>JANVCC010000057.1:10890061-11321380 GCA_025345505.1 Todiramphus chloris collaris
ATGCAAGCAAGCAGCGAGAGGCAGCAGACGGCGCCGATCCAGCGGGAACCCCAGCACCCACCCCTAGGACACTCAAGATGGAATGCCCAGAGCTCCAGCTCAGATTTATTTTCTTTTCCGAAAAATACTTTTTTTTTAGAACCAGAAATTTTAATGCAAGGGCTTCTGAAGAGGCAAGGTGCAGTAACCATCCATGTTCAGAAGAGGATTAATCCCTCTCAGCGCTGAGGCTCCAGTGAGACATCTGCCCCGAGATGCCTTTGGTGTTTAATTTAACAGCAGGGAAACAGCAGCAGCTGGTTTGCTGGGAAACAAAGTCTTCCAAAACACAGTCATTTCCACACACATGATTTTTAGCCATCCTTAAAGACCTGCTCCTTCATCACGCAATAAACACGAGGAGGAATGTCTAACAGGCTTTTACTTTTTAATACAAAACCAGCGCAGTCCTAGATCTGTACCAGAGGTGAATCAAGCGACCTGTTAAAATCACGTCCTCAGTTTCCATTCTTATTAAACCAGTTGTTTCTCCTGAAGCCACCACCGGCACCCTGCCTCCCGTTTCCAAACCTGGAGGACCCTCGCCCCGTCTCCTGGGAGTACTCTTCCAGCTCAGGCAATTCCTTTGCCACCGACAGCTGCCAGCGCCTCGTGTCGCTCCACTGTTCCTAAACAAGACCAATGCAACAAGGCTTTACGTGTCTGCAAGCGTGTCCAAGGCACCTACCATTAAAAGCAGCACTGAATGCAAAGGCATCTCCAGACAAATCCCACCCCTTCTGAAATAGGTCAGCAGATCCCTCCTGGGAGACAACTCACTGTCTTGTGACAAACAATCACAAAGGGATGTGAGGGAATGAAGTGGACAGAAAAGTCTTTAACTCTTAAATGCACCGGACAGGGCAAAACCCAGAGCAGCCAAAAAAAAGAGGATTTAGTTTAATAAAATCAGGTAATATGATAAGAACTGAGAAAGAGAAATGACAGGGTATTTTCTGACCATGCTGTGCTCGAATGACTCTTCTTGTCTAAGTAACGCCCTTATTAAAGCACAAACCTTAACCTCCCAGGCCACCCCGCACTCAATGCTTTAGTCAATCGCCAAATTTCTCATCACCAGGTTCCAAAGCCAATTCTGGCTATGAAAACATACCTGTATGTTACTCAGTTCACCAACAGGGATATCAAAGCACACACCCTGTAACAGGAAAAAAAAGAGGTATTTGCTTTCCAAAGATATATCCAAGAACAGAGACACATAACTCCAGACAGGCAGCACCTGCAACTGCTCATACACTCTAAGTGTAGAAACCAGAAATGGAAGAAATCACAGTCTTTTGGGGGCAACTTTTTGTAAACTGAAGGAAAAAAAAAAAAAAGCAGTTAAAACAAAAGGTAAAAACAAAGTGCAGATTCAAGTGCCCTGTGCTGACAGCAGCATTGCCTGCAGTCAGCCTGTTTAAAAGTAAGACAGAATAAGACACTTGGCAACACAAGCTCTCTGGGTATGCACTTGCCCAGGAGACAAGTGTCAGGCATGTTAGGAGACAGGCTGACAGAAGAATGCTGTACTGCTCAGGACATACAGTCAGGGGCTGCCCTATCCTACAGCTGCCTGAGCACTGCAGTGGTACACAGAGTTGGCATGAGTTCATAATGAAAGAATAAAGGTCAGTGATCACTCCCACTACATAAATATTTTTGATGCTTTTTATTATGTTGTTGTTTTGGGGGTTTTTTTTTAGGAGACAATTCTTATATTACCATTTAGGAACAACTTTTTTTACCATTCAAATAAGTGCCTTTTAAAACTCTCAACTGGCTTTGATGTTTTGGTTTGGTGGGTTTTTTTTCAGGGATTTCTGATAGATTACCATTTTCTGAGAAATGAAACTGAGTAACAATGGAGTGAAGTATCAACATTTCTAGACTGGTACTTCAGAATTCCTGCCTCAATCACTGCCAAAATTGTCCATACATACACCCCCACCCCCCCACCCCTTCCCCACGGCTGGGCCATCTTACCATCTTCCCCTTGAGGAAACGCATTGCAGATATTTTGCCATCTACTTCTTCACCAAGCTGTTCTTTTAGTCCTCGCCAGGCATAGCTCATGGTATGCATTTCTACTGAACACTTCAACACCATGGTCACAAAGCCCTTCAGGAAACAAGAGAAAAATGTTTACAAGACTAAATGTGGTTAGACAGCCTGTAACTCACTCACTAATGGAGTAACTTGTTATTGTATAGTATTTAATCCTAAGAAATCAGCTTCCCGAAAGTGAAAGAACTAAAAGCTTCCTAAGAAGCTTAAGGGATCCATATAACCTAGGACTGCTGATTGATACAAAGGCAAATAACATTTCTGGTTTTTAGCCAGAAGCTGAGACATTTTTTCAATACATACAGAAAGTTACTGCTAGAAAATGGGTTAGAATTCTCCAAACTGATAGAAGCAGCACAGTCCAGTCAAAAGCCACTTCCAAAGCTGTGAAATGAACCAGGCCAAGTTCTCCCTGAACACATCAGAAAAAGGAAGGGCTATACTATTTTTCTGTTATGATCTCTTTGAAATCAGGTAATCACCTTCTAGACTACTTGAAATAGTAGAGAAATATAAAAGCTTCCTGGGAAGGGAAAACTACAATAGCACAAACAAATCTATTACCTTGTAAAAGGTCATTACTTAAAACTCTCTTACAGCATCAAAGTCTTCTGCCATTCAGATCTCCTGAAAAATTCTTTAAACACTCATTATAAGAAAATTTACTAACTGATTTAGACTTTGTCTGGTTTCCTGCAGAGTGCTAGCAAGAGCTGATTTCAGTGAAGGAACAAGCAACAAACCAGGAGCGGGAGAATAGCAGCTCTTCAGAAACTCTACTGAAAGAACCTGAGAAAAAGATGTCACGCTAGGACTGGACACAAGCAGTGCATTTATCTGTCCCTGTTAAGGCAGGAATAATGTTATTTACCGCAGTTGAGTTGAGTAAGGAGCGCTGCTGGATATAAGATGCCCCAGAAATATGGGCTAGAGCTGCAGCCAGGGCAGCAACTGCCCCTTTTTCATCTATGAGCTCTTGAGCAGATTTTCTGAAGTAGTCTACTGCAGAAGGTGGTATGGACTCCAACAACCTACATGGTGAAAACAAAGGTTTAGAAGCTCAACAAAGGCCAGTGTGAAGTGCAGTCACATTTAAGACACAGATTTCAGACAGCTTTCAAGATTAACAAATTATCTCTAAAAGCCTTGGCTATCATGCTGATGCTTCACTACCACACATTTAACTCAACACCTTCAAAATGCTGAATTCCCTCCTCTGTTCATTAAGGCAAACCTCTTGAAAGATGTATTCAATATTGAGGATGTACAACGCAGCACTTTTGAGAGAACTGATAAAAACCTCAAGGGAAGGCTCTAAAATACCAGCATTCTTAAGGCCATACCCAAGAGTCATCAAGAAATTGTTGCACATAAAACCAAGAATCCCTTGCTTCTACTTCACAAGGAAGAGAAGCATTCCACTGCTGGGCTGAGGCAAGACACTACTTGCCCTCTGTGCGAGACAATTAAATTGGTTATTTCTGGGGGAGGCAGCGGAAAAAACCAGGAAGCTGAGAACAGCTACTTCTCTAATGATATTTTTGGTACACCAGCTCTTTTCACCGTTTTTCAGTACATGGTGAATCCAACCCCATCCCTATGATCTCCTTTACACCAGTGAAATCCTCACTAGATATAATAATTTCTGTCAATACAATTTCCACCAAAGGGGCAGCAAAGCTCTGTAGAAGGAAAACCACAACCCTTGTGAATAAAACAAAGAAACACAGGATGGGGCTACAGCACCTCCACTACTGCAGAGTAAATTCTCATTCCATTAAGTGATGCTCTTCACATGCTGCTGAGTGGACAAAATCAGTTTCCCCAACAGGACAGTAATTCCCTGATTTGCTATCAACTTCTGATGATATAAACAGAAGTTATTTTTTGCAAGAACTTGGAGAACACTGTGTTCTAAGCAAAGGTCTATGTTCAAGCATACAGAGGTTTACTGATACCATCTTATGAAAACAAGTCAGTGTCTACGTGCAAACCAGTCCATTTTTAGGACATGGGCAAAGATGTGCTCACATGCAGGTCTGACCCCTTAAAGCTCTGCATTAAAAGCATCATTGTCACTAAGATCTCTATGCATCTTTTAAGAACAAGAAAATAAACTTACTTTTTGGCATCATTACTTGAAGCTTTAATTACATCTGTAGCAGAGGGAACACCGATACGCTTAAATGTAATCCCCTGAAATCAAGAAAAAGTGTTTTCAGCACTCTACTACTCAACCCTACCCAAGTAATATTGCTGTGACCTCTAGCCACTTACTGTTTAGCACATTAACACAATCTTTAATTAATTTACTTCTAAAGCTAGAATAAAGCTTTTAAGTTCCTGCCTTTGTCAATCTGGAGCTACTTCACTTTACACACATGCAGACTGTAGTGTGAGGCATGATCTCCTTCATGCATTCCTGTCACAGCTGGCCTGCTGACAGCAACACAGTACTGCTGATATGGGGGAACTCATGAGACATTAGAACAGGCTGATAAAAAGCCAAATATCAACATTTTAGGCCTACCAGACTGCAGGACGTGAGTCCCATACCGCACTCATAAGGAGCCGAGGATTACAGCCAATGATTACAAAGTCTAAGAGTGGCAGAGTCTTTTTAGGAGATGAATAATTTCATTAAGCAGAGGTCTGAGATACAACTCACCGCTTTGTGCTCAACTTGCCTCAGAAGATCTTCTTCTCTTCTCTGAAATAAACAAATGCAGATCCCAGTCCGGCCAGCTCGACCCGTACGTCCGGAACGATGGATATAGGAATCAACATCCTTCAGAAATGCAGATTTACATCAGAAAACCTTATGTCATTTAAACTGTTGACATTTATACATTGTAAGACAGAGAAAACACAAGCTAAATTCTAATTCAGAATCCTATGGAGCAATACATTATGTCTCTATACCCAAACTTGTAACTACACACAAACCACTTGGGTTTGCATATGCTACCCCACCCAAGGTATGCTGCCTCAGGTTTAACAAACACTACTGACATCAAGTTTTGTCAAAATAAAAAGCTCCACTCAAGTTTCAAAAGAAAAAAAAAACCCACAAACAGTAGAAGTGTTTTAGAACCGTTATAAAACTCAAGAACATTCAGAAATGCTGAAACAATGCCAAGAGCTATCTTACGACTTTCCAGAGTAACCGAAAATCACCACTTTTGCTTTAATTAAAGCTCCAAAATAAATAACTGTAGGCCCACATTTATAAAAAAATCCACTTCATTTGTGAATCAGGACATACTTCTGGTGAAACAAAGGAATAACTCACTGTTCCCCCACAAAACAAAACAAAGAAAAAAACCAAAACCAAACCAACCAACAACAAAAAACAACCAACCCCACACCAAACCAAACCAAACAAAAAAAGGAAAAGAAAAAATAAAACAAAAAGAAAAAAATACCCACACAAAGCAAATCCACAATTTTAGTTTTCCCATATGACTTACTTTTGGTGGTGAACACTGTATAACAAGGTCAACCTCAGGGATATCCAGACCACGAGCAGCTACATTTGTTGCAATCAGAACTTCAAACACACCATTTCTAAAGCCTTTTAATGTAATTTCTCTCTGTTTCTGTGGAATGTCACCATGCAATGACTGGGCATCCTGCAAGTGAAACCAACCATTAATGTATCATTTAAGAGGGGAGCCTAGGCTGCAGTGCTCAAAGACTTTAATTACAAAACCTAAAATATTGTGCAGAGCAATAGAAAATAATTACACAGCTGATACCAAAGGAATGTAAAGCATCCTACTTTGTGATCCTTCTCTGGGACAGTAATACTCACAAGCAGTAGTTTTACCATAATACATTATTTATAGCACACCAAACTGCTATTTGCAGCCTGATCTGCCAAAAGGGCCCACTTCAGCTTTCACTTCCATCGGAACAAACACAAGCAACTTTACTCAAGCAGTGCTCGTCAAGAGCTAGCAGGAGATTCTGCTCCCTTCCTGGGAAGTCATCCCAAAACCCCCAGAAGCTGAAGTGATGTTTTCAGGGCATCCACAAACTCTGCAGGTGATCTGAACAGCCTCCATTTTTAATGGGACAAAAGAGAGACCAAGCGTTTGACAAGGAGAAAGGGAAGAGTTACAAGCTCAGAACTCAAAACAAGTAACACCCTAAAGCAGAACTTACTAGTAAACAGAAAAAGGCATCACAGACCAACACAGGAACAAAGTAATTGGATTTACTGGGAAAGCAGCAGGGCCAACATACAAAAATGGTTGCTCTAAGATTTTAACATAGATGATATATGACGTTTACCAAATACTGGGCAAATGATGTACTCCCACCACTTTCCTGTCTCCATAAATTAGTATTCAGTATGAAACAGGATTTTCTCCAGAAAAAAAATGAAAATAATCCAACACCTTTCCCCCATGCTCAAAATGAAAAAGGTGGTAATTCAATCCAGCACAGAAAACCTGCTCAGTATATCACCCAAATTCCAACCAAACTATTAAATGACATTGCAAGGGCAACAAGACAATGCATTCTACCACATCAGTTGGATCTTCCTCAATACTGACTGTTGAAAGAATAAACACCACTGAGAGATGGGAATTGGAAAAGCATACTAACATGAGACAGAGTACATGCACTACACTAGCTCCTCCTTATTACCATTATTACTATCTCCTGGTTACTCAGCATAAGCTGCATATTTTCCATTGATTGTTGCATGATTTTTAATCCAAAGCACTAAAATTCATAATCACAGCCAAGAGGGTATTCTAACTGCAAATTCTACTTTCAGCAACAACTTTATTAAGTGTTAAAAGCACCACAGAAACAACTTCATGCATGCAGTTGCAACCTCATACTTCCTTCAGGGCATTCAACCCCTGAGTACCCATAACTGCTGCTCTCCGTTCAGAGCCCATTACCTGTTTGAGCGAAGCGTTCATAGCCAGTTCGTTTGCTTCCTTTTTGGTCTCACAAAAGACAATAGTCCGCCCCTGGCTGCCACTGTAGACCTGAATGATATCACCAAGAACTCCTGCTCTCTGAGATGAGCGACACTGTATAGCCAAGTGCTGTTTGGCAAGGAAACATGGTGAGTATCTTTGTTACATCAAAGCCACGCGCGGGACACACAAACAAAGCAAGCAGAATTTTTTTTTTTTTTAAGCTTACAAATTACTGCCCCCATATGAAATCTTTGCTTAAAAACTTTCTGTGTCAGGCATGTGAGTAGCCATTCCACACCGGCATCTGTAAAGTCAATGCCATGCATCCTCAGAACCTGTACTGCTCTGCAGCAGAATCACTCACTTCCACAGTCGTGGCAGTCCTTTGAGTCTTCTTTCCAATCAGGTCAATCTGTTCATACTCATCTTTCATGTATTTTTTTGCTACATCATACACCCATCGCGGACAAGTTGCGGAAAACAGCAGCGTCTGGGGGTTGTTTTCAGAACCTGGAAGGAAAAGCCATCAATTCCAGTCATCATAACAGCCTCTGAAACTTGAGAACTGATACACAAGCAATAAAGTTGCTCTCAAACTGAGAGATTTGTATGTGCATTAAGTCAGGCACAAGAAGAAAACTCAGAAGCAACAAAACCATTTTTAATACCCTTTAGACACTAAAGGAAAAACGATGTAATTTTAACAGGACCAAAGTGAACCCTTCAACCTGCCCAAAAAGAAATGCAAGATGCATTTCTAGACCATCTGCTAAAAATGATTTAGACCATGCCTCAAGTCCTCTCACATACTTTAAAGAACTCGTCTCAATCCCTCCTTGCCTGGTATTCCAGTAGTAACTACCAGTCTGCAGTACAGCCATGTGCAAATAAAAAAGGCAGCCCAAAATGGACACTCTGCAGCCCAAAATGGACACTCTGCAGACGAGGGGGAAGAATTACCTAACAAAACAGATTACCCCAGGTAAAAACAGTGTAACAAAGAGCATCCTGAAAAGGTTTAACCTACCTTCATAGCTCCACAGGATTGGACAGAAAGAAACATACATTGCAAAAGAACGCTTATTATTCCCTACAATTTACTTTCCATTTACAAGGAAAACTTTTAACAGTGAATAATTATGACAACTCTTCCAAAGCCTATACATAATTTTTAGAAGATTATCTGTACTTTCAAGCTGTCAGGAAAAAAGGCCATCTCTGCAGAAATGGGGAGAATGTAACAGCCAAGTAAACGTGACAGTGGCTGTACTGTGTCAAACCTAAGATCCACAAAGCTCGTGTACTCTCTCCAACTGCAGTCTAAGAGAAGTTAAAAACGATGTGAAGAACTCTGCCAGCAAACAGCTTTTTGTCACGTCCAGAGTTCAGAAGTACCCTGGCTTTTAGTAATCCTTGATACTTCCTAGTTTCAGTCATTCATCAAGTCACTTCTCAAAACTTTTGGCATTACTACAATGTGGCAAGGAATTTTACAATTAAAATAAACTCCTTCTGCCCTGTACCTGATTTGTGGTGGCTTTTCAGAATGCCCACTACATCAGAAGAGAGCCAATATTCCCTAGTTGTCACTCGTGATGACAAGTGTATATAACCCCAACACTGTGCTCAGTTATCTCTCAAGATGAAGAGCACTAGGGCTTAGGGAGTTGTGTTTGTTGGCTTTTTGCCTTTTCTTTTTTAACTCTTCCTTCCAGAGATGCCATCTCAGCCTTTCAGCCATCTGTCACCTTGCTCTGAACCTTATTCAATTCTACCTTTCCCTCTTCTGAGGTCCAAAACTAGCACAGCACAAAGGATTCAAGCTGGGGGTGCACCAGCCATTTTCAAAGTAGTATAATCGCGTTTTCTGCATTGTCCCCTATTCCTGCCCTGATGACAGAATTTACCTTTTTTATAAGCAAATCCTAAGATTTCTTCCACTTGTTCAGCAAAGCCCATGTCTAACATGTGATCAACTTCATCCAGAACAACATGCTTCACACTGGAAAGTTCCAGCTTGCTATTCTGAAGGTGGTCTTTGATCCGTCCAGGAGTTCCCACTAGAATATCAATGCCGCTTTTAAGGAGATCAACTGGAAGACAGAAAAAACAAGGACAGTGTCAGAATGCCAAAAGACAGCAACACTTCTAATTTCAGCACCACAAAGCTTCTGCCCTTCACTTGAATCTCTGAATAAAACACTGCATCCAGTCCAGGTAGTGAACATGGAAGTTTAACTGGAGGTCCAGGTTGCTGTCAGGAATAGAAGTTAAACCACAAGCAATGTTACAGTAAGATATGCCAACTTCCAAGCAGGAATCAGCTGGCATTAGAAACTTCCAGAGATTTATCACAGAAAAACACTTCAGTTTTTCAGCTAAATTCTTTTTCACAGCTACCTTTGGAGACAGAGCCACACACACATACACAGTTGTATCTCTTTGTCATCTAGTCCCAGTTAAGTGTCCACATAAAGCCCACATCAACACATAATAAAGAAGAAACTAGAAGGAATAGTCACTTCACAGACCTACAATCATTCTTTTAAATAAAGATTTATTGGAACTACAATAATTCAACCCAGGCTGTATGCTTCCTTTGAAAGCCATGTGATGGTTCCTGACTGAAGTGAAAATCTCAGGGGGAAAGAAGGCAGTTATATTCATGGAATGCATCTGGAGAAAGTCAAGTCAAATCCAGTTGTAATTCCTTAGTGTTTACTTACGTTGCTCTTTATATGGAGTTCCTCCATAAAAACAAGCCACTGTCAGTTTCTTGGTGAGATTCTTGAAGTCTTTGGCTACCTGAGTGGCCAGTTCCCTGGTTGGAACAAGAACCAGCACCTGCAGGGAGTGAAGAGAGACAAAAAGGTAGCTGGGAGAGGGTGCTAGAAGGTTTTATTTCACAGCAAACAGCTTATAGGAGCATTCTCATCATCGCAGCAGTATTTCTTGCCACCTGGAGCCAGTGCTACACAGCCTCATAGCCAGCAAGAGGAAACATGGCAAAACATTACAAGATAACCAGAGATGGAAAACAGCAAGATTTTTTTTTTAAGTTAATGCCAGATAAAATAGATACTTCAGTAATATAACCAAGCACAATAAAGATTCAGTTCATCATTAAAGGATAAGAAGAGTCACTAAACAATCTGTAGTAGTAAGATCCTAAAACAGAGACAGCATGATACATTCTAGCCATATATCCTCCTTCTCCAGCTACCTGCCTTCCTCCAGTATCTATCCTTGCCCCCTTCATTTTTATTGAGAACAAAATGATAGAGGAGAATGAAAGAGCAGAACTCTTCTCTAGAAATCCTTCAGCAAATAAGACTTTAAAACTCAAACTGCCTTTCAAGTTAATAAAATAGAAGATGAAGTAGGCAAAAAAAATCTGCAAACTGTAACAGTTTTCAGTCTGATAAACATATATCCTTCATTTGTGTAGGAATATGGTATCTGATCACAGGTATCTGTGATCCATCTATTCCAATTCCATCTCATACTTCAGCAGAAATGGAAACACCACTTGCATCCATTGAATCTCCAGACGTGAGGAGGGGAAACAGAACAAAACAAAGGCCTTCAGTTATCTCCGTGCAATTTACAGTGAGAAACAACCTCTGTGAACAGAAACTGCTCAACTGCTACCTCACAAGAGGCAGGGACTGAATCCCAAAGCTTCACCCTAACTTTGAGTACAGTCTGGAAGTCCACTAGTTACTACGGCAGTGCCCTGACCATTCTGTCAAATGCAGTCACAAGGAACTCTAAACGTGAAATGTGGTATCACTGTGATGCTGCAAAACCTGTCACCCTGTAGCTCCTGATCTAAGTGTTCAGTATTAAAAGTACAATGTTCAGTATTACAAGCACCATAAAGGAGAAAGAACTCCCAAACAAAAATCCCCAAAGCAATTACAAAATTACTTCTGAAAACTGACATGTCCTAAAGCTTTGGTGTTGACCCTGAAGTGGTAAGTTACCTTTGGTGCACGGCCTCTTCTCCCATCTTGCGAGACGCTCTGAAGTTTTTCAGTCAGCGGAAGAGCAAAAGAAAAGGTTTTCCCAGTTCCTGTTCGAGCTTGAGCAATTACATCTTTGCCATCATATATGGGCTGAAAAGTCTGTACTTGCACAGGAAAGAGGTATTTTACACCTCGAGCTGCAAGATAATCCAAAAAGGTTTCATTAAAAGGTAAACAATTAGAAGCCCTCATACATAACCAGCCCGAATACATTGGGCATATCATGTCAAATCCTATACACAACAGGAGATGCCACTTAGAAGAAAACCACATATCTTTGAGTTTACTCCTACCAAAAGGTATCCCCCTGCCCCTCCTCAACCACACAGCTGAGTATCCACCATGAAATACAGACTTCTTTGTTGGCCATAAGACAACAGTAGAGGAGAAAAAAAAAAACCAAACATGTTTTTTCTGATACAGCCTAAGACTTGGTTCTTGGTCCTGAAGGTGTTGAGAGTGTTTGTTTCAAAACAGTCTAAAACTTCAGAAAGATTCTGCACAGTGGAAGTGAAACAATCCATGCAAGAGAAACTTCTGAGTAAGGAAAACATAAAGGAACTAGGAGAGCTCTACCTGAGGAACAAGAATAACATAGCTTCCCAAAGCAGAGGGCAAGAACTCTATGGTGATTACATCCTCAATAAAACTAATCGAGAAGAGGTAAGGAAATGTCCCAAAGTATGAGAATAATCATAGACAATGTGTTGACAGGATCCAACAGTCTTCATACACCAAACATCATTACACTTACCTAAGAAGTGATATTGTAGACAGCAGATATGGGACTGAAGATAAATAGTAAATAGAACGATGCTGATGAGAACAGAAACCCTGTCTCTAGAATGTGTATTGAGGAACAACCACGACACGGAAGAACAAACTCACCTTTAGAAACCCCAAATTGAACAAACCGGAAACTTTTTTCCTACTAACAGTAGATTCTTGAATCTACACTGACTGCTCACGTGCATATTCTTATACACAATAAATGGAAGGTGATTTAGGACAATTTACCCTTAGCTTCTGTCTCTGCTTATACCAGTAACGGAGTGCAACTCTACAACAAACGTTTACATGAATTTCTTCTACCACATTAACTAACCTTTGAGAAGGTTGATAGTATTTTGGGAGAGAGGAAAGTTGGAGAAGGCGCCTTCTTTTTCTTCTTCTGTCAGCTCCTTACAGGACAAATGGAAAAAAGAAAAAAAAAAAGAAAAAAATTATTAGTCCAACAAGATGAGCAAATAACACACGCTACACAGGCACACAAGAAAAGCTGTGCACTTGTTTTACCACCACCATTTTACCAGCTACCTCCTTCGTTTAAAGAAAAAGAAAACCCTTGTGATGCAGACAGTTCACAAAGAAAACCCTCATTACAGCAGAAAGTGGGAAACTTGACTCCAGCCACCCTGTATTAGAAGACAAGACACACTTACATTGGCTTCACTACCCTGAGTGACAGAATTCCAAGAGTAAACTCTGTTTTCACACCAGTCTGAAGCAAAGACTTCCTGCCAGAGGTCTTCCTGCTCGTTACCTGTAACAACTTGTTCAAAACCACGACTGCTGCTGTCTTATCCTTAATTCAGATGTACCTGCACCACCTTTTAAAGCCCATGGTAAACAAAAGGGAACAGCTGCCTCTTCTATAACACATTGCGCATATGTGCTTTGCGAGTCAGGAAACTACTTGCTAAAAATCTTAAATGGAGTCCACTGAAATCATCAGAAAACTGTTTTTCACAGCAAAACGTATTTTGTGACACACTGTGTGAAGCAGGGATTTCCCTCTAAATCACACCTACTCCATACATCATGCAAACAGCTTTTCAGCTTCGCACACCAGCAGGTGCTTACTTAAAACTCACAATATCACATCACTACGCTCAACGTACAAAAACCCATTGTCTTGATTCATATTAAACACAAGAGAGAAAATTACCCACAGAAAGCTCTGTACAGGGGAAGGAAGGCAAGCTGCAAGGCACTCTCACACACATCTGCGACGCCAAGGGTGAAATCTCAACAGGGAAAATCCCAGAAGGGGGAATTCACAAGGATAACCATGCGTGACAGATGCACTCGGCCCTGCCTCAACCAAATCAGTGGCACAGGCTCCAAAGGAGTTAAAGGCCTGAGCCACAGCCTGGACAAGAATTCTTCTAGGAACTTCAAAGCGAACTAGCATCAAACCATAGAACTTTAGGGTTGGAAGGGACCTCTAGAGATCATCAAGTCCAACCCCTCCCGCCAAAGCAGGATCACCTAGGGCATGTTGCACAGGAACACATCCAGACGGTTTTTGAAAGTCTCTAGAGCATCTACAACACCATGACTTTGCTTTACAGAACACCCTACAAAAGGCTTCTTCCAAGGGCCTGCCAGTGGAGAAAGCGCTGTCACAGCACATGGCAGAGCACGCTTCTGGGGCAGCAGCTGCCCGCGCAGCAGGGAGAAACCCTCAGCACACGAACCAAGTTGCCACATGAGGACGAGCTCGCACATGGAACCCGCCTCCTTCCAGCCGGCCTCCTCCACTGCAGGATAAGCTCCTCCAGAGGGCTTGTCTCTCAGCACAGCGAGGGGTCAGCCCCAGGGAGGGGACAGCCACGCGGTCTTGGTGCGCCTGCTGCTGTGCTCGGCTCACGACCGGCGCTGTAAATCTAAAAGAAACGCGCAGGCCTCGCACGTCAGGTCTGAGCACAGCGTTACTAAGCCCAGCCAGGCCCAATGGGGTGTTAATTAAGCATTCCGGGGCTCTGCAGCAGAGCGTTCCTACCTCCACCCCGCTGTCCTGCTCTCCGGCGTCCGGGTCGCCAGTGGAGGAAAGTTTCACCGTATGCTCGGAGCCGTCGCTCTCTCCAGGCAAGCGGTTGCTTTTCTCTGTAACTTTTTTCGTCTTCTTTGGCAGAGGAGGCTCAAGGTCACCGCCGTCCAGCCCGCTCTCCTCAGGCTGGGCCTGCTCGCCCACGGCCTTACCGCGCCGCTTCACCTTCTCCCGACACTTCAGCTGCTTCTCCTGGGTGCCCTCCTGCCGCGGGACACCAGACGTTACTCGGCGGAACCGCTTCCCTCGCCCACCCCACTCCAAGAACACCCTGTTATTGGGCTGCGGCGCCCGAAACCACGCGCCCGAGGCTCGCCCGGGGCCAGGCGGGGCCATGCAAAATGGCGGCCCCCAGGGCGGCACGTGGCCCGCGGCTGCCAGCTCCCGCTCCCGCTCCCACCTTGGCCTTCCTCCGGCGGCCGCGGCGCAGGGTCTCGGCGCCCGCCGGCGCCTGCGGCTCAGCGGGGCTGTCGGCGGGCCCGGCTGCAGGCATGGCGGCTGGCTGCTCCCCGGGCAGGCGTGCGGCGGCGCTGCTACCGCCGCCCGTCTCGCAGCGGAGGCCCCAGGAGCCGCGCCCCGCCCCAGCGCGCAGGAAATGAGGCGGGACGCCGAGGGCGGCCGGCCGGGGGCCCGGGCCGCGGGGCAGAGCCGCAGCCGCCAACAGCAGCAGGGGGCTCGCCCCGGCGCCGGACAGCCAGCCCAGCCGCCGCCGAGCGCTAACCGGGGCCGCCCAGGGCGCGGAGAAGCCGAGCCGCGCCGCACGGCCCCACACGCCCCCCATGCAGCCGCTGCGCCGCCGGCCCCGGTCCTCCTCTTCCGCCGGCGCGGTCCGGCCGGGCCCTTCCTCCGGCTTCTCCCGCGCCCGCGGCGCCGCCTCCTCCTCTCACGGAGCTTCCGCCGCTGCGCCCCGCGCGCCTCAGCCGGCAAAACGGACCTACCGCCTGTAAAACGCACCTAAACGCTTCCTTCTTTGTCGGCGACATGGACAGTACGATCGAGGGCACGCTCGGCAGGTTTGCAGATGACACCAAGATGAGCGGTGCGGTTGGCATGTCTGAGGGACCTGCTGTAATCCAGGGGGACCCGCACAGGCTTGAGAGGTGGGCCCCTGTGAACCTCATGAGGTTCCACAACCCCCGGTATCAACCCAGGCTGGGGATGAAGAGATGGAGAGCAGCCCTGCAGAGAAGGACGTGGGGGTGCCAGAAGGTGAGAAGCTGGGTACGAGCTGGCACCATGCACTCACAGCTCAGAAACCCCTGGCACCCTGGGCTGCATCCCCAGCAGGGTGGGCAGCAGGGCCAGGGAGGGGATTCTGCCCCTCTGCTCCCAGTGCTCTGGGGAGACCCCCCTGCAGTGCTGGGTCCAGCTCTGGAGTCCTCAGCACAGGAGAGACAGGGACCTGTTGGAGCAGGGCCAGAGGAGGCCCCAGCAGTGCTGGGAGGGCTGGAACCCCTCTGCTGGGAGGCCAGGCTGAGAGTTGGGCTTGTTCAGCCTGGAGAAGAGAAAGCTCTGGGGAGACCTTATTATGGCCTTCCAGCACTTTAAGGAGGCCTACAGGAAAGCTGGGGAGAGAGTTCATCATAGAGTGCAGTGATAGGACAAGAGGTAAGAGTTTTAAACTGAAACAGGGTAGATTTACATAAGATACTGTGAAGAAATTTTTTACTGTGAGGAGGGTGAGGCACTTGGAACAGGTTGCCCAGAAGTGGTGGATGCCCCCTCCCTGTAAATGCTGAAGATTGTGTGGGATGAGGCTTGGAGGAACCTCATCTGCTGGGAAGTGTCCCTACCTCGGGTAGGGGGGCTGGAAGAAGATAGTTCCTTCCAACCCCAACCAGTCCCTGACTCTATGATTCTATATCATAAAAAACATATACTTCAAGTGCATACACTCACTTTAGCCCAGTGAATGCACTTTTAAAACCTTCCAATAGAATATGAACTTGTAAAATAATATTTTATTTTTTTTGGAAAATGTACAGGTTTGACCAGCAGTTAAGATCTATATATTTATACAGTGAGCCAGGCTACAGTTTTGAATATGTCGGCCATATTCTGGAATAAAGATTTAGGTCTTACAGATGAAATGGCAATATGGGAAAGAAAGGAAACAATAAGTGGGTTTTTTCTTGTCTTTCTTAGACTGAACAGGAACTTATGACTGAAGTAGTACTGAGAGAAAAAAAAAAAGTCGAAGTGGTTCAAACACACAGGAACAGACTATTTTAATGTGATATAAAATACTCCTGTCCCATTTTATCCACTTCTGGATTGTTGAAGTTAACGATCAAAGGCTCTGTCAAAACTTCGTTTCTGGCCTCTGGTTCTGAATCTGTTTCTACCAGAGCCACCACGCCGGCCATTCCTGGAGCCTGAGAAGCTTCGGCCATTTCCTCCTCCACCACCACCACCTCCTCCTCCTCCTCCTCCTCCTCCTCCTCGCTGTGATTCTACTAACTCAGGTAATTCAGTGGCCACGCACAAACGCCACTGTTTTGAATCTTCCCATTTTGCCTGTTGAAATGAAGTCAGACATAGCAAGTTAAATTCTAGGATTGGAAATACAGGGTATTTCATAATTCCTAAATTTGCTCAACTGAAAAGGCAAAACTGTGAGCTGATGGAGGGGATTCAAGTTTTTAACTGAAGTGCTCAACAGTGGTTTCAAAATTTTAAGCATAAGAGATAACAGCTGAGTACACCTCAGATATTACAAAACAGACTCAAAATCCACCTTACAGTTTTACAGAGCAGCCTCATTAATAAATTCTTTCCCCACCTTTCATTCATTAAGAATACCACTATAAATATCGCTGATCACAATCCACACACCCCCTCTGCCACGAGGAAAGGCAAGATACAGGCTACCTAACCCAGTCCAGCCAGTCTGCTGTAACCAGAAATCTCACTGAACGTACCTCTATTTCCTTTTGGTCTGCTGCAGGAACATCAAAGCACACACCCTAAAAAGAGAATTAATTTTAATGGCTACAAGCCTAGCCCTTTATTTGAGTGCAACTAAAAAATAAATACAGCCTACAAATCTACATACTAGAACAGTTTTAAATTTCAGAGTGGTTTTTAATATGTTGGGGGGGTTATTTTGAGATTTAAGGTATTTCAAAATCTTTGAACATTGAGAGAGTTGCATCAGTATTTCTCAAAACACCAAAACTTGCACTTCTTTAATGTTTTCCTCACACACACGCATTTTTCTTTCCTCGGCATAGTCACTACTTCCAATTCACATTTTCTTGCTCTTTAACAATAAGCTTATAAACCTGCTTCTGCACTGCTAATTTTGTAAATTCTTTCCAATCAGAAGTTTCAATATGTATACACCCAGTAAACTGCATATTTAGGTTTAGACTAAAAAATCTGAAGTTAAACTACTTGAATGATGATGTGCAATACATAATTCATACATTAAAATGCTAATTTTTTGTCTGAATGAGCAATCTGGATACTGAGAATTACAAATCTGATTAGGAAAAACCTTCCCTGGATAGTGTTCCACACACCAAATACAGAACAGTGCTGCTGTGAAAAGAGAGACAGAAGCAAGGACAATAAAGCAAACCTTAACAATTAACACAATATCAAGTATTATGTGTGAAGGATGAATTAAGAAAAAAATTCAGAGATGGAAATAGTAAAAATAGTTCACTGACATAAAGAAATGTCCTCAAGTCAAATTTAAGAGATGTTTCTAGCCAAGAAACTTTGTGAACTATGAATGAAATTCATGCAGCAAGGCATGCAGGTTAACTTTTACACAAAGATGGAATGTAGAAGAGAATACACACAGCAACTAGGAAAAGAGTTGTTCCTATTAAAAAAGAAAAAAAAAAGGGGGGGGAAGTCTTTAAGCTGTTGTGCAAGTGTCAGTTGTCCTTTGTTTTAAACTTTCTAGTTTACCAAGTATGGGTATCCTCAGTATTGGCAGATAGATGTGCTGTGGTTTTGATGATCTGCTAAACTAGGTGCCATCAACACCTGCCATTTTCATCTCTCTACCTTGTTGCTACTTCCAAAAGGCACTCATTCCACCTACACTCAAACCAATCTTAATGCTTCCACTACAAATCCTCTACATCAGGGTTCCCAAGTTCATTCACCATCTGCCTCATCTTCAGACAGTTTTAGCATCTTTTTAGTTTCTGATCCCCTGAGATGCCTAAGCCCTGATAAAACAGATTAAGGCCTATCCTTCCCTCAGTCATGTCCTTATCAACAGAGCTGGAATGGGGGAAAAAGTCTAGTTATCTCCCCCGACAATTGCTGAGGAAAGGCAACAGCCAGAAGAGCCCAACGCTTACCATTTTTCCCTTGAGGAAACACATTCTGTTCACCTTTCTATCAACATCATCACCCAGCAGTTCTCGCAGTCTTCGCCAAGCATAGCTCATGTTGTTTATTTCTTCAGAGCAGCGTAGTATCATTGTAACAAAGCCCTAAAGAATAAGAAATGGGGCATGCTCCATTCAGTCACAGGAATGAGCTTCAGCACATCTTATCAGACATGGGAAACCTGATAATTTACAGTTTATAAACTAAGTTTCCAAGTAGATACTGTTATGGGAGAGCAATTTATAGATACTATATTCTCAATTTTAACTAAATGAGTAGTTCCTAGTGGCTTAAGTATGGTGGGAACTGTAAATAAATGTAAATGATAAACAAAATCATAAGGAGAAAAATAATTTTCTACTTAAACACAGATGTGTTCTGTGTTTTTCAGTTTCAAGACAAACATTAAGCCAAACACCCTTACCGCATCCGAGTTCAGCAGGGAACGCTGTTCGATGGAAGTAGCACCTGAAATATGGGCTAGAGCTGCAGCCAGAGCATTCACTGGTCCCTTTTCTTGTATTAGGAATCGAGCAGATTCTTTGAAATACTCAATAGCAGTTTGAGGAACAGAATCCAGGCACCTAAGTAATTAGAGGAATAAAGAAAGGAAAAAAAAAATTTTTAAAAATTATACACTAGTATTTACTACTCTCTGGAACAGAAGAAAAGCATCAATCCAAGACTTTAATAATAATCAGTACAGAGAGGCAGCAACAAGAGTCCAAACAGCCCTTCTGAGTTACTGAGATGGGAAGATGTAACAGGGCTTGAGCCACCGAACACACCTGATGGCATCTTTGCTGGAAGCCTTTATGATATCTGTCGCAGTAGGAACACCAACACGCTTGAATGTAATGCCCTGAAATTTAAAAAGCATAATGCAGATGAAAGTTGCAGACCATAAATAATTCAGTTCTAAAGAAACAGTACTGGACTCCAAAGAGCCAAGCATTTAAATCCATCATTTTTCTTCTTTTCAACTTCTAACAGACAACTTTTGCTAGTGAAAATTACAAAGTTAAGCTTACAGGGAAACGGGTAACACTTAAAAGCCTTTTACGTACCAGGTCAGTTTAAATGATCTGGTGACCTTTAACTGAAATAAATAGAGACCAGATTCCAGGGGAAGAAAAAGTCCTAAGAACTCTAAACTATCAAGTTTAGTCTGATTTACTTGGTTTTCAGTACAAGTTACACAGCTTTTCTAAATGTAAGATTTGAGTTTTGTGTGTGACAAAACTAACCATCTCATCCCAACTGCCAATACTTAACTGGCAAGAAAGCTAACCTATGGAACAGGGCACAAGGTGCAAAAATGGAAGTAACATGTCTCAGTAAAATGACACACATGCATGTCACCGATCAGGTGATACGCCAGGGTGAATGCTAAACTGAAATCCTGCTACCTCCTTCTCCTTTCCACAGGTAGAAACTTACTGGCATTTGCTGAAAAAGCACGGGCATGAGAACATGCAGCACGCTGCCTGCTCCACAGTAACTGACAGCGCACCCAAACTCTGCAAGGTAACTGAACCTCAATGGGGTGCTTTAAAAGCTCTGTTCTGTAACTGATCTGTTAAACAAAACGTCAAGATTTTATACACTACCCTAAAACGTTATATGCAAGTGCTCATAATTAGAAGAAAACTTTACCGCTTTTTGTTCCACGTATCTTAATTGATATTCTTCTTTTCGCTGATAAAAACAGATACAGATCCCAGTCCGTCCAGCTCGACCTGTGCGTCCGGAACGATGGATATAGGACTCCACATCCTTCAAAATAAATAGCCTTGTGAGTTATCTAATTTATTGCAATTGAATCAATTCATTGCATTCACGTAAATTAGTAGAAGTTATTACAGATAAGCCTGAACAATAGAAAAATAAGTGCACCAGAGAAATAAATGAAAAAACATTGTTTCACTGAAGTCAAATGAATAAGCTTTTCCATAAGCCTCCAAAAAACACAGTTTGAAAGCCAGAACCATGAGCATGGATCAGCTAATTCTTGTCTTGGCATCACCACAGAGAATATGAGATAACATTGAGGATGTACCTCTCTAACAATTCCACTCACCCTCCTGCACATCAACCTGAGCATGGTTACTCAGATATTAATAACAAAATCACTGAAAAATTATCCTCTTTCTTTTAAACCCTCTTACCTTCAGCCAATGTTCTCACTCTTGGCATCCCCTCCTCATATATGTCCCTACTTACATGAATCATTCTTACAAGACAAAGAGCCTTTCTTCCCACTGCTTCCTGACTTGCAATAATCATACATGGCTTTGAAAGTTGAGGGTCTGAACAGCCTTTAAAGAAGGCATTTTAAGGAGACCATCTTTAAACATACAAGGGACTGATGCACTCTGAAAAAATCCTCTAAGCATCTACTATACATCAGGACGTTTCTGAACTTGAAACGCTCTGTGTGATGAATACCATCACCTGATAGCACATACTACTTGAAAACAACTGCACAAATTATTACAAGATCTTGCCCAACATAACCATGTCCTACCTTTGGTGGTGAACTTTGTACAACCAGGTCAACTTCAGGGATATCTAAACCACGGGCAGCAACGTTGGTTGCAACCAGAACTTTAAATGTACCATTTCTAAAACCTTTCAGAGTGATCTCTCTTTGCTTCTGCGGAATGTCACCATGCAACGACTGGCAGTCCTGAAAAATGGTATTATTATTATTGTACCAAAATCCATGACATTGCTCCATTTTATTGCACACAAAACTAACAGTATCTTGGTATTTGATAGATACCATACAGCAAGATACAGAAGAACTGACTTATCAGAGTTTCTATTTTGTGTGTCTTACAATATTTACTCAGCGCTTCTTATACCTCAGAGACCTTTAACAAAGGCAGGAAAACAGAATCACAACATGCATCTTATCTCCACCTCTAATTACTGTTACCTGTGAAAACAACTATGCCCTAACCTGCCATTCACACCAGCTATGCAAGGCATAGCTGTTTCAGAATAGTCATTGATTATTTTCCCAGGTCTTCTCAGTATTCATTTAGACAGCTTTTCCAAAATAGAGTTGCTTCTTAATCCTCCTTGATATATTCATTTTCCCCACTTCCAACTAAAGGATTAAAATGTAAGTGGTTGTAAGAGAAAGGAATTGCAGCTTGAAAGGTAATTTTGATTTCATCCAAACATTCTGAAAGTCCTGTTGTATCACAGTAGTAACAACTACAGAGACCAAACATAAAAAACATCTTTTTTCCTTCCACTTAACATTTCACATATAAACAGTGAATGATTTGAAAAAAATGCTAACACAATGCTAGGGTCAACACAGTATTCCAAGTTTTTCAGACAGTTTTGGATTGATGTCAGCTGGTAAATTGAACAGGCACATATTCCATTAGTAAGAATTAACAGGCCAAACCAGAAGCATCTTACATAATTTCCTTCTCTTACCTCCCAAGATCAGAGTTCTGCACTGCCTATGCAAGATTTGCTATCACTAACACCACCAGTAACATAGGATAAGGCTCCCATGCTCAGGTTTAGCTGTTACTGCAGTCATCTAGGAGCGTGGGAGAAACACCCCTGAATGCACTTGTGGCAGATGAAAAGGCTTCTTCTCTCCCTGGGAACAGAACACTGTACTGCTTTCTAGACATAACCCATCTTCTCAATGAAACACTTACAGGAAAAGTAGTTGCTGTGATACCACCACCAAAACTGAGCATGCAGTGCCAGTGTTGCTACGCACCATAAATACTGCACCACTACATCAACGAGTTCTTTTGCACCAGTGCTAGGGTGTGCCATACCACAGGCCCCAGGATACACTGCAGGTCACTCACACAAGATGGCAGATTGCATTCTCTCTGTGCATGCACCTTTAAACTCTTCGTAATGGCTAATAAACATCTTAATGAAAATACAAATATAGCCTCTGTTCTATTGTAGCTCTGAACCCTAACTGCCCTCCCCGACAACACTAATGAATGTCAGCATCACAGCTCAGTAACTATTCTAAGATGACCTGTTATTCTAGTAGTTCTCTATGTCTACCACCACTTATTAATCCAAGGTGGTCCTCTCTAATGAAAAATTAATTCACAACTCCTTCACTTAATGTCAATGAGAACTCTTCTTCCAAGAAAAAAATATTCTCTGTAGCTCAGCATCTATTAGTGCAGCCTAGTCCTGAAGATTATAATGCTGTAAACTTTCAACCAGTTGGATGGGGTTTTTTTGAAAGGTTCTTTTTGGCATTTGTGAGACGATCTGACCGCTTGCAGAAGCCTGCCTTATCCACTTCCAACGCCTCTCTTCAAAACTGACTCAGCACAGGTTTGGGATCTGACATGTTCTGTTAACACAGATGATAAAATACCTGTTTGATTGAAGCATTTAGAGCCAGTTCATTTGCCTCCTTTTTGGTCTCACAAAAGACGATGGTCCTCCCGTGGCTGCCACTGTAGACCTGAATGACATCTCCAATAACTGCAGCTCTCTGAGACCAGTGACACTCAATTGCCAAATGCTATGGAAAGGAATTACAGTGTTTAGCTTACATAAAAACACAGGATTCGTTTTTAATACATTTCATACATTTTAATACATTTCAAACTGAAATATTAAAGGTTTATACAATTTCCTCACGGGCAAAATACACTAACTAATATTCCTGGAACATGCAAAATCCACAAGGCTCTTATGTTTTCCACAATTTGTCTAATATTAAGCAAAATTAATAGAGGAAAACAAGATGATAGTCTGTGAAACACTTTTTTAAAGCACGGAAAAAAAATCCAGGAGATGTTAATACCATTTCTCTGGAGGACATACAGGGGTGCAAGATTTTGTCACCGTTCTATCAACTAAAGCTTTATGTCAGATAAAAATGAAAAGTGTGTCAAAAACTTTTTTTCAAGCACGAGATTAACATTCTTTCAATCCCAGTGATACAATTATGACATTTCCAATTGATCTGTCGAAGTAACCACTAAGTAGTACTTCTGCAGAAACAATATCTTATTTTAATCAAGTAAAGATAATTAGTCCACGCTTCTAGCATATATGTATTGTATTCCATGCTATGGTGTTTACTGCACAGTAAGCAAAGGGTTAGTGAGGTGAGACACCACTGTACCCAGTATAGCAGAATTTGACTGTGATGGCCATGGTGAATTAGAAGAGCCAGGTTGAAATTAATGCCTTTTGCTTACAACTTGGGAAAAAATCAGATACTGCTTTTTTCTCTGAAAACTGACAAAACTAACGTAACTGAATCTTCACTCTACCCAAGATGTCTACATGGTTACCGGATGCTGTGAGAGGAGAAACAGATCCTATAATACCTCAAAACAGTCTGATGAGCTGTAATGCCCCTTATGCTTAAAAAATTAATTCTCAAAAGAACTTTCAGCATCATTCTGATAAAGTACCTTAGGTTGGGATGACCATTTTAGCATAAAGGAAAATGGAAAAGGCCCCAAAACATTCCATAGATTACTTACTTCTACTGTTGTAGCAGCCTTTTGAGTTCTTTTCCCAATAAGGTCAATCTGTTCATATCTAGACTTCATGTATTTCTTAGCCACATCATACACCCAATGTGGGCAAGTTGCAGAAAACAGTAATGTCTGGGGATTGTCTTCAGAATCTTAAAACACAGAACAATGTTTCACAAATGTCATACGTTTCATCTTACAGATGAAGTAAGTTACAAGTTGATTACATGGGTTATTAAAAATAAGAGGTCAAATACCAGCATACAAAATAAAGAAGGCATTTGGGCTTTTTAAATCTATGCATTATCAAGATGAGGTCAAAAGTTACTATGACCAAAAATACAGTTGATTTTCAAGCAGTGAAAAGGGTAAAAAGCTTCTAATTCCTTTTAACTGGAAGGAGTCCAAGTACAACTTACAGATAGATGTCAAAGAAAGTTATTTACAGATCTCTATAGTTACTGAATTTTAAGCTTTGCAAAGGTCCTACGAATGATTCCCACTTTCACAACGCTTCCTCGTGTACTGCATTCGCAGTACATTTCCTACAATATTTAGTATTCAATTATTTCCAAACAAAGCCACCTTGTAACGTTCCAAAAAACGTATCTGGACTTCAGCAGACTATATTATTACTAATATTTGTTTTAATATTGAGATTACCCTTCTTGTATGCAACTCGTAAAATGTCTTCCACTTGCTCAGCAAATCCCATGTCCAGCATCTGGTCAACTTCATCAAGTACAACGTGCTTCACCTTGGTAAGGTCCAGTTTGCCATTCTGAAGATGGTCTTTGATTCGACCAGGTGTCCCAACCAAAATGTCAATGCCACTTCTCATGAGATCAACTGAAAAGCAGGAAAGAGCAGAAGAGTTAGCAGTGAACTACGGAGCATTCTCTACATTAGAAACACATGGTAGCTAAGTAATTGTGAAACAGCTTCTTAAACCATGCGTAAGTATTGTCCTTACAAATGTGAGAATAAATGAGGAATAGGAGAAGAAAACCTGGGTGAAAAAAAAACACAAACAACCAAAACAAAACCAGTAATGTAGAAGTTCTAATCCTAGATTTCCCATCTCCCATCCCCCTCCCCATAACTGAAATAAGGATTTTAACATACTTTGGAAACAGCTTTTCCCAAATTGTCTACTTTAATTGGAAACTTAAAAAAACCAATGGAAACAGCTTTTCCCAAATTGTCTACTTTAATTGGAAACTTAAAAAAACCAAACAAAAACGACCTTTATTTCACCATCCAAATTACTGAAATCACCTCCTTCCTGAAGTTCTGCAGGAAAAAATAATTCATCCCTAATGCCTCAAGATACATTATGATGAAAAAGCTTATTCTCATTCCTGCTCTCATCTGCCTCATTTACGAGGACCAAGACAGTAAATTATGCTGTATATATACATAAATATGCTGTATTTCTTTATACTATAAAGAAATTCTTCTCCACTTTACAAATCCTCTAGATATCCCATATCATTCAACACCCCCCACACCCAGTCACAGCTCTAAGACTAAACATATTTTAAAGGAAATATAATTGTTTACAATGACCTAAACCCAAATACTCTGTATACACATGGTATATTCTCTTGAATTTACAGTACAGGAATGGACAAGGAACACCAATAATGTAATTGAGAGCTACGGTTATTTCTCACCAAAGAAGGATATATTCTGAGCTACTGAACTCCCCACAAATACTCTCCAGTTCTTGAGTTAGAAGAATGTGTTTGGAAAGACCCAACAGCATGTCTCAAATACTGCAGTCAATCAACATTTCAGTTATTAGTGATAAGTGTCACTTACTTTGTCCATTATATGGAGTTCCTCCATAAAAACAAGCCACTGTCAGCTTTCTTGTAATGTCCTTGAAATCTTTGGCAACTTGGTTTGCCAGCTCTCTCGTTGGACAAAGAACCAGTACCTAGACAGAGATGTTCTCTCAGCATCAGCACAGTTTCTGCCAATAAACCACTAGATTTCTTATCATTAGTTTAGGTCTGACCACTTACATAGTTTTAAAAAAATTATATAACTGGTTTAAATAGTTCATTTAAATAGCTCATTTAGGACAGGCTAACTTTTTAAATGAGATAGACAAGAGTTACTTAAATCTCACTTAACTTTAGATTTTGAACACATCAGCTACAAGTTCTCTTCTACGCGTATGCTCTTTGATTACAAGACTAAAGGATTTGGGTAATAAACGTGTTTTACATATGCTTGGTAACGCTTCATAGTCCTGCAGGAAGGTGCAAAAAAGATCTATCAAATGCCTCTTGGCTTCCCTACGACTCAGGGAAACGTGTGTTCAGTCTGAAAAGCTGTCCTTCAGCACAGCTCTGGAGCCTGTGCTGACATCCCTGCAGAAGCAACCAAGGAACCATCCTCTCTTCCAATATAGAGGCTTCACTGCAGCTGATGGGCAAGCTACTAGCTAGGAGTTTTAACTAACCTAGGGTAACATGTGCTTTGCAATACTGCTCTCAAACCTGGCACCCATGGCTTGACAAAAGGAAGCTTAAAATCCTTACCCTGTTACTTCTTTCAACATTGAAACACATTCCAAAAAAGAAAGTAGTGTACTAAGGTAGAGTGAAGCCTGAAATCTTTTTTTAAGACTTGTAACTCCCTCGAAGAAAGGTTTCCCTTCTCCGCAAGACTGTGCCATATTTCATATTTAGAGACAGGACTCTCAGCCAGCCAACATGATGGGCAGATAAAAATAAAACAGCTGGTACTGGGTTTGGAATGAGTTTCAGGTAATCTAGGAGATGGGTAACAAGATAAAATAAACTGACAAAAAAACCCCAAACAAACACTATTAATGGGGATACGATAAGCTTTGGCCTATCTAGTTCTGGAGGGCATCATAAGAATTTCGTGAAACGACATACATGGTATTCCCCAGGAGAACAGAGGCAGCCCATCAGGAATGTGCATTCTCTGGAGCAGAAGCTTCAATATCTGGTGGTGATCCTACTGAAAACTGTGTTTTTAAAACCTCCTGCTATTTTGATGTTTAGACAAACATGTTGAAGTAGGCAGCTTTTATCAATCAGAAAAATTCACTATTCTGTTACTAATCTGGGAGAAAAACAAGCATCCCGTAACCCCTGGACTGGAACAGGTAAGGTGACTGCACAAAATTAAATAGGAACATGTTTAACACCTGTAATTTCAGCCCCCCTGTAAGCAGAAAATTGAACTGACAAGTGGATAGAACTATTTTGCTCTATATTCTTGATCAGAGGGTATGAGGCAGCACAGGATGCAGGCAAAGCCCAGCAAACACAACTTTCAAAGAAACTCCAAACCTGAAGAACTTTACCAGCAGGTTAAAACTCTGAATCACTCTGACACAGGACAAAGCAAAATTAGCATCCTAAGCAAGCGTGGTTACCTTTGGTGAACGGCCTCTTCTTCTTTCCTGTGAGTCTCCCTGAAGCTTTTCAATTAATGGAATAGCAAAAGAGAATGTTTTCCCTGTTCCAGTTCGTGCTTGAGCAATTACATCTTTGCCAGAATATACTGGGTTGAATGTCTTCACTTGCACAGGAAACAGGTACGTCACTCCTCGAGCTGTGACAATTTCAACAGAGGTCCTTAATACAAGTCTTTTTACAAGTGTTCCCTCATACTCTTCAGAGGAAGTTATGCCAGGCAGAACTTCCATGAACTCTGAAGTAAGTCAGGACTATGTTATCACCTCCACTGATTTACTGAATCACAGGGGTCATCTGTCAAGAGTGCCCTGGGACTGTCCATTTTACTCTCCCATTTCATAGCACCAGATGTAGTGCTAGCTGGGACAGATGAAGTTATGAGCTTTACATGAAAGCATTTAAATAATGTGGTTTTATTTATGTAATGCTCCCCACCTATTCTATGAAAATCTCTTATTGTCTTATAAAAAGTATATCAAAACCACATCTGTTCTTCTCTTAATTCATACCAAGTCACACACAAACCAATGGCAAAGCTACTAAAAATAATTCTTTTTCCTCTACTCATGCTGAAATTGCTTTCAATTGAAGAATTATCACACTTTTTTTTTTTTTTGAGCTTACATCATTTAAAATTCTACTGTAAAGCCTAGACTAAGCAACACTGCAAACAGAAAAATCTATGTTCAAAGATGCACTCAGTGTGGGCCGTGAATATGCCTCTCATCCTGCATCTGCTTGCAGACGCACAAGCAGAGCACATCTCAAAGCTCATTGATTATGTTGAGCACAGAAACACACGACAGAGATAAATTACCTTCTGTGGTCAAATCATGCCAAGAAATTTACCTTGAAGAAGCTGAACAGTCCCTTTGGAAATAGGAAAATTGGAGAAAGCACCCTCTTTCTGTTCTTCAGTCATCTCCTGGTAGGTAAACAATAAATCAGATAACATTCCATGTAAATAGCATATGACTTTCAAAAAATTCAAGGTAATGGCATAGGCACTGGTGTCACACCCAAGGGTCACATTTTCAGTGACAGCATCATAGTTGCAGCTAAGGAGCCTTCTTTGTTTTACGCACTATCATATTTCAAAGTTAGACAAAAGTAATCCATAATTTAAATCTGTTTCATATCTAACAACATAAGCCTGTAAATGCAAAATACCTACACTAAATAAAACTCAGAAAACTCTTAATTAAATTTTTACACCCTATTTTAAATAATTACCTAACAGATTACGTTAGCTATAACATAACGTGAGAACCAGGCTTGATATCTAAGCCTATTGCTTACTTCACAATTAACACAGCACAGTGACTTACAGAAATGCATCCCCAAAAGGGTAACATGACGAGGTAGAGTATCCAACATACTTACTTCATAATGCATCATTTCCATATACATTTTAAGGTCAGTGATTAAAATGCTAAGCGTGAGGAAAGAACGCTCACCCTGGAAACCATGGCAACCATGGATGCTTTGTTAAGCATCAAATGGAACACGAAACAAAACCAACCAAGACCAAAAGGTACACATACAAAGACTTTTCAAAACATATCCTAGGTAAAACAAGCCATGTTTCCCTTAAAAAAAAAAAGGGTTCATATCAAGCAATTTTAAAGAAACCTAAATTAAATAGATATAGTCAGACAAGACAAAAACATTCTCACAGAATTAAAAAGACTTATAAAACTGTCACTGCATGATATTTTACTACATTAAGAACCATCTCATAAGATGATGCACAAAAACACATTGATACATAACTTCTTTTCCACTAGCTAAAACCAAAAAATTCCTATGTCACTAAAGAACTACTTCTAACAGCAAAAAGAACTTAATTCAACTATATTTGCAGCAATTACAATCACATCTAATGATGCTGAATCATATTAAGGTACCATCTCACTGCAGCTTGTGTGTCCACCAACGACGACTACACTGCTGGACTGCTGAAGTGAGGAAACTGTGGTGCACAGATCTAAAACCGGAGGACTTTCCCAATGGAACATCTTTGCAAATAATCGACAGAAGGGACAGTTCAAGTAGCTTTGGGCAGAAAAGAATGAAAGATAACCTGTCCTGAATTTAACCTTGTTGGAATGCAGGAGCCGAAAGCTAAACACATCACTGTAAGTAAATCAATAATCAGTTTTACCTGTTCTTGCTCACTGTCACCATCACCACTTGATGTATCGCTAGAATTGCTCTGCCGTTTTTTGCGGGTGGATTTCATGTTTACGGAAGATAATTTTGCATTCTCCGGGCTTTCTTCTCTTATATCACCGTTTTGTTTAACTTTACTCTTTGCTTTTTTAAGTTTCGGAGAATCAACCTCATCCTCCGACTGCTCGCTTTCATCTGTCTCAGCCTTTCTCTTCCGAGATTTCTCATGACGTTTAGATTTCTTCTCTTTTTTCTCCTTCTAGTAAGGCACAGAGCAACACGGCGATTATTAAAATACACACACACATGATCCAAGCAACACGAAACCCAAAGGCTGCAAAACAGTTAAAACTACAAGTCTATAGTTTACTTATCGGCGGGGGGGGGCTGCTGTACAGCAACAGATCCCTCCCCGCCGCGCCGCAGGTGCCGCCCGGAGGCATTTTCCTGACCACGAGACACCCGGGCCTTCGTTTTTCGCACCCTTCCTGCCCCAGCGCTCACCCGAAACCGCCCCCCGGCCGCTGCGCGACGAGACCGGCCTCACGCCTGCTCGGGCGGGCCCACCACCGGCGCGGGGCCGTCCCGACACGAGGCGGGGGCCACGGCCCGGCACCGCAAATCTGGAGCCCGCCGCTCTCCCGCGAGGCCCCGCCGCCGCCGCGCACGTGGCCGGGCTGGCCCCACCCGGCTCGCCCCGCGGCCGCCGCGCCGCGCGGACCCTCCCCGATCCACGCCACCCGGGGACGGGGGACAAGGCCGCGACCCGCGGCAGGGCACGCCGGACACGAGCCCCAGCGTGCAGGCGAGGCGAGGCGAGGCGGCACGGCCAGGCCCGACCCGGCCGCGGAAGGCCCCGGAGCCCCTCCCTTACCTTGCGCCGCCGGCGGCTGCTCTCCAGCGAGGACTCGGTCTCCATAGGGCACTCGGAATCCGACTCGGCCCCGCTGCTGGCGCTAAACCGGGTGGCTTCAGGCATCTCCGCTGGCCGCTGCCGCCGCGCCACGCTGCCGGCCCCTCCGTGACAGAAACAATCCCCGCCCCCTGACCTGGCCCTGGTGGGCGGGGCCGCGCCCATCGGTCGCCCCCGGACAGCCAATGGGCTGCCGCTCCCGCCGCAGGACTACAAGTCCCAGCATGCCTCGGGGTTACGCCCTCGCGGACTCCAACTCCCAGCTTGCTCCGCGGTCGCCAAGCGGAACGGCTCGCGGCGAGCCCCGCGTCTCCGCCCTCAGGGGTCCGCCGGAACGGGGCGGGCGGGGACGCAGCCGCGCCGGCCTCGCCTCTCGGCTTCCCCGCGGCCGCTCCCCTGGCGCCTGATCGGGTTTTTATCGCGGGAGCGGCGAAGGGGGTGCCGGCAGTGGCCGCGCGAGGCGCTGAGGGCAGAGAGCGCCTGGAGCTGCCTGAGGGGGAAAGCGGGGGAGCGACCGTTGTGGCAGAAGCGGGCTCTGGGCCGAGGCGGCCGGGAGGCGCCAGCCCGCACGAACACAGCGTCTTGCACTTCGGCACAGCCAGAGACACCGTTCCTGAACGAACTCTCCCCCAGCTTTTAAAGCTGCTAGCTAGAGCGTTAGCCTTCTGTCTCCATAGCGAGGAGAGAGCAGCCTTCGTCCTGACACAGTAACAGTGTACTGTGTAATAATAATAACCACCAACTACCTCTGGAAGATTTAAAAGGCTCACAAGCAACATGAAAACAGCCCAGTCTGCTTTTAACTACAGGAAAAAAAAAAAAACAGGATTAGTCAAAATCACTCTTCCAAAGTAAAAGCTGTAAAGTGATCCTGACAGGCGCCAGGATGCTGGCTCCTCAGGAGACTGAAAGGGGTGGCTGGGAGCAGAGCCCGCAGCAGGATTTCCCTCGAAGCAGTGCCAGGGACCTTACCTGTTGTCTCCTATGTCAACGTATTTCCTTCGCAAAGACAAGATCCTGCTTGCCAGATAGAAACACACAGAGTTGATCAGGAAGACAGATGAGATTTCTTCAGGACACAGTGAGAGAACCTCGAGATTTAATGAATTTTTGCAGTAACAAGGTGCATGCCAATCTAGTTAATTTGCTTTATTTTCTGAGGGGAGATGGAGTGTGCTGTTATTTCCTGTGGCACAAGCAGGAAACATGATATTTCAAGAATTGCTGGGTAAAACAGTCCCATCCAACTGATAGAGTTCCTATGAGAGCAATGGCTACCCTTTCCAGGTTAATGGTGTGATCTGAATAAAGTAGTATTCATTACCACAGGGATGCAAAAACTAATTAAAGATGAGAGCAACAGAAATACACATTATCTCTCCCAATACTATGCTCAAAAGTTTTAACTAACAGCTTTGATTTAGAGACAGCCTCACAGACAGGACTGACCACATTTACAGTATGTTCACTATGGTTATGTTGTTACAAAGGGAAGGTTTACAAAGCTCGTTCAAAAAAATAATCAAATACTCATGACCAGAGTTAGCTGAAGCAGGGAATTTTGTTGCAGTTGTCCTTCCACTTCGTTCTCCTCTTTGCATTAGTATTTATGCTTTCAGAATTTGGCAGGAAGCTTCATCTTCTTTTCAGTCCATCTAAAATAACAATTAGACATCAGACTTCATATTCTAAAAATAAACTGAGTTGGCTTAGCTTCTGGTACCACAGATGGCATCAATACAAACAATCAAAATGATCCTTTGAAATGTATTTTGCTAAAGACTGTCCAAAAGTTTTTCAGTGTTCATGTCTAAGTAGTACACGAGAAGCGTGGCTGAAAGAGTGCATAGCCAAAAGCTGTTTAAGGGGTTAAAAAAAAAATAATCAGCAGAATTTCCTTAAAAACTGTAGTATGTGATTTGGTCCTTCATATATTTGCTTCTCAAGGTGACAGTACACATCTAATGAGAACTCAAATGGTTTAATTACACTTAAATAACAGTCATTTAAAATCTTAAGAATATGTGGTGTTATTAAAAAAAAATGGATATGATTTTTCCCTTCCAGCATTTTAACGTACGTTCTTGCTAATTTAGTTAACAGTTCTGTGGGTCTTTTCCACATGCAACTGTGTAAAAAATTGTTTCATACCTATTTGCTTTCCATTAAGGGATTTTTGAAATATAGTTACAGGGAAAATGTGCCCTATTAGAGGAAGCAGAAGCTTCTAGCACAAGTAAGGTGTGCATTCTCCTGTCTATGGGGAGCAAGTCGGGTGGTATTTTGTACTTTAAATTTTGGTTGAACGCCTCTGTAAAGCACTTCTTATTCTTTGTCTACACCTGGGGAACCTGACAATATCTGTAAGGTCATACGGCAAGGTAAGTGTGAGCTGAACCTGCCTGCTAGCAGGAGCTTACCAATCACCATGTTTCTTTACATCTCTGCCCTTGGCCACCTCCATCTGGAAGGCAGAGCTCATACTATTGTCTCGCCTCATGAATGCAAAACAGATATAAACAGCAGCATCCCTACAGCTGAATTAGGGGGAATGTTAATTTAAAAAGACATGGTAGAGCTACACAGTTTGAGTATTTCTGGGACTTAACACTGAAGTTTTTAAATACAAGAATTTTATCGTTGGAGGGTGGGTTATGATTTATAGCAACATTTCTGCCTAAATCCGATGGCTAATTTGGAGATAAAAAGTGTTTTGTTACCTCGGGGAGTCGATTCCACTGTCTCCTGTAATGCTGTGGTTCTCTGTCCCCTCTGAGTGTTTCTGTCCTGGTACCACGGTACACGTACTCTTAAAAAACAGATCTTTTTTTCCCAGGTTTCTCATTTCTTTGGCCTGTGAGCCCAGAGCACAGCATGCCTCTACTTTGCCTGTCTCATAGGTGAAGTTCTGCAAAGTGTCTGCATTTGAGCCAGCCTCGTTTGTGTGGCAGGAATCTGCTCCAGCTGAAGCTTTCACACAACCAGTGAGGTCAGTCTCTTCTTCCTTCTTGCGACCTGTCAGAAGAGCCTGGCTGCACAAACAACTGTTTTCTGGGAAATCTGGCTTTGGATGCTCTTTTGAGCTGTCTGTTGATTCTGCAAAACTAGTACTTTCCTTATACCCATGCTCTCCAAAATCACATTTATTTACATTTGTGTGGCACCGGGTGGGATAAGTATTAACCAGACCAGGTTTTAGGGACATACCTGCCCCCAGCTTTTGCACACCTTTACTCCAGCCTCTTGTATCCGAAAAAGCATGGCCAGGAGGCAGGTGACATGGTTCATTGCCTTCAAAATTGTCATCCGGGTGTAATGAGTTAAAGGTGTCACCAACCTGTGCTTTTTGACAGTCCTCAGTAAATCCTTCACTTTCCAGCTTTAGTGATCCATCCTGGCTGGCACAGTCATATTTAAATATAAATTCACTCTTTTTATCAGTCTTCTGTCTGTATTTTATATCCTTTTTTTTTAACAGCTTAATGTTGGCTGTATCATTTGAGAGACAGACATTCTGAAAATCATTTGCTGTTTGATCTAGTAACTCGTGTACTGGGTCAGCTTTGCACTTGCAATACTCATCTTTCAGCTGTAATGAGAATTCTGCATCTTGGCACACACCAGTATCTTCAGTGTAGGAGTGAGGGAATTTTTTAATGACCCAAGGATTTTTTTTTACTGTTCTATAGATGTTTTCTTCAGAAATGTAACTCTCCAGAAAGTATTTACTTTTATCATCTATTTGCAAAGCACTGCCTCGTGGATAACTACAGTTTTCACTTAAACTGTCTTTTGTTCGTTGGAGGGAAGACCTATCAGCATGGAGTAGTTTGTTGTGCTTAGTTTTGTCAGCCTGGGTTTCACTAGCCAGCTGTTCAGGTGCGTAGTCAAAGGGTTTTGAGGAGTGCAAGGACCGTGGCCTTTGTAAAGCCCTCTCTTGCTTTCGAGCCCTGGACCTCAGCTGACTGGTAACAACCCCTTTGTACCCTCTCGCATAAAAGTTTTGTCTCCATGACAGACCCTGAAACGGGTTCTTAATTTGTTTTTTATATATGGCATGAGATTCCACTGCTACCTCTGATGGCTGTTGACTTTTGATAGGTAGTGAAAGGTTCTCTTCCAGTTTCTCATTTTGAGATGTTGGCTCATGAACATGAGATTTCCTGTCGCTTCTGCTAATCTGCTCCTCTTTCTTTGATCTGAGTTTCCTGGTGTGTTTTGCTCTTCTACTTGGTGTCTTTTGATTACAGTCCCTTGAGAGATGGTGTTGTCTGACTATTGACACTTCAGCTGAGGTACCCTTACTGATATATTTTTTCTGCTCCTCAAACTTCTGCATTAGTATTGTGTGTTTAATCAAATTATCAACTGTAAGAGCAGGGTTAATATGCTTGATGATTTCATGTTCAATATCACGTGGAATATTCTCTAAGTTATCTTCATCCCTGACTGGCCACTCCTTGGGAGGAAACTGGGCTGAAAAAGTGGAGTACTCCTCCTTAAGTTTTTCTTTTTTGAAAGCACTTCTCCAGAAAGGGCCAAGGCCAAACCTTTTACTTTTAAGTTTCTCTTTCACAGATGTCAGGGATTTGATGGTGTCCCAGGAATGGTTTTCAGCAAATGTGGAGATCCCTTGAGTTTGAATTGAAGGCTTCAATTCATCGCAGCCTTTCTTACCTCCTCCGTTAGGTTCACGGTTCATTAGCTGCCCATGTCTCTGTTCACAGAGCATATTCTGCTTCTGGAAACAAAGGCAGGATCTGTAATGGGATCCCATAGGAATGTTTTCTTTCAGCAAGTCAGCACAGCACTGGACAGTTACCAAATAAGTGATGGAAGGTGACAAACAGCAGCAACAGTCCTCCAATGGAACCCTTCTATTGTCTTCTGTGGCATCGTTTGAGATAAAGTATGTGTTGGGAGTCACAATGAAGTATCCTTCTCCCGTATGATAGATTTTCCTTTCTTTAATTAGAGTGCCAAGGATATTATATAAGATATCGTGGGAGGGAACTGCAACACCTACAACAAAGATACAGATATTTCAAATCAGAAATAGGTTTTCAAATAAAATGAACGCTGGCCAAAAAATAATTTACATACAACAGAGGTAGAAGTGAACTTGAAACACACAGTGTATTTAACTCACAGGATTCCAAAAGAAGTATGACCTGTCAACTGCCATTCAAGTAGGGCATACTCAGTTTCAACATAAAAGCTGCCCAGTACCATGGGACAAAAGGCAGGAGCTTTAATACATCACCACTCTGGTGAACTTCCAGAGCCATTAACTACGGCACCCAGCTGTCCCCTCCCACGGCCCTGGGCTCCTTGCAGAACAGGGACAGCAGTGACAGGAACTCTGCAGCAGGGTGCACGAGCGGAGGGCATCAAGGGCTGTGCCACATCCTGGAGCCCACACAGGCTGCAGCCCTGAGTCAGGGCCAGTCAGACGAGGGCAGCACAGAAACATCATCCAGCCGAGGGCTCGCTGCAGCCCTGCAGTGATGGAGCTTGTTTAGGGTGTCCAAATGGGCAAGGACACTCTCAGAGATTTCTGTCAGGGTATGATATCCATGAGAGAGACTGTCTCCAGCAAGATGAAAACATAGGAAATATGCTCTGTCCCTACAAACTTTGAGAGTGCTGCCTCTGGCTAACCAAAAAATGCTACCCTGTGGTTGTCTCAGTGCATGTACAGACTGCATCACATTCCTGGCAGGGTTCTGGGCCAGTTTATGGACTTGCAGTCACATTTCCCCCCCCCAGTGAAAATGCCTGCCAGGTCAACCTGTAACGTTTGCACAGCTGCAAGGTTAAGACGACTCAAAAGAGGAAGCTCAGTATCAAACAAAGCCACCTCCTGCAGGGAGCTGTAAGGAGCCTTTACAAAATCTCACACGCACACACACCCACTTCACTATTGCAGATCTAAGGGACATGGAACATCTTCCAAGCTGAAAAGAAAACGCAGCATTTAAGGGAAGTGGCTGCTACCCCATCAGAAGGGGAGGATTAAAGCTCCTTTAGTGTAAGTAATTTTCTCTCAGGAAGGCAGGGGCTGGAATTTGACCAACAAACTGGAATTTGAGGCCAGTTGTATTTTTTGATAGCAAACACCAGCCCGGTCCCTTTGCTGTCAAAGTCAGCTATGTTTCTGTCTCTTAGAGGAGGACTCAAAGCCTTTGTGATCTGACATGCAGTCTATTTTGTACTGTCCTACCTGGCACCTAAATACCTCATCTATGCTTTCCCACCCTCTAGAAAGGGCATACTCTCAATATGCTACTGCACTCAGATCCCTCTTATTCCAAAGATTTATTAAAACCTGTAAGGAGGCTTGTAATCGAGCCGCTGTAGTGACACTCACCGATTGATGAGTACGCACGTTCACGTGTTCTACCAGTTGCCTCTTAATTTATATGCCTTTATATTGCCAGCTTTGTTTGTAATCGTTAGGTGCTCACTTGCACCATATTAGAAATTCAGGCTTGATGACACACTCACTTTTAAAAGGAGGGAAAACCAAACACATTACCTGGATATTTTTTCACTAACTGCTCCACTAAAGTTTCCTGCGTGACCATCACCTGATCTGCATTCATGTCTGCTACAGTCCGGCATATTCCTTCTGCCAGAGGAATGGAGTGTGACTCTGAGAGGGGATTCATGAGAACGGCTGCATCATCTGAAGTCCAGAAGGGGAGGGAAGGAAAAAAAAAAGAAAAAAGATAGTTTGAACAGAACAGTTTTTCTATTCACTGACAGACATTTTAACTGAAAATGTCTTGTGTTGCCCTAGAGCAAGCACCTTATCCTCAGCTAATTTTCTTTGGCAGATTACTCGGAAATATTTCTCAAAGAAGGGAAATGGCACTTTTCAAATGCCTTTGTAATAGAGAAAACAGAAGGTTACCTTAAGCACATTAGTTTGGTATTAAATTCCAACTTAAACCATCATTTATCTTAATAAACAGGGAGCTGAGAGAAAATTGTGCCTGATGACTGCTGACTTTTTAGATGACTGTTTACATGGGAAACTATACAAAACCTGTATTTCTGTAATTAGCTAATGAGCTTATTGGATGTTGGCCTTTTAAAGACAAAATCTTTTCACTGAGTAAGAATGCAGAAGGAAAAAGACCATCAAGAGGCTTTGTCTCTTGTGTAGCATATAAACTTGAACAGAACTGGACAGGCTCTAGAACTAGATATTATCTACTAGACTGGGCAGAGGACAAAAACTCTTGTTACAACTGCATGTATTTTTTAGGCTACATCATCACATCTCCTGGTGAGACAGTAACATTGTCCCTATTTTGCAAATGCCAAAGTAGAAGCTCAGAGGGGCTGAGAGCATCACCCAGCTCCCCCAGTAGCTCTGCAGCCCTAACCTAGCGGGATGAAAAGGGTCTTAGTCCTTTGCCTCAACTCCCTCATCCATAAAACACAAACCACAGCCCTCTCCCCTTCCCAAGACAGGAAGAGCAAGTCCAGCAAGCATTTCTGACGTGGCACCAATGAACGATGTAGGAAAACCTGAAGGATTTTCCCTGAAAGCTGATGACAAAACCGCAAAGCAGGGACTCACCTGAGGTCTGTGCATGCAGTAAGACAAGGACCACAGACACCTTCTCAGACAAAAAAACAAACCAACCCCAAAGCTTTCTTCTTTTAATTAGCCCAATGATGTGCTCCCCTTCCTGGTGGTGTCCTGTGCTTCCCTGTTCTGTGCTGCACAGAAAGCCCCTGGGCATCCTCAGCTGCCAGAGCAGGCAGAAGTAGGGACTCCCAGTTACTTCACAAGGCAAAAGACAGCATTAAATGCTAACAGTAATTTTCCCTCAAGTAAGAAGTGACATTTTAGATGAAGTGATATTCACTTTCAACTGAACTGCAATTGGATAGTCAGTTGTATGACTCTGTAACCTGATATTTCTCCTTTATGCAGAAAACGACAACACAAACATTTATCTGAGTAAATGAATTAAGCAACAGCACTTTGAACAGCTTAAATTGCTCTTGACCTTTGTTTTACAACTGCTGCTATGTTCAACAAAAAGCACTCAGAAACAAGTCCTGGCATACAGTTTCCTCAGTGTTGTTGCTAGGATACTCCCTGCAGGTACAGAAACCATTGCAAGCTTTCTTTTTCTATGGGCAAAGACTGTCAGCATTCAATAATAACTCTACTGAGTCGTTTGCTGTCTCGAGCATCTGCTGTAAGCATGCCATGCTGCCGTCAGCTTTACCCTTTGTTTCCACATTGCTCCAAACTAAGAAGGAAAACACCAACATTTATTTGTTATCTTTATTATCTTGCTATCATTGTCTGCATCTGTCTCAAATCCAGTGTCTCCACTCTGGGAAGGCCCTTTCAGAATAATATTTAAAACAAAGCCTTAAGCAAAAGACAGCTTTATACTGAGGGGTAAAAAACCCCCACTAAATTGTTTTCAAATGCAAGTCCATTTTGCAGCTCAATAGTGCCAGAGTATACACATGCTAACAACATAAACATTAGATATCACGCCTTCCTAACTTTGAAATAAAGTCTGAAACAATTACATCATTGTCAAGTTCCTTATGCCTATGTGCAAGGCACCGGTCAGCAGTCAAGGAACTCAGGCAGATCCTCTTGACCATTTAAATACAGCACAGTTCCCATTCCATGCTCCACAGCTCTTACAGAACCGTGTTTACCAGTGCCAATCTAGGCAGCTTGCCCCTACTCATGTATTATTATCCTTCAGTTTGGTTTACCTGGCTATTCAAACTCTGCTCATTACCTGGACACCTGAAACCCAGAACTACCCCTTTGGAGCACCTATCAGTTACACTGTGGGGAAGCCACCTGCAATATGATCACTGTGTAACAAAACTCAGTGCACAGAAAAGCCTCTGGGTATTCTTGACTAGCACAAAGTGATTTTTTGTTCCAGTTCTGTAATGTGAGCTTTACCATTTTTCACTGAGTTGAGTTGTTTAACAATTGCAGGAATTTTGTGTCTTCTGGCTCCAAGAAAAATTACATAAAAGACAATTTTTATCTGTGTCAAACCCAGGCTAGTTTTGGGGAAGTGAAGAGAGAGGCATTTTATTACAATAGCACTCAATTTATTTCTTAAAAGTCTGAGTAAACCATTTATATAACAATAAAAAGTTAACAGTAAATTCATGCCAGGAAAAACAAAAACCAAACAAAACCCCAAACAAAAACATAAATGCAAGTCAAGAATATCTCCCTTCACTGATTCTACTTAAATCTGTTGAGACAGAGAAGACATAGCACATGGAAAAGAAGATTGCCTTTTCTGGTCTGTAGCTGGAAAGGTCTGTTTTGGCATCTCTTTGTATGCTCTATCAAGCTGAACACACAAAAGATCCTGTGCCTCCTTGCATGCAAGCCCTGGCATATTTGATGTACCTCAGTTTTGGCAGAAATACATGAAAGCCACAAGCAGGCACAGTTCTGTGAGGACTGCAAGGCTTCTGCTTTTCTACTGGCAAGAGTGCATCATGGTCACATCTTAGAGCAAAACTACATTTTATAATGAAAGAATTTTAAGGAACGAGAAGTTAATAAGAACATCATAGAAAGCTGGGAACTGTAACAAGACACTTTTTGAAGGCTAAAGAAAGTTTTACAAGATGTTTCCTTATTAAAGAATAAAAATTCTATATAGATTATAAAGACAGACTTAAGATCATCGAAGCATTTTCAATTTTAGGTATATAAAAGGGAAACTTTTTTGGCATGAACATATATCGGATCCTGTTTTCAGAGACATCCTTTTACTGAAGCAAAGAGTAAATATTTCAACTGCATTAAAACTGTCAAGCCTCGTAACATGTTTAATCTGTTACTGAAACAAACACAAGCTCTCAGGAACAGCAGACAGCATCTTTTTTGTTGTTTCATTATTTTGTACAACTCTTAAAGAAACAAAAAAATGAAGTGTCAGTGACACTTCTCCAGCAGACATCAAAGCAGCAGCTACAAACACATCTGAATGTCAGATTCCCATACCTACCGATTCCTGCAAGAACAGACACTCCTAAAGTAGGACAATTAGGCAAACGACATCCTCCATTTGGATTCAAAATTGCTGGATTTCACAGAGGATGATGCCAAGCAAAAAAAGACAAAAACAAAACAACAACAACAACAAAACACCACCCACTATTTTTTCTGTCTTTCTGACAACACCCAAAAATCTCTTCCCCACTGCAAATATTATGAACTTATAAAAATAAGATCTATAAATGCTTTCTGAGGTTCCTAGCTAAAAGTCATTTAAATCCTTGCCACAACTGCAGGGCTAATGGCAACCCACAACTACCTACTCTTTCATCGGCAAGAAAATAGCACAGGCAAGTACTGGAACACAAAGAAGGACTCGAGAAGAAAGGCAAGAGCACTCTCCTGCAATCTCAGCCCAAGCCCTCAGACAGGAACAAGTTACACAGCAGAAAGACACCAACATTTTTCATGTGCCACGGTCTTCCTTGAGCTGAGCACAGTGGGAAAGTTTTTGCCCTTAAAATGTGTATCTCTGATCTGCAGAGAGACCAACCCCTTTAACACTTACCTCTGCATTTAAATGCTTCCAGAACATCTCGGGAGCAGGTTTTAAGCTCCAAAGGTACTAACTGAACACATGAGCAAGCTTCAAATAATCTGTTTGAAAGAAAACAGCATTTTTGCTTGCTTGAGGACCAGCAGGCAAGCTGGCCAGTGGAGAGCTGTTTCACCACCAGCAACAGCTGGCAAAATAGCCGAGAAGCAACACCATATAAACACGATGAAAACAATATATCTGACTTTGGAGCAGTGCTGCTGTTCGCTGCGTAACTGGCAGAGAAATTGAGATACGAGCAGCAGCACTCAAGATAATCATTTTGCATATACTTTAGCAGGCCAATAGCTTTTAAGTCAATTCACATATGGCACTGAACATATCGAGCACAGCTGAGAGCAAGGTGGTTCATCTTTAACCGTTACAGCATTCAGTGTCAGGCTGGATCATAAAAGACAGATTGATTCAAAAGCTTCATCGCAGGGAAATAAAAACAATACAAAATGAAACAGTTGCAGGCAAGTTGCAAACCCATCAATGACTAGCCCATGGAGCCCAACAGAGTAAGAATAAACAAGCCAGCAGCAAGGCCTCTGGCTCCTTTAACTGTCTGCAGGTGATGCCATCCACGGCTACAGGAATTTGACACAAGCATGCTCATCTTTTCCACTTGGCCTGGTCCAAAAAAAGCCCCTTTGCAACCCTGGCATTTTTCCACTAAAACAGTTCTGCCTTTTCCTTGCTCCCAGCCCTGTCCTCGCTTCAGCAATAAATCTCAGACCATCGAAACAGCTCTTTAATGTCAAAAGCTTTGTCTGAAGCAGCAGGTGTCACTAGGTGTTGGTTAGGTACTTACCTATACACTGAAAGGCTTACTATAAAAACATCATCGTGCAGTTGTGTGTTCCTGTGCCTGCTCAACTAAAGGTCAACTCCAACTTCTGCAATACTCCCAGGGCTGACTACTTTGCCTGGAAACGTGCTGTCACACAAAAGGCTGTCACAAAAACTACACAATGTAAAGCTACAGTCATGGAAGTAAGATATATCTAAGATCATGTCTGCCCTCCCCAGAATGGACCAAAATTCACTTCTTTGCCTACTCCCTGGCTTCATCTCACATTTACCCCGGACAAGGAAAGTCACATACCAGTCTTCCACAGACACAGCACCCACAGAGCTACTCAAAAGAGAACATAGTGCCCTGCAGAGGGTTTCCAACAGACACGAATCAGTGAACAGATGACAGCTATTATGTCCAACTCACTCCTAGGCAACACTTGTCTGAAACCCACCCATCGCAGAAACTGTCCGAGAGCTTGGTGCAGTTGGAGCTTCCCCCAGATCCAGGCCCCTGGCTTGCAGCGAGGACAGGAGACACCGAAGCTGAACAAATAAGGCCTCAGATCTTGTTTCAGATCTCACTGCAGGGAGTTTTATTCCTTCAGCTGAGAACAAAGCTTTGATGGGATACGGGCAACTCACACCTCCCTGAGCAACGCTGATCGATGCGCACAGCCACTTCTCCTTCCACTTCTCCCTAAATGGATATCTGACCTTAAAGATGTTCCCTGTGCTAGAAACTAAGTTCCAGCACCCTTTCATTGGGCTGGAATTTATGGCCCATGGAAAAAAACCAAAACAAAACACAAAACCAAACAAAAACCACCAAGCAAAAAACCCCACCATGGCAACAAAAACCCAACCAAACCACAGTTTGCAGCACCTTTACCAGCACAGGAGGTCTCAGAGGAGTTGTCCAGACACCGCAGATTAAACAGTCCTGGTTTGGACTTGAGGACCTTTGCCCACAGTTCCCAAACCTTCTCCATGGCTTTGGCACTATTAAAAACTCTTTGCATGTTTCAGTTCATCTGAATTGCAGCCAGAAGGAAGCGATAGAAGACAGACTTGAGAAGAGCAACTGAGCACCTCCACTGTATTACAAAAGACTCCGTAAACACCTTTTCAGAAGCCAGTTTAGCAGCACCCCTACTATGAAGATACGACGTTGATGGATCTCATAGATAAGGGTGAAGCCTCCAGTAAGAATTACAGAAACGTGCAAGTGGGATGGTAAAAATGTAGAAAAATAGCTGAGGAAAAAGTGATGCAGTCCATAAAGTACTTAAGCAAGTGATCTCAATGACAGGCTAGCTTTACTTGTTCCCAAGAAAATATTGCAGCAAAGTATTTCATAATTACAGTGGAGTTTTCCACCTTAGAAACTCAGTATATAGCTGGACATAGCCTACAAAAGAGAAATTCAGTACCCAGAAAAAAAAAAAAAATTACTGCAAGACCAAAACCAAAGTTTGCTTTTTTATTTTTTTAGAAAAAGCAGAATAAGTTCACAACAGTTCAGTTTATTTCAGCTTTTCAGATAAACAATCTTTCAGTTTTCAAAACAGACTGAGTTTGCTAAGCAAACAGCAGTTGCAGTTTCAGTTGTTTCATTGCCCAGAAATCTTTCTGCTTCAGTACAAATCAGGCTGCTTACAGAGAAGCTCTGCACTGCTGCTGATGCATCAGCGTAAGATACAGCATACTAGGAAAAAAAGAAAAGAAAGTGTTTTGTATCATACATTACTTATTCCCAAGGGCTCCACTGTATTCTCAACAAGGAGGGCAGTTTGTTGGGTTTTGCATATTGAGCTGTCTGTTTGTTAGTATTTGATAGCACCATGTGAGTCACATGAATGAGACACTACTAGCATCTCATTACTTCAGTTCTCCCAGGGGTGCTTTTATGAAACATATTAAGGAACTGGCAGAGCTCTGGGTGTGTGGTGTTTTAGAAATGCAAGTACCTACATTCCTTTGACCTGATGGTTGAAAAAACAAAACAAACCCAAAACCCCAGATAGCAAGAAAAGACCCAAAACTTGTGCCACCATCACAGCAATTTTGTCAGGTTAAAGAAAGCCATCAACCTCAGGTTCTCTACAGACATCATGCTTCATTTTGTGTATTTTTAGCTCATGGACTATATAATCAAAAGATCACTAACGCTCTCTAAGCATGAAACAAGAAGCAAAAGTTGACTATATAAAGCCCCTCACCTTTCCCTACAGAATCTAATAAATTTGTATTTGGTATTGAATGAAAGCAATCCTTTAAACAAGGCTCCTCTGTATTGAAAAGGCTCATATTACTCACACTGGCACAAAGGCCAAGAGCATCCTGGGCTTTATGAACAGGAGAAAATTATTGTCAATCTCTGCTTAGTACTTGTTAAGCCACACTTGGCATACTAAGTCTAGTTTGGGGCTCTCAATATAGAAAAGACATCTGTAAATGGGGGCAAATTCAGCAGAGGGCAACCAAGATGGTCAGGGCTAGAAAACTTGCCCTGTGAGCCAGGGCTGAGGGAACAGGCCTTGTTGAACCTGGAGAAGAAATAGTTCTAGGGGAACGTGACAGCAAGCCCTTGAGAAGATGAAGCCAGGCTCTGCACAGCAGTGCATGGTGGGAGGATGAAAGGCAACAGGAATCATTGGGGATGGGAGAGGCTCAGACTGGCCATAAGGAAAATCCTTCTACCTTTAAGGACAGTCCAGCAGTAGAGCAGGTTTCCAGAGAGGCCATGCAATCTCCAGTCCTGGAGAGTTTCCAGAATGTAACTGGATAAAGCCCTGAGCAACCTGGTCTGACCCAGAGCTGACCCTACTTTGACTGGAGGGTAGAAATAAAAATAGTAGTCCAGTCATCTGGTTTAGTGGGACGCCAGGACCTGTGCCTCCCACAGCCACCCTCACCCCCCATTTTGACCACCCTGCTTCCTGTAACCCAATGCAATGGCACTTCTGACCTCCACTAGCTGTGAAGTTTGCTTGGCTTAGACCAAGTTACAGAAAAAACTAAGTTTACACTTCCATCATGCTGTTAATGAGCCACGCAAAACTGTGTTTGTATGGTAAAACTATTGGTTTTCTCTGTAACCTTCAAAGAAATAGCAACTGTTTCTGTAACGCTGTTTTCATAACTGAACTCCATCTGCATGGGCCATTGCTAGAGCTGGGGCTCTCCGCAGGGATGCACGGGACATGTCCTAAAGCAAGACAGCAGTAGAGAAAAGCTAAAGCTAGCCTTGAAATGAAGTCTCTGAATTTGTGACATACCAATCACCATAGTGCAAGCACTACTAATTAATGCAGTTTATATCATATCATACCTGATATTAACACAAACTCTTGTCTTTTCTGACTGAGACAGAGGAAAAACGAGCACTGTTTAAATTACCCTTATTCTCTGAGCATTAAGGCAGTTTATCTGCCATTCAAGATTCAAGGTGCAGGAATTCAAAAAAAGACTGAGGAGAGCACAGCCCAGCCTATCTTCTAGAATTTTGTTTTCTCACTCGAAAGACAGAAGCTTGAGCTTCTTCTGCTGAAAATCTTTAGCATGGAGAAATACACAGTACACACCAAGTTCTTCACAACTGATCTTGTTAGAACTATTTTTAGAAACGTTCAGAGTAAATTAAAGGGAATGGAGCTTATTAGTAAAAAAAGATATACACTCCTGTTCAGTGGTACTTGTAAAACAGTATGACTAGAGACTACTTGGTAACAGAAAAAAAATCTGTACACACAAACACTTTTGCAGGTTACACCTTTCAGGTAATCCAATCTGAGCAGATCTGGTAAATGCATCAGGATTTTAAAGAACACTACAGCACCTTGTGCCTTGCTGCTGTGCTTCAATCAGTAGCTCAAAGATAACATTCGGATTCAGTGCAATACATATTCAATGGCGAAGAGGGTTTATAATACAGGATTAATATCTTTGTAAGCATTTGATGCATGAAACATGCAGGGCTATCATCTCATCTGGGGTCAGTGGTAAGGGCTGAATGCCAGCTAAAATTAGGTGTTAAATATTATGAAATAATTTGCATAGCCATTAGATGGAGAGAATTAAGTTAGTAAGGAAATAATAGCAAGGTAGATAAAAAGTTGTCTTTAGAGTACAAATTATTTCTTTTTTTTCTCCTCCTGAAAATATATGGGCAGAGTCACCACCAGAACTGTGATAACCAGGAAAATCCAGTTACAACAGAATACACAAATTGACAAATTCTGAATCAGATTAATTTTAAAGTTATTTTCAGGAAATTATGTTTGAGAATAAACCAGTTAAAACCTCAAACTGTTCTTCATGTTCTGGCAGCCCATACACAGCAGTGCAAAATAAAGCACCATTTTAGGTCGTCCACTCTTTTCAGGCTGAATAAAAACCCAGAATTCCAAATAATCTTGAACAGTCCAATACAAAGTATGACCACATGCTGCGAGTTACACTTCACAGGAGGCAGCACCAGTGAAGTACAAAATTGTTCTCCTTTGACTTGCAAACCTACATCCCCATTTGTGAGGCAGGATGAAAGACACTGGAAGAAAGGGGCTCCAAAAGAAAGGAATCCCATGAAGCACATCCCCAGCCACTTGCTGAGCTGCCATCCTCTCCAAGACTGTGTATTGCTGTACATAACTACAGAGCGCTTGACAAACAACATCCACTCCAGAGCCATGACCTTTTGTAGGCAAAACAGGAATCAGCAGAAGGCACAAGGCCATAGTTTCTTACCCAGTTTCATTAGACATGCAGCAGAATGATGCTGATACTGACATTAGTTCTGTAAACAAATTTAAATTATTTGAATGAAAATAAATCTGTCCTAAAAGCTCGTGAGGTTCGTTTTGGAAAAGAACGTGTCTCATTTTAGAAAGGTTGAGAATTGCTAAGATGTACAGAATACTCGAGTACACAAGCTGGACTCCAGGTGTACCAGGTCCACAGGTGGCACTTCAAAACTGTTTCTGAAAGCTGTCACAAACGTGCATGTGGGGAGCTGCACAGCAAGCAGTGGCCAGTGCCTGCAGATCCACGTGTCAGCACTGTAGCTGTCACTAAGTTACAGTTGGGAGCCATCACACAGGAACACATACAGCTCCCCAAAACTTCTCCCCTCTTTGTAGGGTAACTGCAGCTCAAATTCAGTGGAAATTTGGAGCCATCACACAGGAACACATACAGCTCCCCAAAACTTCTCCCCTCTTTGTAGGGTAACTGCAGCTCAAATTCAGTGGAAATTTTACTCACTCCCGAAGTTATTGCTGAACCTTTTTCAGGAGAATAAATTCCACGCCTCTCTTATCACAGGGATTCTGTCTGAATATCAGGTTATCATTAACACTCCCCTATCCAAAAGATGTTCCAAGGAACTTCAGAGACCATCTCTGCCCATTTTTAGTTCCTTTTCTGAGTGCTTCTCTTGTCTCTAAATTCTGTGAGATTCACCCAAGGGGAAGAAAATGCGAGTAATTTGTAGCCCTGCCACAGAGACACTGAACCAGCAGCAAATTCGGCCTCTAAAGGCTAAGCAAAAATGTTTATATTTTCTATTGTTCACTTCTACCCAACAGGAAGCACAGAAAGGGGACCAGGGAACTCAGGCACATGGAAAACGCTGCTGTCAAGAGAGAAAGCTGAGCCGACAGAAACCTGCTGGTTATGACCCAGGACAAGCAAGCAGCTACTGAGATGCATTCTTCCGGACTCATCGCCCCACTTTCTCTCTTCAAAGGCTCCGGAGATCAGTGCCTTCAGACCGAGTATTTACAATAGGATCTATAAATCTCAGTGGGCAGCCCTTCGCTCCTCTCCCAGCACCGCCCAGCATGCATCCCCCGCGGCTGCACAGGAAAGGTGGGAGGGAGCAGTTTGCTCCTTGTTTGGTTAACAATTAACTGAACAACTCAGCTGAGCACAGGAGATGGTGCCACAGAGGGGTGTTAGCATTTCGCCGGAGACTGCTCAGCTATCAGATCGAAAAGGCTTTTAAAACTAGCCCTACTTCACCCTCTGAGGGAGATTTAAATTGCCTTCATTTTCACTTCTTACCTTCCATCCCACAAGAGGGGAATGTAACAGCTCCTTCCCAAATCCCGGGTAGTACCAAGTAAAACAGAGCTGGGATCCCCGTCAGGATACAGACATTCGGGGTTTTACTTGGGAGTAAATACAGAAGGGTAGTTTGTGATTCTTTATAAATCCTCAGCCTTCCGAGTGCTTTCAAACCAGCGTACGGCTGGGACTGAAGCGTTAGTGCAGTTCTTGGCTGAGGTGTGACTTGGCAAAACGAGCGCTGCATGCCCATCGCTTCTCACTGTCCAGCAAACAAGTGCTTGTGGATTAATAAAGAAAAAAGTATTTTTTTCCTCAGGAGTCTGAAAATTCAGTCTCAACGCTTTTCACGTACCATAGCCGAGGATAAAGATACTGCAGGACAAGTGATTCCCTTCACTGACACCTGCCCCCCCAGTTATCTGTGCAAATTCACCCAGTGCTCTGGAGTTTGCAGACACGGCCATTGTGGTTTCTGAAGAACCACTTAGGACACTGCTTGGTTCCCAACATCTCAGCCTTTAGTCACAAGGCATGAGAAACCCAAGCTGCTTGAATTCTGCATGCTTGTGATCACATGAGAGCAGGCAGATTAAAAAAACCCCAGTCAGATCTTTCACTGTATAAAATAAAGACAGCAAATGTGATAACAGCTTAATTTTAAAGAATTGTCAATTCCTTTAAATACCAAAAACCAAGAAAAACTTTGCCCTTTGGACTTTAGCTGTCTACTTTATCAGTTGCTTTTCTAGAGCAAAAATAAATATATATATATATAAAACAAACGGGAGAAAAGTCTTCCAGAGAAGAAAATGGTCATTATGATGACTGATGGAAGAGAAGGCACAGAATACATTAATTTTAAACAGAAAAATACCTAAAGACACTCAAATTGCAAATTTGTTTCAATTAAGCTTCCAGAAATTGAAGCAAACCCACAGAATGGTAGCAAAGGCATTTGGTCTTCAAAGGCATTTGATTAAAGAAACTGTCAAGATAACTAACTTGATAGAAACCCCTCTGGGTGGTACCACAGCAAGAGACTAGATGATAGGGGAAATTATCTCATTCCTTTACCAAATTAATTTATATTTGGATTCAATTCATCATGCTGTGCATCAGAAAAGAGGTTACTGGGAAGCAAGGAGATAAAAACCAAAAGGAGTCAAGGACATTCTCCAAATCATTCCCAGAAGCCCAGCAAGTAATTTATCAATATTCACCAGTGATATAAAACTATAGGAAGAGAGAACCATTCCTAACATACCTAGAAATATTACTGCTTTTTAGATGGAGACCAGTAAAACACTGTTCTTCCTTTTCATACCTCACTTGGATTAAGTGTTAAGAGGTCAGTGAGCTACTAATGATCAAGGAAAACGAACTCATGCTACAGCAGATGTTACCAATTTAGTGAAGTTAGAGTGCCCAAGAAATGAGACTTGATGAAGAGAAATTTTCTAGTCGTAAAATAAGTATGCACCAGGGAGCAGCTATTCTATACAAAGTATTGTGAAAGAAGGATAAATACCAGAAATAATAGGAAAAATAAAAAGCTACTGAAGCTAAAGCCCATCTTAAGAGGAGCATAAAGAGGTTCAGCTGGCCAAGGGCAACACAAGCTACACATCAGTAATTTTCCTGTTATTTTTTGAAACGGCACCTTAAGAATTCCTCAAGTCTTCCAAAAGCTGACAAATGCCTTGCTTTGAGGAAGAATTTAAAACTGCACTTTAAGAACTGCTAGTGAGCTTCAACAAAAATGTTTCTGTGATCTAATTATATCCAGTTCTGCATGATGTAAAATTTACTTGTAACTTCCAACTGTAAATCACCCGTGGAAAGGGAGGACTACAGAGCTACACTCAGGGAAAAATAACAAGAAACCTCTCAAATAATGATAGCTATAAAAATCCCCACTAACCTTTGGAAAACCAACTGAAAGGGATTTGTTTGCACTTCACCAAGTACCTGGTAGTTATTGTGGGACTGCACAGCTGTATGTCTTCAGCATCTTCTACTCAAGTCTCTTGTTAGCAGCGTTCCTGGCTGGGCTGCTAATGCTTCCAATCCCAAATTTTGAGAACAAAGCACAAGCAGTTCACATCAAAAAGTTAAAGCAGACATCTGAGCTGAACCAGAGCAAGGACTACTCTGCTTACTTATCACTTACCTGTGCTATGCTCAGCAATTAGCACTTGATATCTTCTATAATGACCTTCAACAGAGAGCAGTCCTAATTAACCATGTCAAAACCACACAGAAAATTGCAAGAACTACAGAAGTGCCAGGATAGGTATTACCTCCTCCCGCCAAAGGTCGGTCAGAAAAGAGCAGCCTTCCAGGATGCTCTGCAGGATGAACCGACACAAGCCTCACAGGACCAAGGGTAGAACAGACACAAGGATTAATGACCCCAACATTCCAAAGTCTGCCCCCTCTCCAGGAACTGCAAACGGTAAAGTGATTTACCGACCAAAACAAACGCCTTGAGTTAAAACTGCAGAGCTGTTCGGAGGCAGCAGTCAACTGGTACTGAAGAGAGGTTTAATCTGCTGGTGTATTCTACAATCCCTAATATTTCAGAGGATGTTTTGCGTCAGCCTTGCATTAAGAGCACTTGATACTCCAGCAGTTGTACTTGATCGCAGCCTGGCCTCATTAGACTGCAGAGATCACTGGCAGAATTAATTGAATGAGAACAAATTGCAGGTAGCAAACAGAAATGATGGCTAAATACCCACCAGTACAATCTAGTTAAGCACACTCAATTTCCCTCAAGGTTGTTTTATTACTATGCCAGGTCTGACAGCATGTTCCATGCGTATCCCATGAAAATGAATCAACTCAAGTGAGAAGGGGAAACAGGACAGTGCTGCAATGTATCATGTTCTGTGAAATCCTCATATTCTAAATTATTAAAGTGAATAAAAATATTTAAGGTAGCAACCCGAATCTCCATCAAATTCACTTTTACGCATTTTTAGAAAAGATTTAACAGACCCCTTTGTAGGCATTTTTGGGGTTTGTTTTTCAGGTTGTGGGTTTGTTGTTGTTTTTTGTTTGTTTTTTTTTCTGTTGAAAAAAAGGTGGGGTTTTTTTGAGGTGGTTTGGTTTTTTTTTTTTTTCCTAGAGAAATTCAGTAGTAAAGTGCCTTGCCTCTCAGTCTGCTGTCACCCCACCCGCAGCGCTGCGTGCCTTCCGTTACCTTCTCCAGTGGCAGCTCCTGCTCAGGGAAAACTTTGTGCTGAGTCAATACGTAACATCCCGCTCCAGAGTTTCTTCCCATGCATCAGCCTTCGTCCAAAAATCGTTCATGACCACTGCAACCAGTTTAGTCTTCTGCTGGCTATGAATGCATTTTCCAGTTCACTGCTGTTTCAGTCTCTGGACACCTTCTATCCCGCTGCATCCTCCAGGTAAGGTTACACCACACCAAAACACTGCCACCAACCAGCACACCTGCTTCCTACCGGGCTTCTCATAAATATCGAGTGCCCCTGTTTACATTACAATGACTCACTGGGTCACCACTGACTTGACTTCGCCCCAGACTACCAGCAGCGGAAACCCAGTTTGTCCCAGCACCCATTCTGACAGGGAGGGTATGCCTGTGCAGAACGCTGCGGCAGTCATGCCCTGCTCGCCCTCTGCTTTTCCGCCAGCCCAGCTGCAGGAGTTTTGCCCGCTAGGATTTACACCAATACTGCTCGTTAAACTGCCACAGGCAGAAGCTACTTGCTGTGAGTGGTTTGGTACTTCCAGCTGATAAAGCCTCTGATGGCAGCTCAGCCTGCATCAACCAGCAGCACTTCAAAACAGATCGGATCTCACCATCAAGATCAGGCAGGCAGGCAGCGAAGGAGGTAAGCAGCCAAGAGGAAAGCAAATCAACGCAGTGGCGCTGGAGGGCTCCAGAAGTGCTCATGTGCTGCCTCCCATCCCTGCTGCTCCACGATGGGGCACTCCTCCACCAGAAAATCCCCCTGCTCTGGGCTAGAGGAAGCTGCCTCTATTCCCCACTAAAACTGCAAAGATCGAATACTCCCCCCTACCTCACCCCCCGTGTTCCTCCCCAGGAGCAGGGCTCTTGTCCCGTCTCAGATTACACTTCCCATGAAGTGAGGCCCCGGCAGAGAAGGCAGGGGAAGCTCCAGTGCAAAGGGGCACAGGTCACACTTCAGCCCTGCTCCACATGGTTTTCACGTGTTATTTACACAGTTTGTTCCTATTTTGCAAAGCTACAGAGTGCATCACCTTATTTACCGTGGAGAGAGACGATAAGGGCACTGCTCACTTGGAACATTGTGCTCACAAATGGTTCTGCATCCAGCTCAGTGCATGCTTTAGGGAATTTGTATAGGTACGTAATTTGCAGGCTGCATTTGAATAACCTTTTTTCAAACTGTCCTCTTTGAAAAAAAAAAAAACAACCACTTAAAGCAAATGAATTTTCCTTTTCTTTAAACTTCCAGTGTGAAGGAGTATCAGAATGAATTCACTGCTCAGAATATCCACACAGCCATCTCTCACCGATCACACCTCTTCTGGGCCCCTGCTACCCAACGGTCAGGCTATGCGACTGCTCCAGCCCATGGATCACAAGTATTGTACATCCTATTACCCTTGCAAGTCCCTTTTTGTGCTGTCCATCATTACATGCCCAAATCACAAGACTGCCAATGCTGACTGCACATTCCTTGCAAGCATATTAGTGTATCCCCACGGCTAATCAGAAAATGTATTGATGGGCATACATGTCCCAGTACTAAAGGCCATCTGTTTTGCCTCTCATCAATATAATGAAAAGGTACCACACTTCCCACCCCCCAAGAGATCATTAGCTTGATTTCAGGAAAGAAAATCAGGTAGATATTGATAAGCAGCTTATCCTCGGTGTCATCTGTTTAGTCACATTATACATGGCTTCCTTGTATCACAGGAGATACTTCACAAGTATAAGCTTTTCCCTGTAAACAAACATTTTAAGAATACTCTCAAGTTGCACTTGAAAACCCTTCAAGATTTTTACAACTTGCAACATAAATATTCTAATGGTTACATTTAATGCAATGCACTTAATAGAAGTAATTTGCTTGAATCCTACTTGAATTAAAACAAGGCATCAAGAGACAAGCTGAAAAGCAGAGACTCTCATGGGAGACTCAGACTAACTCTCGTGAAACAGAGGGGAGTCTTTCCAGATGTTTAAGAGAACTTCCAGCATTCTCTCATTTCTTACTAGAGCTAAGTTCTCCAACCCATATGTACATTATACTTACAGTGAAAATTGCCTCCTTCTCCTTCAACTTCTCCTCTGCATGCATGCAATGACCTGTTTTACAGTAAATCAGGTTGGCCTGAGAAATAACTGGGTTTTTTTGAGCACTGCGAGGTATTTATCTCAACTGTTCATTTCTATGACATGACATGTGGCAGCAATTTCTGCCAGATCTGCTGGCTCCCATCCAGCTCTGCTACAAAGGGACCAAAAGTGAAGGCTGCTGTTCTCCAGCTGTTTCAGACCCTTGCATGACAGAACAGGAATGTAACTGGGTGACCTTGTGTCAAGAAGACCAGAAAGCATTAAAAAGAAAAAAAAAAAACCCAAAAACCTACTCGCACTTAAATCCTTCTGTATACCACTAAAACAGCTGCAAGCAAATAATAAAGTTCAAAACATTTGCTGAAAAGCAGAATGGGGAGAGCTCAGGCTGGGATTCTCTGCAGTGTTCCTCCTCTTCACTCTTTTCCTCTACCCAGCTGTTTGTTCAACAATGAAATGTGAACAACGATTCAGTCAACTGGATCCTTTTGCTAGACCGAGGGGAAAACAAACTAGGAATCAATTTCCCATCAAACCATGTAACTTTGCAAACTGTCAGAGTGGCTGAGATCCAGCTCAGTGCTTTCTCCAAACAAGCAGATCCCCCCCTCACAGATCTATCATTACCCACTTGTTCCAAAAGATCACTACAACACTCCAGTATCTGCTGATGTGGAAGACTCCAGAGGATATGAGAGAAGGGACTGCATCATCTGCCTCCCACGAAGCAATGAAATAGTCAGACCTCACCACACTGGGAGGTTGCTTGCCTATGGGAAGTTCACATGAACATGACTTGACCAAGCTGGCATGCAGTCCAAATTATTACAGGGATGCAAGCTAGCTACGTGAGCTCTTCCCTCAGCCCAGGGGAAGTACAAGGAAGACTGGTAGTTCTAAATAGAACAATTTCAATCAACAAAGTATTTCAACATGTACTTGTGGCTTAATGTGTTCTGTAAATGGTCTGAGTGTAGTAAAGTACTGCAGAAACTGGGGGGGGGGGGAATCTAGTAGTTTAAGCTCATAACCCCCCACAAAAAAACCCCAACTGCAGCATGCAACAAACAAATCTACTCAGCACCACTATTCTGCTGTCATTCCAAGGGAGAGTAGAGAGCTGAATTTAATACTGCAATTAATCCAACAGCTTGCAGGATTACTGCATCACTCCCAAAAAGATACTGGTTCTTATGTGTGCTGGAGGGTACTTGACCTGAACCCTCAAATAAGTTAGAATACACTTGTTAAAGAGATCAATTTAAAATCCAGCAGGATACAAGAGCTGAGAAGCAGCATACAGCAGCAGTGTCACATGTTCAATACAAATTAAGCTACCAGATACCTAGGAATTCAAAAGCAGTGTTCCTAACCACAGTGAAAACACTATAAAACACAGAACTTCAGGCAATACTTAGTGAGTTCCAAGTACTAAATTTATACTCTGTATCATGGCGCCATGGATTATTTAGTGGATGAATGAAAAAGGAAAGTTGTATTTGCTTGCAATGAATTTTGTTATTAGAGCTTTTTACTCTAACTACTTTCACGCAGTAAATCTACTGAGACCCAGTATGCATAAGCATAAAAGTTTGGGGGGCAACCACTGGCAGTTTTGACAGCTGAGTGAAGATATTAATTACTTATGCCATTTTTATGGTCGCACTAAATGGCCATAAACAAGACCCAGTTGAATTTCTACTCGAACCATTTCCGCCTTCTTGAAAGTATCAGCATCAGTGTATTGACCGTGCTAGCTACACGTTTTGCAGTCTATTGCTGGCCACAAGACTCAGTCACTCAACATGAATTATTTTATATTTTATATTTTAAAATATAAACTGCACTGAACAAATGCATTCAGGGTTAAGAACCTGACCTGGGTACACAAAGATTACAGAGAAGCAAGAGGAAAAAACCCCAAACCCCACGTTTTGTGCATATTCCTGATAAAATTATCAGTGAAAGTTAACTGTGTTACAGAAGTCTAAACAGATACTCACACAGTACATAAGAAAGAGGGACTGAAAACCATTCATCTCTCTCAAAGCAAGCAGTTAAACACTGAAAAACTGCTATGTTAAAGGACTAGGCTTCATAACCTTAGATCCTGAAACAACCCAACTGTAAATGCTGGCTCTGTGGAAACCCATGGGCACCAGACAGAGAATTCCAGGTTGTCCATTGTATACTTCAGGGTGGCCCAGCCTGAGACAGAGGACACGGGATAAACCACAAAACCTCTGGGAAGCGATTCTGCAGCAGTGCCCAGGCGCTACAGGCGCCAGCATCAAGCACAGGGCGAGTCAAGAACACATCAGGTGTCTTCATCACGGTACAAGACGCAGCAGTGCTGGAAGGAGCTCCCTTATCCTGCATGCAATCATCAACATTCCAGAAAACTTCAGCAAAAATTCACTATTGGTCTATTTGCCACTGTTGCTGTGAAGCACTGAAATGGCCTATATACTTCTGCCTGTTCAGTACCGGAGAAAAAGCCAAGGGGCTATTCTAGACCATTCTGCATGCAGATGTGTCACTTGCAACTTTCTTCTCCTAGCCTTACTCAGACATGCACTGAATGCAAGCCTTTAACACATTAATTTCCCCATATTAGAGAAAATACAAAAGAGGAATGAAATCATCTATGAACTGACATCAGATTCCATTTACTGGCCTGCTGTAGCAGTTCCTTCTCTACAGCACAAGGCCCTCTGAGATTTACTATTTTCTGTAGAGTGTCTGTGATGATTTTAAAACTTCAAACCAACTGGACGCCGAAGCATCAAAGTAAGGCTCACTTCTACCAGTCTCTCGCCAGCAACTGGTACATAATGAAAGACTTAGAAGTGAAAGCCCGTGAGGTGGGGAGTGTGCACGTGAAATGCAGAAACACTGTTCATAAATTCCAACTGTCAGAAGACTGCTTCTCCAAATCTCCATCACTGATACACGATTCAAGTTTCTCAAGCGTTAGTTCTTCTGGGAACATTCAAAGAGGCTTTAGCTACTGACCAGCACTGCTGCTGTGTATATGCAGAACCTTGTGCTGTTTGGGAAAGTGACTTACTACAGCCTGGAGAGGTGGCTGCTCTTCCCCAGATTGGCTGTGCTTCAGGAGACCCGTCAAGCTCTGTGCAGGCTATAAAACTTTTCATTTCCTTTCCAACATAAATGCAGACTGTACATAGTAGTATCTGAAACCCTATCACATCAAAGCAATATAAAGGAAGATTACACTCATTCTAACAAGTTCTTTTTTTCTTAAACACTGTAAAAAAACTGTATCACTCTAGCAACTATCACACAGGGCTGCTCACTGAAATACACAAGGCCTGCTGCTTGTGGTAACCAACTGCTTTTAGCTCAGCAGTCTAAGGTAAAAACACCCCAGCAAAATATTTCAACAGATGTTTCAGTGTGCCTAAAAAGTCATTATCTTCGGTTCTAGAATTATTTTCTTTGTATGTTCAACACATTCTCCTGAAAATTCATGGACAAAAATATTTGAAATGCAATCCTTTCAAGTCCATTTAAATAAATGGTGCTCAATGTCAAAAACGAAACAGGCTGTCAGCAATCTGTACAAAAGTAAAGGTGAAAAATATAATTTGGTTACAAAATAATTGAACACAGTTTGTACACCAGATAAAGGTTTTCTTAAGATCAGTATCACCGTCCTCATTCAGTCAGTCTAATGAGATGTTACGTCTCCGTTCATAAAGCATGCATTTTCTGTGTACTTGGATGCAATAATTAGTGTTTTTCTAGTTCTTCCTACTGTAGCGTGAACAGTTCACAGCTATACAGTGACTCAACTGAGATAAATGAGGGGGAAGCTTATGCATGTTATTTTAATGAAAAGATATTTTACTTGTCTCGCTCCAAAAGAGCCAAGAAAGGTTAAGTCAAAAAAGCACCAGCTTGGACTCCTTTGAACATAAATTCAGGCATTTTAATGTGTATCTCAGTAAAGCTACATGAGTTTCCATGTAGGTTATTCATACATGTTATGGCACTTGGACTCTCCTAACAGGTATTTAATTACCTAGGACATGTGGGTTAAAAAAAGAAAAGGTCTGCTAAAATTAACCATTTCTGCAAGAAAACACTTCTGTCCCCAACTTCAAAACCCTTAATGTTTCTGGAAGTTGTACCAAAATACAGTTGTTCATATTTCACATTATTGGAATAAGCTGCCTTATCACAATGATGTTAACTTCTAAGCTTTGATCTCCAGTGATTTGTGAACACATAGGAAGTCAGTCTTGCCTACTTTCAAACCACCAAGTTGTGTCCTGCTCCTTAGTAATTCTAACGTGGTGTATTGATACTTGTGTATCCACTCTTTTGTTGGACTAGAGTCTTTGAAGTAATTACACATATTAAGAAAGAAGCCCAGATTTAATTAAAGGCTGCTTACCGTGGGTAGCTTTTTCTCCATGTAAGGCATTATTCTGACATCTACTGGCCTGGTATCCAACCATACATTTTAATACACTGCATTTGTTATTAAAAAGGAGCATATATATTAATCCAAAGATAAGAATAATTAAAGGAACACAAATGACATACATTTAAAACAGGCCCATGTATTTTCATATAAATCTCACAACCCTACCAATATTTTGGCAGGTTTCTATTGCTTTCTTAACTCATCTGAACTACTGTATATTATGAGGCTTTAATACAAGCAGCTTTGGGGAAGAAAGTTACATTTGGAAGGGGAAAAAGAAAGTTGTGACAAGTAAAAAAAAAAATTCCAAGAAGCTGTTTAAAAAAAAACCCAACCAAACAAACAAAAAAAACTTTACTTGCAAAATTAAGCAGCATGCTATTTTGTGACTTATATTTGAATTTAAAAACACTAATCAGACCAAAATAAAAATAAAAACCTAAAAATGGCAACTCTATAAATAATGAAAATTTTGATTTCACTAGACTTCAATGAAAAACATTTGGTAATTAAATACTTGCTACTGTTCATTATGTTGATGAACTTTATTAGGGTTAAAACTATAACAAAGTTCATCCTAAAACATTTTGCAATGCAAAATTATTTTCACTCCAGGAGTGTCTCAAATTGAATGCTAAGAATTACAAGCAATCTTCAGAAGTAGACACTCACGTTCATAAAACTTTATACATCTTTTGGAACTAAGATATTTATACTACTAAAATCAAACATGCATCACTTCCCATACATTCCGGTATCATGATTTATATTACATTATGTAACACCATTCTTCTAAACAGCAGCAGTTTTATCATACATTTGCTCCATTTTCTTTGGATTTCTGATCTTTGTCCTCGTTCTTCGCAATATCCTTTAAAAAGAAAAAAAAAAAGAAAGGGGGGGAGACAATAACATGAATCCTAGAAACGATATTTTTCTCATGTGAACTGTAAAGCAGCAAGAGACAACAATACTGTTTAGTGTCAACTTCAACTACTATGTGAACAGGTATCTTAGTTTAGTTATCCCCAAATCATATTTCCAGTATCTTCCTGAAAAACAGAGGGGGCAGAAATTAAGTGTGACCTGAGCACTTCTGAAGGGAAACACAAAAAACATCCCCAAGAGCCTCACTGTATAGTCAAAGGTCTGGGGATTGTTGGGCTTTGGGGTTTTTTTGTCGGTCCCCACCCCAAATTGGTTGGGTGGTTTTTGTTTCTTTTTTTTTGTTTTATTTGTGTGTTTGGGGTTTTTGCTTGGGTTTTGTGTGTGTGTGCGCGCGCACGCTTTTTTTCTGTTCCTCCTTGTTTAAGAGAGCAAATAAAAGTTTTTGCAGAACTCCATTAAATTGGGATAATAATTCATCACAATAGTTCTAACATAAAATACTTACATTGGTCAAAGCCATCTGAAAACACTGAACTTCGAAGACATTTTCATCTCAAAAACCCCAGACAGAATGAGTGAGGCTATTTCACAGAGCTAAGAGCATGGCAGTAAAGCGTTTAGGGAAGGCCTTCAGCTGCCAGTCCTGGTGGAACAGCTGCTCTACACCACATAGGGAAGCACAGGACTGTGTAATGATACTGATGAGAGAGAGCTGCAAGCTACCCACACAAGCTGAAAGACTTATGTTCTGCCTGGAAAAATTACTCCTAACTGATCAAATGGAAGAGCAGATTTGGGCTGCTGGGGATGCACAAGATCAGGACAGAAAACCATTAAGTGGTTTGAGATTTACATTAATAATTATACATTTTTAAAAACATTTAAGTCAAGAACACGTGTTTCAAGCTCAGAAAAAAAAAACCCAACACATTTTATTTGTAGTCTTTAAATAATCAGTATTGCATTAAGCATCTTACACACACATATATGTATGTTAAGATACTTCTGTCCTGAATTCATATGAAAATTCTTTTCCATTCTCAAGTTTTTGTTCTGATCTACAGGAAGATTGCACACAATAATATAAAAATAGAATTAAACAATTCTAACCTGTTTAAGAACACTCTGTATTTCATCCATAACTGTAGCTAAATTTTTGATTGTCTTATTCAGCTGACCCTCAAATTGCAAATTTTTATCATCAGAGATCTTCAAGTTATCTTGCAGTTGGCCAAGGTCCTTTTTCACTTCTTTGAGCTCCGTAGATAGACTTTTGTTAGAATTCTCCAGTTGTAGTATGGTCTTTTCATCCTCATCTTAGCAGGAGCAAGAGTGGAGAAGGGGAAAGTCAGTCACTTCCAATGCTGTGTACATTGCATCTTAATATTCCATTCACATGCCAACACGAACTACCGATTTTGAAAGAACATTGAAAACCGCGCTGCATCACGAATTGATAATACTCAATCCTGATTACATTTGGAAGTCTTACATTCAGCTTGATTAAGAAAGATAAAAGCATTTCAGTGTGGTGATAATGGTACTCAGCAACAGTTGATGTGAAAGTTCAAAGGGTTTGGGAAACAGAAAATAGAAGTTTATGGCAAGCAAATAGGTTTATCTACATAAAATGTCTTGGTGTCTTACATGCATGTAAGTACCACTTTCAAAGTAATGTCCCACCTGTTTTTTCTTCAAGTAACTGCAGCTTTTGTTCTATCTCTGCCCGCACCCTTTCACTCTTCTCCAGCTTCTGCAAAAGGCTCCCAACATCCACCATAGCTCCATTGTACACAATGAGGCCAACATTTTCTTCTACGGCTTTTGATTCTTGCTTTACAGTAGGTGATGGTAACAGTAATCTGTTTCCTGTAGGAAAAAAGAATTCTGTCATTTTTCAGTTCCAGTGACCAACCGCAAAAACTTTAGAAGAATAAATTCCTGAAAGCATAAATATAGTTTGCTGGTCTATCCCTCACAGTTGTCTCCTCCTTACTTAACCCAATTCACCCCTCTAAAAAGGAGCGTACTCTTTCATGACAGTCTTCTATGCCTCCCTTTCTGTGGTAACTTGTCTTTAAAAATCAGGCTCTGTTCTACTACCTACAGAACTGATTCTCCTGACTGCAAAATTGCTGTGAACAAAGACTGCTGTTCATCAATATTCAGCATTTACTTCTGTCTTTTCTGGTCCAAGATAGTGAGATCATGTTGCATCTGTAGGGTAAATATTTTAGCAACTAGAAATAATGCAATTTATGACTTGCCCAAGATTTCATTTTCCAAATTGTCAGGTTATCTGCAAGAAACTCAGAACTCAAACCAATTCTCTGAAAGTTTGTGGGATTAATAAATAAATAAAAAATTACCACCTAACATATCTTCCTGTAGATCTTCAGATTCTTCTTGATTTTCCTCATCTTTAGAAGTATCTGTTAGTCTTCTGTAAAAGCAAGACTCTCTAAGCACTACTTTATTAAGTAGCTTCTTGACCTAAAACACAGCCAAAGAGAGAAATAGCGTTACTTAATGCACAGACATTATATTACCTAAAGAATGAACTTGGAAAACTGAGATTAATTGTACAGCTTTTTGAACTTTAACATACTGGGGCTTAAAAGGGAAACGAATTAGGGAACAAAAGAAATACAATTTTGAGATAAAAGTTACATATACAACACAGGCATATTGAGAGCTACGAACTTAATCTTTTCATTCCAAGACAATTTACAAAAGATTAAACTAGTATTTTATTGTAAATATGAAGTGGATACATAAAAGTCAGGGATGAAGTATGCAAACAGCCTTTAGAAGCTGAATGTATATTCCTCCCACTTACAGCATTCCTGTAATATTTTCAAAGATATATGTTGTATGTTACTATACAAAACCTGAGCACGTGACAGGTGTAGTCCAAGAGTGTACAGTATCTCCTCCATGTCTTTCTCCAGAAGATATCCACAATGACTTTGATCAAAATAAACAAAAGCCATTAGAAGATCCCTATTAACAGTGACCATCTGTGTCTTGTCTTTCTCCTAGAAAAAATTATTAGGGGATCATTAGGGAGTTGAAGTATCATTTGTCCATCATCTACTAAAAAAAGTAAACTTTTCAGTTCACTGAAGTTTTCTTCTGTTCATTTTATCATTACATTCAGCCTAGTGATTAATATAACTCACTTTTACCTACTGAGCTCAAATAAAGCTGTTTTCAGAGGGAAATCCCCATAAACATATAATGAATGGACACCCAGATCTCACAGCTACAGCAGTTCTGCCAACTGTTTTCCCATTATTCCTATTCTTCCCATTTTTCCTTGGAAGTAAAAAAACAACCAAACAAAAAACCCAGTAACAAACCAAAAAAATCAAACTTATGCTGTTTCTTAATTTGAACTGCAGAGGCAAGCTATTGGCCTCATGACACAAAAAAGCATCCATTTCCCTGCAGGGAGATGTAAAAACATCACACAGATGCCAAGCTTCACAGCTGAAAAGACAGTTTATCAATGAAGCTAAGTGTCTGCTTTTCTGATGTAAAAATACAGCAGTTGATGGTAAGGGATAAAATAATCACATCTGCTGCCTTTTATGTGCACATACAGCATTAGTCCTCACATCTTTCAGACAGATAGTATCTCGTAAGAAACTTCTCCAATTGCTTTCACCCAATGAACTTTAAAATCTACGTGGCAGTAATTTATAAGCACCTTACCCAAAGCTGTCCCATGTTCCCTAACTTCTATATACACTTAATGTTTCAATCCAGAAGTGCTGAAGCAAACAAAGAGCACAAATAGGTCTTATAATAAAATAAAGCCCTAATTAGGACACCTCTAAAAAGGTTCTATGTAGCTGTTAAGAAAGGTGTTAATTACTTTATCTTTAGATGACCTCTCTTTACAATGCCTATTTCCCTCTCGTCTGTCCTCCCGTTTGTTCATTTCCTCTTCATCCCGGTCTGTAAAACAAAAAGAAAATGAAACATACCCACATCAAATAATTCCATAACCATTATCTCAAAATACAAATATTAATTTAAAAAGTTCGCAACTCCCAAATATGTGAAATTAATGTATTTCTGTGAAAAAAACAACCAACAACAACAAAAAAAAAACACCAACCAAAACCCACAAGAAATTAAAAAAAAAAAAAAAGGCATTTAAGAGTGTTGTCACATTCTGAATTTTCTCTGGTCTTATTTAAACATAAGCTATTTGTCATTTCCCCCCCATGTTTCTTTCATATACGTAAGACAGAAGATCTGAAACAAGTGCTAAGTCAAAAATGAGTTCTACCATCTATTTAAGTGGTGTGCAGAAAATGACCACAATTCTTCCTAATAAGGCTTGGCAGAGTCTGCATTCAGCTATGCTTATTCCTATTAGGAAAAAATCAGTACTATTTACTCTCAAGTTGTTTAGATCATGAAACCCCTATCAACTATATAATTAAAAGCATGTGTTTACACTCATGTCCAAGTGACATGTTACTGATTCTGTGGTTTAGATTCTCCAAGAAGTTACAGATCACATTGCTTATTAGATGTGAACTACAAACTGCAAGGTTTTTGTTGAAAGGTAGACAGTACAGTAATACTAAATCTAAAATCAGGAGGGAAAGAGGAATGTGACAACTGCAGGGGCAGTTTATGACATGCAGCTCTGGACCTTATGTGCAAGTCTTTGTGCATTATGTGCATGTGCCAAGTTCAGCTTTAAGCTCTCATTTCTTGTGAGGAAAACTTAGGGGAAAAAAAAACTATATATCACAACACTACTTGCCTAATTTTCTGAGAACCTATAGCTTTTTCCTGCACCTGCATTGCACATTGGATTGTTCTCAGCAACTCTGACTGGGAACAACACAAGGACAGATGATGGGAAGCAGCAGCACTTGTACAGAACAGACAAGCCCCGGGCACTCTCACAGTGAGATTACAAATAAAAAAAGAGTTATTTTGGAAGCCACAGATTAGTGCACAGTTTTTTTTTTTTAAGGCTGGTGCAGTACTCTGCCAAAAATACAACTGTTTAGAAAATGCTGAGACTATAGGACATAAGCAGTTCAAACCTACATCTCTAGTAAAAAAAAAAAATTTAAAAAATCTCTGCAAAAGGACAAAAACCCCAAAGAAGTACAAACCAAAAAAAGCCTACACCATGTCTTACACCTTTCTGAATCTATCTCTGAGCAGGGAAAGAGGGCTACTGCTGCTCCCTGGATATAGGAAAGTTCCCCCCCACCCTTCCCCATTTCTTCAGGCAAACATAACTCCACCCAACCAGAAATCAACTCCTAGAATGATACCAAGAGCACCCTGCGCTATGTTCTAGTCTAATAAAAACCAGAAGGACATTTCAGAACTGTGGAATAGGAAGTTAGGCACTTAAAAGTGGCTTGGTTTTTCAGAGGTGCTGAATACTCACATCTCCTACTGACTTCAATGGGAGTTGCGAGTGGTCTGCATTCTGAAAAAAATAAAACCACTTCTATATGCATGCCTTACTTTGAGTACCACAGCTAGTTTACATTAACTGTATTCGTACAACACCTAGCATAAAGGTACTTACATCTCTAGTAGATCTGGTCAGGATTGCTAAAATAAGATTAGTCTGATAATGCAATTTTAAAATGTCTAGTTCCAGTGCATTCTCTAGCTTGGAAGAACATATTCAGTGGCAATAAAAAGATTTCTGAAAGCCACAAAATTAATAATTCAAGATACCTTCATCTTCATCTTCAGCATCTTCAGCCTCCATCGGATCATATTCTTCTTGATTATTGTCATCTTCAGTTTCTTCCTCATCTTTAGAATCATCTTTCCTTTTATCTTCCCTCTGTAACAAAAGTTCCCCAAAATTTATCCAGTCATAACTAAAAAATAGGAAAGTAAAAACCTCACTACCATTCATTCAACATTTACATGCTTGTATTTAGTCTATTAAAAAAACCAAATACATTTGTGATATATCTGAATGTTAAGATACCCCCAGTACAACTGGAAATTTTTTACACTGCTGAATATAACTGAAATACCTTCAAATAGATTTGAGTCAAATCAGTCAACTAGCACTACAAGACCTGAGTTTTCAAAAGCAGTTAAGTAAAATTAAAATAGAAACAGTTTAATATTGATTCAGACAAGACAGTACTTCATATGAGCTATCTGCAGACCTTCTTTTCATCCCGATCTTCTTTTTTGTCTTTATCATCTCCAGATTTTCTCCTTTTAGGTTTCGGATCATCTGTTTCATCTTCTTTTTCTTCTTTTTTTTCTTTTCTCTCATCTTTTTTACTCTTTTTGTCTTTTTTGTCCTCTCTCTCTGGGAGAGAAATCAGTGCTTTGTAAATTCTGACACCAAAATCTCTCTGCAGCATTTCATTGAACAGTTCTGCAAACAATGATACCTGCACATAAAGAAGAACAAAAAAAGAACTGACAAAATCTTTTTAAATACATATTAAACGTGTACATTTACGATTAAATAGCTATAAGGTGCTATTTTATCAGCTTTCACCATGTCAGAATTTTATGCAGTATCAGATTTCTTACTATCTGCTTTGAATATGGAAACCTTAGCTTTATAATATTGCTTCGTTCCCATCCTGCCATAGTTTAGGACCTAGACTAGCTTTATAAATTAGAAACTCAGATTCTGATCTGAAAATCTGGCCATTTCTTCTGGACACCATACAGTGACTCTCCTAAACCACTGTCCAGCCAAAGACTGGGCAATTTTCTCCAGGTACCGCACAAAGAAACTAACTCAAGTTTTATTTTGCCATGCTGTCATAAACTGCTAGAATTTAAGAATACTCCAGTTATCACACAGAATTAAAAAGAGCCATGAAAGGCTAACTGTAAAGAGCATAGTTAAATTACCTCAAAGGAATGTTCTTTATTATCTTCTAATCTATAGTCCAGAAGAACACTAAGAGACATAATGCTGCAGTCAAACTTCCCACTCTTTGCTGCCCAGTTAGGATGTACAATGATTGCTGGTTCATCAGGCAAGATATAGCGTCTCTCCCGCCGCTGACGTTCCATTTCTTCTTGACGTTTTCTTTCCTCTTCCTAAAAAGAGGCAAAGGAACAACATAAAGCATATTCCAAAGCTGAAGTTTCATTCTATCTATTAGCTTTTAAGACTCTGCTTTGAAGAAAGCAAAGGAAAGGCTAAGCTGCCAAATACAACAGCAAAAACAGAGGTCACAGACTAGAACTTCCAGAATATGTACTGTGTCCACTGCCAACACTCACCTAACACAGCCAGAAACTTGAGCGACACAAAGCATGGCATGCCATGTTGTTTAGCTCAGAGCAACGAGCACCTTCTGTCTCAGATATCCAGCACAGCTTTAACAATCACCAAATGACAATTTACTCAGCTCTTTTGATTAAAGGAACTGCAATCTCTATAGATACAACTGATGCAAATCCAACAAAAAGTTAAAAAAAGGTAAACCACCAAGCAGCTTACTGATTGACAAGACAGAAATATTGAAGTCCTGTGAGTATGGAAAAAGTCATGGCAAAAGCAAGCACAAACAAAGCTCCCCTCCCCTAATCCGAAAGAAAACTGTATCAAGAAATCCCAGGATTGCAGGAGCCCATCCAAGCTGTGGGAGAAGGCAGCAGCTCACAGAATTAGCAAATGCATGGCCTTTGGTCCCTCCACAAGGTTTACACAGATATACAAAATCTCCCATCATCCCACGCTGGTTAGCAGGCAATACACAAAAAGGAGGTTTAAAAGCAGCTAACGCATGATACATTCTCCAAATTATTGCCCTTTTCTGTGGTTGAGCTTTGGCCTAATTGCACGGATCTTGTTCATCCTCGTGACATAGGAAAACAGACTGGTACTGGAATTATCAACTGCAAAACTGAGAAACTTCAACACACAGGAGGTTTACTCAAAAGCAAAAACTAAAGCTTCATAACAAGGGAAAACAAACCTAATGGGAAGAATCTGGACTGTGTGAGACACTAAACTTTCACAGACTGGAACCTGTCCTCCTCCCATTTCCACAGTAACTCCTCAAGACTTCTATGCCACTAAAAGCCAATACAATTAAGTAGCTGCTTTTCATATAGGTCTAAGAAGTTTAAAACTTGTTGAGTATGTTCACCTATTCTCTAGCATAGTTTTTCTCTTGAGTTTAACATTTATTTTTCCTTACATTTAAGGTCTGGCATTAATTCAGACACCTTTAGTGCAGTTGCACATTTCAGCTGACATTGCCGATAGACAGAAATTCAAACTTGCCAAGATTTCATTCCAATTCAGCAGCTCACGTTACAGCAAGAGTTCCCAGTACAGTCATCTGAGAACCACAAAATCCCAACACAACTAGGCCGATTCCTACTTTTTAAACTTTATTTCTGCAAATTTTATGTATTTATGCATAGTTAAGATGACTTAAACCAAATATATCCAAAAGCTAACCTCTTTGTCATCTTCAGATTTCCTATCTTCCTCCTCTTCCTCTTCTTTCTCAGACTTCTCTAGCTCCTTTTGCTCTTCTTTTTGTTCCTCTACTTTCAGCTGCTTTGTCAGTCGAGCTATCAACTGAGATTTCAGTCCTTTAGAGCTAAGGGTTCGGCTTTCTAATTCTTTGCGAAGGTCGTTTACCTGGTAAAGAAAAGCTCTGTAAGTGTCATCGCTGAAAAACATTTGATTAGCAGAAAAGGTGAAGTAAGAGCTACGCAAGAGCAACGAAAAGTCCGATGTATTTTTAAACTCTGTACTCACAACCACTATTATTTACTGATAAATGAAACATATTACAGTTAGAGTTGTGTTGTCCTCAAAGTATCCCTTTATCAGGAACTTTTCACAGGTGCAGAGAAAGGATTTTCCTAAAGTAGTTTGTTACTATTATTCCTTTCGAAGAAACTTTTTGTCTTCTGACATACGTTTCTGTATCATTACTGCCTTTTTAAACTAACAAAGTATTTTAGACCCCACATTTTTTACTGCAAGTAGATAGGACCAGGTTACTGCAGAAGTTTAATTTTTCCAGTTATCATATGCGATTGTACAAAGTTCAGAATAATTTCAATTAGCTGTATTCACTTGTTAAAATCAGGAGTCACACTTGCACACTATGATATCACATACAATACCTACAAAACCAGCAAGGAAAATAAGATACTGATGCAGTTTTTTGCTGAGTGAAGGGAATCTAAAGCTATATTTTGGGTGGTGTCTATAAAAAAATAAGATGTAGAATGGGCTAAAATTCTAAGAAAAGCGTTAGCTACCTTCATTGTTTTCGGATCCAGTTTAGACCAGTGCGTAGGCGTAGAGATCTCTTTAGCTTCCCCATCATCCTTTTCCTCTTCATCCTGGCAAATAAAATTTAGAAATTATCATTCAGAAAGTCTGAAGGCATTTCAGTTATTTTTTTTAAATTCTGTTGCTGATCTGTGCAAGGTCACAACTGTTTCAGATAGTCTTCTCCTAAAGTTATTATTTGGACAAGTTCACACACACATTCTACCACTTTATAAATGATCACAGTGCCACTCAGCCAATACAAGCCAGATCTGTGGAACACAAAAGGGTGATAAGCAACACCACAAAGAATAGCGGGGTTACACAGACACTGCTGGTCTCCATTAACCACACAGTGTGTGATCTTCCCCCAGAGTTTTTAAGCCCCCAAATTACTCCTTGTTCAGTCACACCTTCCCTTATTCCAAGATGGTGATCAGCCACATGGCCCGAAATTCAGATGTTTCAGACTAGTGTTTGTTCAATTTCAAATAGCGCAATTACAACTGGCCAAAAGAGAGAATTTAGAAATTTTAGAAAATGGCAAAATGTTTAGAGACAACTATTCATAAACTGCATCTCACTCAACAACTGGTCCCAGATTCCAGCAACTACGTCTACGATAAAAAATTTTCTGCGCATCATAAGCACAATTTAATTCCATTTGTAATATCAGCATACACATTTAAAGTTAGCGAACTAGCTGAAATAAAAATAAAAACCAACATCCACTACACTGCTGAAAGCTGGTTTACCAGTCATTGTTACCAGTTATGTTCTTCCTATGTATGTATGTTGTGTAGTATGTGGTGTGCATTTTGTGCCTGTGTTCCTGTGCCTGTGAGAAGCAGAAATAGAAAAAGGGATTAGCGTTCAGTGCCTGTTCTCCATCAGCCTCCTTGCGTTCACCCTGAAGCTTCTCGACCAGCTGCTGCTTGTATCCTCGGGAGAGGGTTTCCCACTCTGAGCGGGTGGGAAGGCAATGCCAAACATCCGGGAAAAATAAAACCACTGTCTCCACATGAGCTGGAACTGTACGCCCCTTGTGGGTCTCCTCAGGGCGATGGTAGCGAATCTCTGCAAAACGGTACCTGTTGCAAGGGAAGAAGCATGTTGGAAAAAAAATTCTACAATACATTTTAAAGAGCCTAGATCACTTGTAGCACATCAAGTAAAGAAACTTTGCTGCAAGACCTTGAAGTTTATCTAAAGAAAAAAATTATGGAAGCCATATTTTCTCTTTCGGCACATTTGTAAAAAGGTATCACAATCAGAAAGGAGGAAAACCAGCAGAATTGATTTTCTCTGACTTGTTGTTTAGCGCACACAGGTTTAATGCGCAACTAAAAGTTGTTGAAGCGCTTCAAATTTAGCTTCGATAGACTTCCCTGGTATTAGTAAAACTGCAGTTAGTCTTAGCACAGGACAAAAACTTACCAAGAGAAAATATGGTTAGATAACGAGCGGCTATTTATTTATAACAAAAGAACAATGAAATGAAGTTCTCTTGACGATCTTCTCCAGCTATGCACAAAATGAAAAATATTTTCAATGCACATTCATTAAAAATTACAACATAACACGTTCAAATAAATCCAGAATTTAATTAGTTTTTAATGCAGTATTCCGCACAGTTGGCACCAACCGAGCTTATTACGAAACAGAACATCCTTTGAGTAGGTTACCTGCACTACCAAGAGCAGCCGACAAACAAAAGGAGGTTCTTCCAGCTTCTTTTTTTTTTTTTTTTCTTTTTTTTAGTTTTAAAACTCCTGGTAAGAGACAAGTATTTCTACAGTGTACTCTGCTTTGCAGTACGGTACTTACCATTGTGTGCATACACTTAAGTCAATCCCTGTAAGAGCCTTGCAACAACGAATAGCCGTCTTTATCAGCACGGAAGGGTCCTTTTCTGGATCAGGTCCATCCAGTGATGGGGACCAGTGTCCTCCAATAGCCATAGCTTCATCTTTGCCTTTCATACCCACTAAAAACTAGACAAAAAGAGCCTTCTGAATGTTCCCCTGCTAGGGGTAAAGTCATTTTCCCAAAGCACAAATATTTCATAGCATACACACTGAAATCTGTAAGTAAGCTGTGAGATTATTTTAAAATCTGAAAATGAAAGTCAGTCAAGAAAGAGTTCAGTTACTTTTTTCCACAGATTATTTCAGAAATGGAATAGGTTTAAAACATCATCACTCATTCTTGTTTGCAAGACTTTCCGTCAATTTTCTTTACAGGTACAGGATTGTTCCTTTGCAATAAAAAGCTTTCTAACAACAGACAAGCAGATACTAATTTTTAAATGGTGCCTTAATTCTGATACGCATTTAAAGATATTCCTGCTTAAAAGGAATAAAACAAAGCTACAAAACATAACACCTCAAGAGCATTATATCTATGAATTCAAGTACTCCCATTTGCTTTAAGATGATGGAGCTTCACAGGAAAACAAGTCTGTGTTGTCCTGAAACACAGGACAACAAGACAAGAGTTGAAACTTCACTTAATTCAGTGGTTACTTAACTGTTGCTTCATTTGTATTGTCTTCCTAGCTGAGCCCTTAAAAAAAAGTCCAAGTGCTTGTAAAAAAAGGCTAACAAAGTTAATTATTATATAATTGACACGTTTCTGCAATTATCCCTTGTTTGAGTTTAACCAAATTCAACAAAGCAGTAAATATGAAATCAGTGAAGATAAAGCTCCTACAAACTGGAAAAAGAATTGATACATAAGTTAGGTCCCTTCAGAGGAAGAAATGACGCCATCATTTAGCTGCCTACAAGCTCCTCCCTTATTGACAAATATTTTAAAGCTCTGTAACCAACCTTTATTGCCAGAAGTGTCTGGCATTGAAGCATATTTACCTTTACAAGTCTAGCAGGATGCTGAAATCCATCACGAAGTTCTTGGGGATCTTCAGCCAGAGCGCATGACTTGTGATAGAGATCTTCCATACTAGGACTAGCCATCAACATCACCTGTTGTGCAAGTCAGATCAGTCTTGTGAAGGTCTCCCACTATGACTAGTAAACAATGACCACAACTTGCAAACACATACATACCAGTACTTTTTCCTCAATGTCATATAAAACGTTAAAAAAACATAAATCAGAGCAAGTAAAGGTAAACTAAAATTGTAAAACTGTTAAAATGTCTGCCAAGGACCTATTTCCCTCCATCCAAGACAGGTGCAATATATGATCTTGTTACAAAAAATAAGCTGGAAGCATATAAAAGCACCATGCTTCACACATTATCAAAATGTGCCATATCATATGCCAAATACCCTATGCCAAGCACGCTGAACACATTTCTGGTTTCAATAACCACCTCCTTCCCTTTTGTCACAATGACAGGAGAACCGACCACCACATTCATCTACACACTTGCAGTATCTCACAAGGCTGCTTCACATCCTAAGCAGGTTAATATAATGAAACCAAATTCTATTCCTCAGTTACTTAATACATTTGAAAGCTTAACCTTCTGAAATAGAGCTCTTGCTCTGCATCACTGCGACTCAAAAAACCCAGTAGGTTTGATATTTGAGCCAAAGTTTATACACAGAAGGCAAGTAAAGTCTTTCAAAAATACAAGGGTTAAAGGCAGCTGTGTTTCTAAACCTATGTTTAATATAAAATACTTATAAAACAGATTGATCTAGCAATCTCAGACCAATTTTAATGAAAGAGCTTTCAAATGGAACAGGTTTTAGGATGATGTTTTGATAGAGATCTTTTATATATCAATATAACCCCTGATGCAGAATTTTTTGACATTCAGATAATCCCAATATGCTCAATCTACTTTCAATAAAATAATATTGAAATCAATCTGAAAGAAGAAAGAAAGTATCACTAAACAAGAGGACCACAAACTGCACAGAAAGGACCCTTGATGGAGAGGAAAAAAAAAAAAAAAAGGGCTCCATTAACTATTCATAATGAATTGCTCAAGAAATACATTCAGAGCTCCTGCAGGAGCTGGCTTCTTTCCTGTAATTAGATCAGTGCAACTGGGTGCAGAGAACGGAAGAGACCTCAGTAAAAACAAGATCTAGGACAGCTCTAGCAACAGAAAAACGAACTGAATTTCAGTCATGGTTATTCAAGCCCTATGTGCTAGCTCTTTACTGTAAAGTCTAATAAACTGTATTTTCCTTAAATTGTTGTAGAGTATTTTCAGCTCAGTTATACTCACTGTTTCACCCTATTGGTAAAAAAATTTCTAATCAATAGACATAATACTGGAAACCTGTACAAACCTTTGCACTGTACAGATGGTCAGCATCAGGTGGATCAAGGACAGCACCGTTTTTATCTATAGGATCTACTTCTCTATGCATTACGTAGAAATTACAGTAGTTTCCCAGCTGAAATGGTCTAGACATAGGAAAAGCATCCACCCATGTAAACTGAGCATCAAAGAAATCGCTCGGGATATACAGGTTCTGGTAACGCCGCCTCAGTTCCATCATATCACAGCTACGGCTGAAATAAACAGGAGTTGAAAAATACAGCAATTAAAAAATGGACAGAATTAAGAGGTATATTGCTTGGAAATACAACTACTGTGTATTTAATACTCTATATATTGCTCTTTAAATTTTATAGAAGGGTGTCATGAAGTTTAAGAACAAGTAACTACTAAACACTTCTGATTAAGGTGTCTGCATGTTAGGGAATATTTATTAAAGATGAATGATAAAGGTATTTTGCAATAGCATTCAAAAATAGCAAAGAACCCAGAAAAAGTTTATCGCACAAGGTTTTCAGCCATATTTGATACTTCTTTACAGCTAAGATCATCATTTCACACTCAGTAAACACACACAGGCTGACATGGCTTAACAGTAATCTGAGCCCATAATTAATATAAAAGCCTGTCACTATAAACATACCAGTCCAGTGAAAACTTGGAGAACTGAACCGTGTAACGAGGAACAACACGTCGTGGTCTTCGAGGTGACCTCTCCCTCTCTCGTCTGGGTGATCTCTCTCTGGAGCGCTTTCTCTGCGGTGATCTTTCCCGGGACCTACGTCTCTCTCGTTCTCTTTCACGACTTAAAAAAAACCACATGCAAGATACAAATATTACTGCATGCTGGTAACACAAAATGGTTTCTAGCACAACAGCAGCTAGACCTGTCAGAGAGGACTCCCAAAAAGGAGAAAAATTCCTCACTGTTTCTTTCAGTACAGTGTCTCTTTACAAGAGAGACTGATTATGCAATTCCTTCATTTCAGATAGACAAGAAATCTCCAACAGTATCTAAAGGTAAAACTACTTGTGTGTACCACAGACTCACTCCGGAGCAACAATCTCAGCTCTGAAGATAGGTCTTTGCAAAATGCTCAGATTATAGTCAAGCCCTCTACAACATACCTCCTGTCATCTTTTCTGTTTGGCATAGGGTCTCCTCCTCTGTCATTCCTCCCAGAAAATCTGGATGGTGGGTCTAATCTTCGAGCTGGTTGAGGCTGTGAAACCAGACGAACTGGGGGCTGTAACAAGCCACCTGAAATAAAAATTTATGAGATAAATAAATAATAGGGAACAACTAACCACACTTTATAAACATCTGTGCTTTACAGTTGTTTCAGTTGTGTACGTTTTCTAAACTAACACTAGAGTTCCATTCATGTATTTGTTAGTAACATCCACCTCAAGAAATTCAGAGACCTATGCTTTTCTTCACTGATATAAAGTGACTTCAGTATAAAAGCATCTTCTTCAGATGGAGGCTAATATAATCTTAAGCACATAGAAGATATCACAGTAAATAGCTAAACCTTTTCTTGGATAAGTAATTTGTTTTAAGATAGACATAATACCTACTCATTGATCTAAAGAAAACCTAAAACTTAAGTTTTGAGGCTATTCATAGGTAAAAACAATAAGCTTCCTGAAAAATTAGTCTTAAAACAATTTATTATACCACTGCATCAAACCCCCAGCACATACTTTTGTTGTCTCAAGACATCTAATCAACTGATTGGAAGGGGAGCAAACATTACTAAAGACCAATGAACAGGACTAATTAGTAATAATTATCCAAAGCAGAACTGCTTAGGTGATAGCTTTAAGATCTTCTCCCCTTGGTTTTCCTATGTTATGAAAAGTCTTAACTTGATCTTATTATCAGTCCTATTACTGATTCTTCAGTCAAAGTTCAAGTCACCCCACAATAACCTTTGCTTTAGCTTTCCCATGTTCAGCAGTGTTTCTTCTCTCAAATGCCAACTTGGCTAATTGAAATAGATAACACACAAATATAGGAGTTTTAACAATGCAACTGTGAAACCTGATCTTGTTCAGCAATCTGGAAGATGCTAAAGAACTACACTGCCATTAATACTTTCAACTCCCTAACAATCCTGTTGATTCTGGAAGTCTCAGAATAAAACTCACTGAATTTGCTTTCTGATGATAAAATCCTAGTATGAACAAGGAGTCCATGGGGATTTCACTAAGCAAGTGATTCTTGAGCTACCGTAGGCAACGTGCCTTACATATAGCTGCAGGAAGACACATATTCAAACTGAAAACTCTAAAAAGTCCTTTCCATATTATTTCAACTACTACTTCAGTCTTCTGACTAACAAAAACACGTAACCATCACACACCAAACACCAGAAGGACCACAACAAACTCTGTGCACTGAAAGAGCACCTTTCTGCTGTGGCTGCTGCAGTAATGGCTGAGGCTGTGTCTGAAGCAAAGGTGTGATGGAAGCTGCTGATATCTGTGCCTGCAGCAAGGACTGTGGCTGCGGCTGTGCCTGAACGCTGAAGGCAGACTGCTGTGCAATGGGCTGAAGGACCGCGGGAGGTGTCTTCAGTAACGGCTGAGCTTGCGTCTGGTTCTGACAGCACAGGAGAAATTGAATTGTGAGTGAGCTTAAACTAGAAGCGGTCAGTACAAGTTCGACTGGGTTACCCCACATACCTGATTTGGCAGCGTCTGGATCCTTTGTGCATTCCATTTGAATGGCATATTAGGATTGTAAGTAGCTTCTACCAAAACTCTGTCACCCACCTGAGGTGTCTTCCCTTTAACAGCACTGCAAACGTTACAGAAAACATACTGTGAGAGTTATTTAACTAGTTTTACATTCACAAGTTACATTTTAAGTTGAGAGAAAATAGACAAAGTTCATTAAAAAAAAAAAAGCTTATAGAAACAGCATCCATCCTCAAATTCAGTGTAAGCAGTATCTGCTGCAGTTTGGAGTACGCACAAGAATTTAATTCCTGCCTTTGGTCCAAAAGCAGCATTCCCTCAACGTTACTGAGTTAAGATAGGCAGAGAGTTAAGTTATATGCATTTAATCATCCAAAAATCCTGCAATTACGTATTATAAGGAACTTAATACCTTCTGAGCCTCCCAGCTTTAGGTTTTGCTCAAAATTTCACATCAAAGAACTCAGATCTATTGTCTGTTAACTTACTTGACCACCTGACTTTCACCGCTGACAGAAAAAACATACTAAGAGCAGGCATTATCAGTGCAGTCACAGAATCAGAACGCAGTAGTCTAAGCTTTTTGTTTAATGAGGGTATCAAAGAGTACATCTGCAGGCAAGTATTTACATCTTACCTAAGCTGAAAGAAGACATCTTCATCCACAAAACCAAACGTATCATGCAGTTTAGTAACTACCCCAGTGAAGACTCGCTGCTTTTGTGGTTGGGTTTGCTGCTGACTTGACCGGGGTGCTGGGTAAGAAACGGTTATCTGGGCTGCAGGCTGAGGAGTAGACAGGCTAAGACTGGTAGGTAGTGCAACAGCTGGCTGCAAGCAAAATAAAGCCAATTATAAATGTTACAACCAGCTGACGTGCCTAAAAGGAACAGTTCCTTTACTCATATAGACAGGAGTTTAAGATGTCTCTGAAGCAATATTCTGAACAGAGGTTTTCAGGAGGTGGAAGTGTTTTGTTAGTTTGGGGGCTTTGGAGGGTGCGGTTTTTAAATTTTTGGTTTGGCTTTTTTTTGTTGTGGTTTTTTGGGGTTTTTTTGTTTGCTTTATTTTTTAAGATTACTTTTTTTTTTCTACTTTGAATGAAGACTGGCTTTGTTTATCCTTTTCTTTTATAAAAAGTAAGCTTCCACAAAATACAGAGACTGTTATTGTTTACAGGTGACTTGTACAGTGGGCCTGAAGAAGAGGTAAGTTCCTAAATTTGCTAAGAATACACACTTGAAGATTATTCTCCATTTATACACCAACTGTAGTGTTTGAAGTCAGTAAAGGTTAAGGCTAATATGAATCCTTCCCTAAGTGAGAAATTCACGTGCTTGCCTTCTTACAAAAGCACAACACAGTAAGATAATGATACGAAGGTACCTATTTTTACCTTTTCTTTTTAAAGCATGTTTGCAAGGTTAAGTGAAAACAGAACTAAAGCAACTTATAGTGTGTTAAATGGTTGCATGTTTTAAGTCTGACAAGCTCATCAAGAATCCTTTTAAACCTCTCTATACACATATTGCTATACTGTTAAGACAGGAAGTCAAATTCCTTCTTAAAAGAGAGATTTTCCCAGTTTGTTACTAATTGCAAGATAACTGAAGACTTGAAGTTCAAACAACAACAAATTATCATGTAACCAACACATATATTCCCTTCTAGATTGAGAAGTGGTTGCTATTAATTTTCTATACATGTTTTAAAATCTGAATAAACCTGTACCAATAAAATGTCCATTTATATTAGTTCATGTTACAGATTAAACTACCCAAGATGTCACAAATTTGCAGTCTTGCATTATCTGTGTTTGGGGATGAAGACCAAACAATAAAACCAAACTAACCTGAGTTAAAAGGGTCTGCTGAGGTTGCTGCAACTTAAAATAAATAAAGTTATAAATTAATTTTATATGCTTAAGGAAATTGTACAGTTTTACCTCCTCTTTACAAGTAAGAGTGTTTGCTTAATCTGAGTCAGTTAATAGTCTTTGGGGGGGTTGGTACTGTCAGCAGTTTTCATATGCACAAAATTGTGCTCACGTGGTTAATTTTAAGACGGTATAATCCATATTTATTCAGTAAGCAGAAATGCTGGGGCTTTTGTAACTTAAAGTTAAAAGTTTTGTCAGCTTGAGAAGCTTAGGCCTGTAATTGCCATGTCCTTTTATTCTTTTACAAGATACTGTTAAGTTCAAAAACCATTAAAAAAAAAAAAAGTAAAAGGGAACTGTTTTTCAGACAGCATCTTGCCAGCAGTTAAAATACACAGCCCTGTTTAGAGCAAAGTTTAGCAGGAATTGTGTACACATGGACTAGTAGGTATTTTTAAATTTCCTTTTTGTATGAATGTAGGCAGGCTTCATTTTGGATACATCTCTCCAAGTTTCTGAACTTCAAGCTCTCTCTCACTACAGAGAAATATTACTTATGTTTCTTTAACAACTTCCCATACAAGGATGATTTCGGAGACAAATCCTACAAGACACACAATCAACATTTTTAAAGTTATTTGGGATGTACAGAGTAAGAATTGGACAAACCTGTTGCTGTACACTATAGAGAGTCTGCTGAGGTTGTGAATATTGCTGAAACAGATAAAAGCAAGGTATCTCATAAACAGGAAGTATTATTATCCCAATAATACCAAATACAAGTTACCCGCTAAGCAAGTTTTAGACAGAATATATTTATATTTAACAATTTCATATTTAACAATCCTAATACAAAACATAACAGTATCAACATACTACTTTCATAACAAATATTCTTGGCGTTTAGGGTGGACTCTGATGTACTCTTTCTAGGTAAAATTAGCAATTTTTCTTAAGCCTAATGCTTATATGGTATCTAGGGCACAGCATGAAATCATGCAAAATGGTGCTAAGGATACATATAGCGATGGAAGATACCTGGAATTTAAGACTCTTAGTTTAGGTGCAGTAAAACTTCTTTTCCCAAAAGGTTTTCCACAGCTAAAAGCCAGCACCTCCATAGCCAAAACTCCCACCGTCACAAATACAACTACTGATAGCTGTAAACCTAAAACCCCATTGTTTTCTAAACAGCTTTATACTGCAGTGTTCACCATTTCCCATTCTGCTTTTCTCCTGCATACTTTAGCTTTACAAAGCCACTGTTTTATACTGTTAGAAGTCCATGCAGTCAATAGCCAATGCTCCCTTTTCTTTACCTGCTGTAATGCAGCCGCTGCAGCTGCAGCTTGCTGCTGTAAAGCAGCTGTCTGAGTGAGCTGATAGTTTGTTGGTGTTTGTGTAGTCAGGCCTGCTGCTGCCAAGGCTGTCTGCTGGGTGTATATTGTAGGAGAGGCTCCAAGCAGCGACGGCTGCTGTACACCGAGAGCAGCTGAAAAGAGAACACACACAATAAGCACCAAGAGCAATTTTATGCAGCTGAGGCTTGTGACAGTTATACTACAGCATGTGATGCTTCACTCCTGAGTCAAGCTCATGAAGTAGATTAATCCAATACCAAAATTCGAGATAAAAGATCACACCTCACTAGCTTATCTTGTAAATTCATTTAGAAATAGCACACCGCAGCAGAAGCACAGAGACCATTTAATTTTCTTCTCTCAAGTTGCTCATGATTTTACAACTCTTAGTAGCTGTCATCCCCATCTGTGCCCACCCCCAACACACACACACTGTATTCTTTCTTGAATGTATTTCGGGTTTTGGATGAGCCAGATGAAGACTGTTAGTCTGTTCTGTAAATTAATTAATACATTTCATTCCATTTGAGGGCAAGAGAAATCTTCACTGTCATAGCAGCTATGACACAGAGGCTTATAAAACACGTCCTCTAAAAACACACAAGGCTTCACTTGACTCAGTACTGTCTTTGTCCCTGAGTGAGCTGTATTTTGTAGATGTGGGAGCTGGTAGAGAAGGAACAGCCTTATAATAACAGGGAGTTTAATCAGTCCCCACATATAAAGGCACCAAGTCCATCTCTCTCCAGCTCTCACTACGAAGGCTGCCCAGATTCAAACTGCCTGGAAGGAAGGATTAGTTTATTTTACTGTCATAGCAGCTTTTAACGAGGAGCAGTTATCCACGTGCTATGCTTCTTATGCACGTGATAGTTCTGAACAAGGTATGCTTAAGCCTCACAGACAGAACTTTAGGGACAAAGAGCCTTGCACAATGCAAATCAGAGTGAAGAACTGCAAATATAGCTGGAAACCCACTCCTGCTCTTTGGCAGGAGTTTTCACTTCATCAAGCTATCAGTCTAGTCCACATGTTTAAATAAAACCAAAGAGAGACTCAGCAGGGAAACATATTGCCAGCAAAAGCAGGTCAGCGAGCCACCTTCAGAACTGAAGAACATTCAAGTTGAACAGGGTTCCTTTCTCTTCCAAAGCCCTTCAAGAGCCACGAGGAAATGAAGAACAGATTTACAGTATTCTTCCCGCAGAGTCTGCGCTCCACACCATTCTCACTGATCCAAAACGAAGCTTTCATTTTGATGAAATGATGCAGTAAGACCACTTGTAGTTGGTGATCACCACCATAGAAAACACAAAAATGCCGTAACCAACTCAAGAGATTCAGAATAAGGTCACCCTCTATACCACGCTGTTCTTTCTAGCCAAGAACAATCTTCAGAAAACAACTTGATAGCACTGATCAACTTACTGGTTTAGAATGAAACATGGAAGAGATTTATAATCGGCAGTGAAAATAATCTCCATCATTATGATCTGTATCAAATATGGTCATGTAAGTATTCCAGGATGTAGCACTATTTAAATCAGGCATTCTATAGTACAGCAAAATCACAGTATTTTCAGTATTACATTTTTTTCCCCCTGGAAAATTCCAACACTAGGGTTTCTTTAGAAGCCAAGCGAGCCAAATCTGAGGCTTCTCCCCAGCACACTCATCTGGAAGCTCACCAATGCCTCACACAACACACCTTAGACCTTGAAATCTAACGAAAACACTTTCCTGCTGCATCCTGGGACAACTGTAACTTTTCTTGGCTTCATTACTTTGCTGGCTCAAATCAAGGCAGCTAACCAGTGAATTAATCTTTCTCCTCTTCTTTCTATATGCCAAGTAGGAATTTCTGTTAGTGCAGAAATTCACTTTGTGCTGCTACCTTTGACTGTTTGACTACATGAGCTATTGTCATTTGGCTTATGCTCCATTCCAATGTTTTTCCAACATAGAGGATGACTTGAAAAGTGTCATCAAGCAAGTTTCACAGGTTCTCTGCTACTGTCTGTACCAAGGATACCCCAAAAAAATACTAACATGATTGCTCCCCAAACCAGATCTTGGGGTTACTCTGCTGTTCAGTTTCCACTACGACAACTTCCCTGCCAGAATAACCCATAATTATCTCAAACAATTCTCAGCTCACTCTAAGACTCCTATCCCATTTTGTCCATTATGGAGAAAAAATTAAAAAAAAAAATAAAACAAATGTTTTGCCACCTCTACTGGCAATTTCTGAGTATTTAATATTGACCAGGTATCACATCATCTACAACACTGCAGATCAACTTACTAACAAAAGGCAAAGACAAAAGACCACCAAGATCCCCTGAGAGGGTAACCCCTGTAGTAACAAGTTTTTCAGAGCTGTATCATGTTCCTACTGATTTGCCCCTAAGTATTCTCCACGTTTAATTTGACTACCTTTCATCTACATGTTCAACTCAGCCAAACAGGCTCCAAAACTAGTTGGTTTTTCGGTTTGTTTTTTTTAGGGGGAGGAAACAATAAAAAAATACCCACACATAGGAAAACAAGAGCCAGAGAATGAATCACAGACCGAGTGTGGAATTGACATCTGACTGCCATATTATTATTATTGGCAACCAGCATCTGCAGTGACAAACAATAGCTTCTCTGGATTTGTAACTATCTCTGTAAGCAGAATGACGGAGAGGCTGTCCTTCAAATGCAGTCTAAACAACTCCACTCACACCAAATATTGCATGGCACGACCATCTGAAAGGGTCTGGACAGAACTGGAGTCCAAGGATGCAGCTCAAGCATCTTTTTAGGCAACAGAAATATTCAGTAGTCTCTCTTGCCACTTGTAAATTACAGAAACCCTTTAAGATTAAGGAGACATCTTCTAAGTACATGACTCCATATATATCTCCTTGGTAGGTGATGCAGATTCAGTGGATTGCAGTAAAGGAGTACCCTATGAAGGACTCTGGACACTTTCCAAAGGTAGTTGCAGGAATGAGAATGGATAAGAAGTTGGTGAATGCATCTAGTGCCCTTGCTCCCATCCACCTCTTCTCCAGGGCCCCCTTCTGGTCCCAGCTCGGGGAGGTCTAAGATGGCTGCCAGCTCCTCCCCTTCAGCAGCTTTGATGCAGCTTTCCCTCTGAAACATGGCAGAGCTGGCCTTCAGTCTCCCACTGCTATTTCTGACGCGCACGCCGTCACGTCAGCCAATGTACCTAGAATACTCCAGCCCAGATGCTGTCATCCTTTCATTGCCCCAAGGTATCACCCAGTCACTGAAGAGAGCCAGAAGCAAAGTTTGTCTCTCCCTCGTTCCCAGTGTGCCCCTTTCCAGCTGTTAGGGAATTTCTAACAGGAGAGCGGTGCCGTTTGGACAAGAGAAGCAGGAACTATTCAGAGAAACAGCACAAAACTGCTTTTAGGCAGCTGGTCAGGTACAGCACCAGTCTGGGTAGAGTGGGACTAAATGGGCATGGAAGAAAGGCACACCGGGACCGGTACTGTGAAATGCACTGCGAAGGGAGGGGCTGCTCCCCAAGGATGCGTGCTCAGATTGGACCAGTGCCCAAAGTAAAAACTGGAGATAGAGGATCATTTTAGGAAATAAAACTGAGTCAGGATAAAGACTTGTTCTTTCTGCCTCCAGACATGCACCTCCTCCAACCTATGGCAGGCAATCCCAGCTCCAAGACACAGGAGGTCATTCAACTTCATCTCAAACTACAGCAAGATGCAGAGGACAACTGCAAAAATCCTACAGCTCTTTAGAAAAGACATTTTTTTCCCAGTGAGGTTACTGTCCTGTGCTCACATTTTGACATCCTGAATCCTCAAAGCACCACAGCTTTCTTGAGTGCTTTTCACAACAGACAATGAAATTGCAATTCTTCAGAAACACTCTTGTATTCAAGAAGTAAAAGGTAGCCCAGAACTGGAAATAGAAGGACCAAGACTCACCACACAGCAAGCTTCACATTCTTACCTCACCTCAAAACCTTTTATGCTACAAAACAATGCGAAACATGAAAAAATCTAGCCACTTAAGCTTCTAAATACAGTAGCCAGCAATTAAGTAAGGCTTTCAGTTAAATCAAATGAAACCCTCTATCATTATCAGGGTGATAACTTCAGTTAGAGGGGTCCCTGAGGTCTAATTTGGCATTAAAAACAACCAAGCACACACAACAGTGACACGTAATAAAAAAATAAAATATACCCCCTCCCCATCCAAGCAGCCAACTTCACTATGTCAGCTATGTCCACTATATTAATAAAGGCAAAACACTTTGTAAATGTTGATTTAAGCTGCCCAGGAAATGAAACTCAGGCAGTACTTCAAGTCCGTAATGCCTTATTAGTGCTGATATTACTTAATCTAGAGCAATTCTACTTGATGAAAGGTAAAATTTGATTTACACATCTTTAGATATGAGTAACTGAATATCTTGTTTACTGACTGAAAGAATCAATAAGTTCACCTGGGACTTGATTTATCCCTTACAAAAAAAAAAAAGCCCAACCCAACAGCTAGCATTAAGCAATGATCTTTGATGTCTCTATTGTGTGAAAAACTCCCCAACTTAGACCATTTCAGTAGAATTTAAATAAATTCGTTAGTGTGATGCCACTCTTAACTGCATATCCAACTCCAAGCCTACTAGATGTCAGGGTTCAAACATTAAGTGATATGTCACACTGACCTGGCTGAGATACTGCAGTGGCTGTAAACTGAGTAGCCCAAGGGGGATTCTTCTGTCCTCCAAACTGAGCCATGGCGAAAGGCAAAATCTCCTGGGTGTCTATCTTCTAGAACTGCAATCTAGTGGGGGGAGAAAAAAAAAGTGCAGCTACAATCTTTGAAACATATACCATCAGCCTATTTTAATTCTGGGTTTAAAAAATATATATATAAATAAAAGAAAAAAACAAAACAAAACCCACCACAATCCAAAGAAACAACCAAAACCAAACAAAAAAAAAAAATTAAGAAAAGTGTCAAAATATTATCTTCACAGCCCTAAAGCTGCAAGACAGTATGTTTTCCTAAGGCACGATCTCCACCCTCCCTGTCTTAACAATAGGACTAACGCTATTTAAACCCAAGAAATTATTTAAGTTCCAATGAAGACTACGGGGAAGGCGACTCTGCAGGAAGAATGGCTTCCATTTTCCAGATTATTTTTCTGATTTCCCTGTGCGGGCTGCTGCCAGGCGGCCGGGGAAGGAGCTGCGCTCTCGGGCAGTTTCCCTCTCCCCGAACAAGGGCAAGCGAACCACGCGAGCACGGCAGGGCCGCTCACCCGCTCCGCCGCTCGCCTCTCCCCGCACCCGCCGGGGGACCGCCCGCCCCTGCCCCGCAGCGATCATTTTTAACAACGACTTTAAGCCCTCTCGGAACCACTAAAACTCTTTTTTTGTGGTTTTGGGGGGTTTTTGTGTGGGGTTTTTTTTTCGCGCGCGCAGCCTCGAGCGCCCGCCATGAGCCGGGCCCCGCCGCCGAGCAGCGGAAAACACGGCACGGGGGGAAGCAAAGCGGGAGGAGGCAGGCGCTGGCCCTTCCTCCCGGGCAGACAGGCCGGGCGGGCGGGAAGCGGCAGACTCCCCACCCCCCGCCGCGGCCAGGCCGCCGCCGCCACCCGCCCCTCCTCCCGCCGCCTCCGGCCAACAATGCGGGCCCGCGCCCGCCGTACTCCCCTCCACCCCAGAAGCAACCGGGGCCCGCTCCAGGGAAGCCGCCAGGGCCTCGGCGCTCATCCCGGGCCCCTTCTGTCGCCGGCGGCGGCGGTACCTGAGCGGCGCCTCGCCGGAGCCATCGCCAGCCCCTCCGAGCCTCCCGCACCGAACGCGCCCCCACTGCGCAGGCGCCCCCACCCCCGCCGACGGCAGGGGGCGGTGGCGCACGCTGTTTACGTCAGCGCCTGCGACCGCGCGGCGCCGGCGGAACCCAGCGCGCAGGCGCGGGGCGGGGCCGTGCCGGCGGTTGAGCGCGCGCCGGGATGGCCGCGTGCGGGGAGGCCGTGCGGCGAGGGGCGGGGCCGCGGCGCCATCTTGGCCGAGGCAGGCGGCGGCAGGGCGGGGCTGCAGGGCCGCCATCTTGCAGTCGGGCCTGGCTGGGGCGGCCCCCCCTCCTCCCTCTGATCCGCTGCCCCACAGTTGGCTCGGGGCTGGCGGCTGGCTGGGCAGTTGGCAGGCGCTTCTCACGGGTTGCTTGCTGCTCTAGGAAACAGCGTCAACCGCTGAAGTCCCGAGAGATGAGTTTAAGAATGCAGGCATCCAGGGTGATGGGGGGGAGATGGCTGGCAGTGGGGGCATCTGAGGCGAAGGGAGAGCACACTCACCAGAGACACCCAACAAAGCAGTTAAGATACTTTGAAAAAGAAATGGCAGCCAGGAATCATTACAGTACGTCAGTAGTTCACGGGCAACAGTCTTTTCCCTCTGTTGAGGATGTTATAAAAGGGCCTTGCATCCCTTAAATAGCTTTTTACACGTTTGGTTTGAGGTGAAATATGCACATGGGGTATTACTTAACGTTTGATAGTAAAGTCAACAACACGCACTTTGAACATGAAAATGGGATTGTGAAGGAGTTTATTTTTTTTTTGAGAGGCAGCAACATCAGAGAGTCGTGGCTGGATTGCGTGGTAGGAGGGCAGCTAGAGGAAGAAGCAGGAAACCACCAGGTGAAGGTAAATTTCTATCACTGTTTGGTACTCAATAGTACAAAGACAGATCTGCCTTCGCTCTTTAAAATACATGGCAAATTGCATGAAATTTTAGATGTTTTACACTGATAAGAATAGTTCATCATTTTTAAGTCTACACCTTAGACCTTAGTCTTGTCTCTTCCGGCTGCAACTCCCTCCAACTCATTCAGCTGACTGAAGCAGAATCTGTACTCTTTAACCTGGAAATAAGATTAGAGGCTAAAAAGGTAGCAGGGCTCTCCCCCACCCTTGAAATTAAAGGGACGGTGATGGAATTGTACTAAAGGAGAAAGTAATTGCCAGCAACTGTCAAAATTTTATGAAGTAGCTCTGTTCTTCAGTCTTTTGGCCCAGGGCCTTGTAGTTTAACTCCAGCCACCAGCTAAACCCCACACAGCCACTTGCTCACTCCCCTCTGTGTCAGGGTTGGGGAGAGAATTGGAAAGGTGAGAAAAGTTGTGGGTTGAGGTAAAGACAATTTAATAGGTAAAGCAAAAGCTGTGCACACAAGCAAAGCAAACCGAGGGATGAATTCAGCACTTCCCATTGTCAGGCAGGTGTTGGTCCATCTCCAGGACAGCAGAGCCCCCAGATGCATAACGGTTACTTGGGAAGACAAATGCCATCGCTCCAAATGTCCCCCCTTCCTCCTCCTCCTCTGCAGGCTGAACGTGACATCATAAGGTAATGCTCACATAAGCGATGCTCTCAGAGAAGGCCTTAGAAGCTCAGGAAACCACAAGCCTGCTTTTCTGAACCTCAAGTAGAACCTTCCTTTGTGTGCTTTCTCCTTTCCACATACCATTACAGGCAGATTTTGCCACTGCCGTTTATAGCACGCTAATGATTCCTTTTGATTTTTTTATGTCTCTATCCTCCTTTCAAGACAACCGTACCGTTGCGATGAAGAACAGCTGTAATGGGAATGGCAGTGAAAAAATGTGAGCACTTCTAGGCCTGTTTCTTAAAATGACTCCAGGTGCCCTCAGTGTCTTTTAAGTACATTGGACAATTTGATCAAAAATCGATGCAGGGGCACAAGTCTGAAAGATACGACGTTTCTACAAGCTCCCTTAAAATAATTGGCCAAGTTGAGAAAAAAACTGCAAATTAGAAGGCAAAAAACATAAAGCATATGCTGCTCCCAGCCTCCTTAGTTACGTGCTCTTTACTAACCGGACTTACTCTGGAGTGAAAACACATATATCCCCTTTAAGCAGAGGCTCACTTGGTACTTGCTGAAATACTTAAAAAAATAATTTTAAAAAGATTAAAACTTTGGTTTAACACTGCCTGGTTTGGGTTTTAAGGATCCATGACTGTAAGAGCCCCCAGAAACAATACCTCTTTGCATACCGCTGAAGACACTCGTGGAAATAAATACATTTTCCACTACCACCACAGCACTCAGCATTCCTGACTCAGCATCACAGGAGCAACAGCTACTACAACAGAGTGTAAACACTGCAGTAGCGGGTAGAAGCATGCTGGTCTGGAAACTGGGTGTAGGTGGAGTGCGGATTGAGAAGTGGGTATCACCGGGCTCCAAGGAGCATGCTGAGTGTTCAAAAAGGTAGTGTATGGCTTACTTTGAGGTAGAGGAGTTTCTCCTTTATCTTGAAAGAGTAGGAAATTCTGCTGTTTCTGCATATGGTATACATTTTAGACCAGCCCCGATGTTGGTACCTACCAACATTCCCCGCTTTGTATTTGTTGTGCGGTGCGGTATCTCACCTTCAGATGAGGAAGGAAAAAAAGAAATCCTGTAATTAATTTCAGAGATACAAACACATTTGCCATTAGTAAAGCTAATTACTCCAAACTTAGATCTCTGAGATGTTGAAGAAGCAGAAAAATAATCACGTTTGTCACTCAACAAATCTTACACTGTCTTCAGAGTGCCCCTAAAGTGTCTCCTAACGGTGGCTGGGTCATACACTTAACCACAGAACAGAAGTGTGTGCTGCGGGGGTTTTGCAGTCTGAAAGGACTGACTGGGTATCAGCTGCTAACAAAGCTGTCACGGCCTTTAGAAGTGCCTTCACCTTCTACCTTGCAGAAGTAGGTGTCCTGTTTTTGACATAAAGTGAAGAAGCTTGTCCTTTTGCCAGTGAGAACATGTCTGAGCTTGGTCGGGAGGAAGCAGTAAGAACTCGATGCTTTAGAGGCATGGTCCCCTATTACCTATTCTAGCACAGATTACTTCACTGTTGCTCTTTAATAAATCCTTATGCATTATTGACACTATATAGAGAGTCTGACACCATAATCAAGACATTATGGCTGAACACTTGGCATATATTGTCCTTTATACAAAAATTAAGCATTTAGCAAACACTTGCCACTGTACAGCAGCAACAGAGGCACTGTGCTATTTCCTGCAGTAGGTAGAACAAAACTAGTTTGAGATGGATACATGAAAGAAAAATGCAGAGGAAAATGTGAAAGAGGCTTATTTTTGGTTGAAGAAAACCAGAAACAGATTTAACAGTATTCACACCATGTGCTTAGGGGAAGTATGGTGGACAAATTATAATCTTCCAATAAACACAGTTTTGACAAACTGAACAATTGAGAAGACACAGAAATTAGTGTTTGATACCAAACATGAAGCTAATGGACAGAAAGCTAATAGTGATCAGTAACTGCTGATACTGTATCTGGGCAGCTGAGTGCAAAACCTTTGCCCATTACAGTGAGATGGTTATTTCACTCATTTTTGATGGTGTAACTTTGATAATGAAAGATCATTATGGTTTGGGTTTTTTTTTCATATTCCTGTTGGAAATACGTTCCTGTGCATCCAGCTCAATTCCTGAATTAACTTGCAGATCTGTACGTGTTACAACTGGAGCCTACTCTTTATAGCTGTTTAAGAGTTCATTTAGGTGTTCTCTTCAGAAGCTCACTAAAGATCACTCAGAGATTCAAACACACTTTTACCTTTCTAGATATCCAGGAATACCTGATGGCAACAACAGTTCAGATAATGGCTTTTTTGACGATGAAGTTGTAGGAGTCAAGTGCAGCACATAACCTTCAGAGTAAATTACCACGGTTTTCTTCTTGCACAAAAGAATTCTGTTGTAGTCTTTAAAACTACAGTCACATGTACTGAAGCTTTACACTTTCCCGACACAGTGTTTATTTGATACTGCGGTATGAACTGCTTGGCAAAAGTGTTTCTGAACTGGCCACACCCCTCAAAAACACAGGAGTGACATCACCAAGTTAAATCAACCTTTGCAAATAAGATTGCAAATAACATTTATTTGTTTATTTGCTTTTAAGAGTCACAGGGTGAGGAAGGCATGGTTTTTATGGTCTACTATATTGGGAGAAAATTAAAGGGGTTGAGGATAGACTTCTGACAGTTTGAATTATTATCAGTGCCCTAGCATGAATAAAGCACATTTTAATTCTTTTGAAGCTACTACAACACCAGGAGCACGGGGGAAAATTTCAGTCTTCATACAAGAAAGGTATTTTTTACCGTCAGAACAGTCACTGGAAGAACCTCCCCAGGGATATGGTGGAGTCCCCATCACTGGAGGTTTTCCATATTCAACTGGACAGGGTGCGAGATAATCTCACCTAGAGTCCCTTTGCCACAAAAGGTTGAACTAAATGGTCTTTTGAGGTCCCTTCCAACCCGGGGTGTTCTGTCAGCTGTGAACATCCCGTACAATCTCTTTGTTACAGTTTGCTGCCTAAGGGAATTGGTAGTGATTCAGTAAAATTACTTAAGATCACGCTTTCAGGGAGCTTTCAGAGAAGAAATTGTCTCTTGGTGAAAGTTGTTAACATTTATTTATGTTGCAAAAGTAGGTGGAGATCCTAGTCTGATAAAGGTCCTGTTGACAGGATTTTTATATAAGGACTCTAAAATCTACAAGTGACTTTTTCAGTAAATCAGAACATATACTGTCCTGAGTTAAAAAAATGCAGTCTTACAGTTCAGAGAAAGGGCAGTACACCTGTGCCTCCCCTAAATACCGCTCTAGTCTGTCATCCAAGTGCATCCAGTCTCACAAACATATACCTACTGCCTTGTATTTGAATTCAGGACACACACATGTGACAAGGGTCAAGTCTGACCCCGTGTCCTAGAGGGCTGAATCCTGGAGTATTTGACAGAGCATCGCACAGCTGCCTGCAGTGCTGTTACACCCAGAGGTTTGACCCAGCGAAATTATTGGGTGATTGGTCTTGATACAGCTCATTTTACTACCTCTGGTTTTCATGCCACTCACATCTCTGACTCAGTAATAAAAGGTTTCTGCGTTTTGCTGTAGTTGATACAGATTAAATAGAGCGTTTAATCCCACTGTGATCTCAGTAAGTGGCACAATGTTTATTTACACTGAATGGAGAAGGTAAATCGAATGAATATCTTTCCCAGGCATGGAAAACTCCCTCCTTACTAAGCCTGGTAGGTGTTCAGAGCCAGAATTTAGTGTTAGCTGAGTATCTGGCACTACTCCTAGTGCTGACAGATGGCAGTGCTGGGCACTGAGGCGTACTTTCCCTCAGCAACCCCAGTGAACTCCATCAGAAGTACCATGAATTAACTCTCAGATAAGCTTTAGAGGTCATTATTAGATGTTTACAAAATGATTTAAAAGGTAGAACAAACTTCTCAGCTGCATCGCGTATGATGTAGTTCATACAAATAGTATACATTTGTATAGTATACATATAGCTCATACAAATAGTATATATTTCACAAAAGGTTTATAAGTGTGACTGATGGATAAGGGGCACATGACAAGGGATATACAACAAAGCTGGATTAGTGCTGACAGAACTGAAGCAGCTTCCATCCTAATGTAGTCACGTCCAAAGCTGATTTATGAACAACAACCAAAAAACTATTAAGAGAAACAGTAGAATTTTTAGAAAATTGTTTGAAATCGGGCAGAAAATACGTAGAAAACTTAGCCTGTTAACAGAACAGTGCTGCTGGCAGTGGCAGCTGGACAGGAGAGGGCTCTTCAGGCAGAAGCACTGAAGGCCTTTTCTTACAGACGGCTTCAGGGCAGGCAGCGGCTGTGGCAGTGCAGAAGAGATGCACATTAAACACAGCATCACTGTTACCTAAACTAATTTCTTGGCTGCAGTTACAGTATAAAGCCTCTGTGGTTATATAAAAAAAAAACCCAAAACACAAACCCAAGACAAACCACCAAAAACCTCCCAAACAAACAAACAAACAAAAAACCCCACCCCAAACCACAAAAGCTGAAGTGACACACAAAAATCTTTAGCTACAAATTTTGAAACACAGACTAAATTCAAGAAAGAGACTTCTTTCTGTGAGCGTAAACAGATTGTCAGTGGTGCCAAGATGCAGTGTAACCTAAATACCATATTGGTGCCCTGCTGATGAGGCACTCACCGCTAGTGAGGTAACTACTCAAAACATTTCTGTTTCAGTTCTCGCCTTAGAACCCTGCCCCGCACAGAGGCCTGCAAGGTCTCCGTTGTTTACAGCTATTCTTCTGCCAATCCCATGAAAGCTTGGCTTTCCTTCAGTTGAACTGATGCTTGGGCACAGTAATTTTATATAAACAGCTAGCAGCTTCTCCTAACCAGTTAGAAACCACAGTTTTCTTCTGAGTATTCCCATCTGACACTTCAACGTTAAAAAATAAATACATTCTTATGATTGAAAATATGTATTAGAAGGAAACCCTTTTGAAAATTGTGTCGGATGATCATAGTTAATGTGACATTTCAGGGAAACATTCCTTACAAAAGCAGGAAATCTCACATTGAAAAACGTAACTGCAAAGTAATTTCTGAACTTAAATCAGACCGATTTGGATTCAAATTTCATGACTTTTGATTTTGCTTAACCATTTCACATTTGGCTTTAACCAGAAGTACTTACCTGAGTCTTATGGATCTTGGGGAGTACAGGTTAGCCCTTACCTAATGTTGGTTGAAGGAGAAAATACTGTTCTGAATGTTAGTTTAATGTGAAACTTTCCATCTAGGGAGAGCTATAATCTTTGGCTTGTTCCTTACAATTCATGGAAGATAAAGAGGCATAGCTCACACTGACCAGGGAGCACAGGAAAAGCTGCCCTGCATAAGGGCACAGGTTTTAGGGATGTGTTCCTTCTCAACCAAGCTGACTTACACTCGAGTTCTTCAGGAAAGCCCTCAGTACCTTTAGGCAGGCCGTTTTTCTAGGTGTATCAGATCTATTTGTGTATACAAGAAAGGATTTCTCATCGGTCTCCTTATAGCTACATATTGAGCTACATGAAAGACAGAGTTAATGCATCTCTATAGATAGGCTACATAGAAGAGATACCTAAGAAAAATCCGGATCATCTATATAATCTTAGCTCCTTTGCTTGGAAAGCAGGAGACTGAGAGCTGCTAACCTGTTTCCCTTCCACTGCCTGCATTTGTAGCCTCTTCCCATAGCAGAGCACAGGCCTCTGGTGTGAAGGACAGGCAGGTATAATTCCCAGGGCAGCACAGCTGACCGTGGAGATTCAGAGCTTTACCTTTCTGTGGATCACACAGGGTGTGATTTGCAGGAAGAGCAAGGAACATTTTGAGAACTTCTGTGTGCAATAACATCCCCAGGCAATGCCTCTTTCGGTGTGAGAGGGCGAAGGAGAAAGACTAAAATACTAATATTTGCTCAGATGCAATAGAAATTACATGTAAGAGGAGTACTTGCCTCTACTCCTTGAGGTGATCCAGAGCCTCTAGCACTTGAAGGGCTTGCTGGTGAGCACTGAGCAGCAAAGCATTCTTTTTTTTTTTTTTTTAGCTGCATATCTGGTCAGACCTAACAAGAGCTAAAGCCTAAGGAGGGTGGTTAAGCAGTGGCACACCTGAGCCACTCACAGCTTCTTGCCCTCATAGCACAGGATAATTTACAGCAGCCCAACAAAGCTTGCCCTTCCGGTTTGTCCCAGCTGCCACCCAGGTGAATCCTTACAAGGCCGCCTGTTGTTGGGGAAGGGAGTTAGTGTTTGCTTGATGAAGCACAGCATTAGTACTTAATTTCCCTGAAGGTATTCCTCAAGTGAAGGGAGTCAAAGTCATCACCATGCAAATACAGAAGTCTACGTGTGAAACAAAGTGGTCACAAGAAACTGAACTGCCAATCTGTTAAGCCAGAGGAAAAACAAGTTTTACTGTTCTCAGCATAAAAATAAGGCTAAGTCACGATTCCTCCAGCAGCAGGTGTGAACTACTTCAGGATCTAAGAGCGGAGAAGTGTTACCCAGTCATAGTATGAGTGAATGGAGATGTACATGTCACATAGTGGGGATTTTAAGTAATATTTGGCCTTGTGTAAAAAGACATTGACATTTTCAAGCATTCAATTGCTAAGAATTTTGTGTAAGTGGTGTGCATCATGAAAGCGAAAGAATATCCAGAAGCAGACTGGACAGGGATATAAGGGGCCCATTTAGGAACTGTGCTCCAGCCAATGCTTATTGAAATAGCTAGGTTTAAATTTCCACATTTTAAGTATTTTTTCCAGTGTATTTTAGACTAAAAACACAGATGGGTATTGCTGGTAATGATTTTATTTTAGACTATCTGGATCATTTCTTGAACCATAACACTACTAATTGAAGCACCATCTTGCTTGTGTTTAAATTACATTTGTGTATGATGCTCCTTCTGATGTAGAGAATTCTTAGAAAGTCCAATATTTCGATGAATACCCTTTTTGAAGATGTAAACTGATATTATATAATATTTTAAAAACCATAATCAGCATCAGCATTATTCAACAGCAGTCAAACCCTGCCATCCTATGAGCTGTATCACATATTAGACTACTGCAGAGAAATCTAATTGTAGCACTAGCAAAAAAGTTTATCTTGCAGTTTAAACTATTGCTAACAATGAATACTGTTTTAATAGGTATTGAAATTTAAGGCTATAACAGGTTCAGAACTTAAAAGCAACCAAGTGTGCTAAATCAGTACTCTACTATCTATATAATTTATATAAGAAATCCAAGATATGAGAAAGCGCTGAAGCCACCTCCAGATGTTGAGTTCTTTGAGATAACTCGTGTTTGAGCAACCTTTCAGAGCAGGAAAATTTGGTTTGGTTTTGTTCCCACAAGTTATGATGCGTTTTAAAATCTCCATGTGTAATATGCTCCATAATGTATGAAGAAACATAGCTGTGACTGGGAACACGCTCGGCACTGGGAATGCTGGGGGAGGCAGGATGCAGCTGGCTGGCAGTACCTGAAAAGCATCTGGAAAATGTTTTTCATCACTGTCTCTCCTTCAGTAATGGTGTTCTTGGGTCTGCTCCCAGGTCTTGAAGTGCTATTCAATCCACAGGCTTAAGACACCTGCCCTGTAGGCTACAGACTCCAATACCAAACCAGGGCATGCACAGCTCTGTTGTCAGGTTTGATGGTATGGTTTAGAGAAGGGCTGGGGCAAGCTAGGAGATGTTGCTATAAAACCCCAGTAATGATTGTCCTCTAAAAGAGCAGCAAATTACAGAGGAGGGTAAAGGCCTTCCTGTGGGATTGCCACATGCAGCACCCAGGAGCTAGAGGCACCGTATCCCATAATGTAGATTCATTTCTAAGGAATTACTGAAGCCTGAGCAGAGCAGCATTTTTCTGCCCTCTACGAGATTCCAGTTATCTGGTTTATTATTGTAACAGCAGCTTTTGCTACCGGAAAAGAAGCAAATACAAACATTCAGAGTTGAATTCCTCCTTTTCTTCAGGTCTAAACAACGGGAGTTCAGTCTACTACTGCTATTCTGCACCAAGATGCCACATAGCCAAGTGGACTAATGCTGAGGGCTGTTGCGTCTTGAGAAAGAAGACAAACATACCCTCTGATTTGAAGCAAATAAAACCTGGACTGTTTCCATTGGATGGGAATTAAAAGCCACAGTAAATGATGCCTATTACCTCCCTCCCCCAGACAGGGCGGGTAGCTGAAAAGATACGCTGTGCAGATGCATTCACAACCTGTTTTGTCCTTATTAACCAGAATTTTCTGGCTGCTGCTCTTGCTGCACAGCTTTCCCTAGGACAGGTCAATGCTGCATGAAGCACAGGCAGACTGAGGACAGGGATCTGATTTATGCCCATCCCACTCCAGTGCAGAAATGCTGCTGACTTGGGTGAACCCATGGTACTCCGACAGGGCTGAGTTAATTCAGAAATATATTTCTACATGTAACAATGGCTGTGTATGACAGGAGCAAAATTTCTGCAGGGAAAATGGTTCATAAATGAAAATACTTATATTAGCAATTATTTTCTTACTCCTCTCAATACATTTTACTGACTTTTTTTTTTTTACTTACTGTAGGGTAAATTATATAAACATACAGATGTAAAGATTAGTGTTTTTCTTAAAGCAACTCCTTGTTACGGTCAGAAAATATTTGATGAGGTTCTCAGTGCCTTCAGCTATGCTGCAAGCATGGATTATTTCTAGCTTTAGAATCAGTATTTTTTAAATTCCTTGTCTAAAATTACAAGCCCTGTAATGGTTTAAAGGGTCAGCGATGTAGCACTCTACTAACTTTGGGATTGCTTTCCTGTAAGCTGTATGGTACAGCTCTCCTTGCCTGAATTTTTAGTCTTTACGTACTTCAGCATGACTACTTTTGGTTTGTATTGGGAAAACAACTCTATTATTTCTCAAAGCATTTTACAAGATGAAATGCCTGGAAAAAATGCAGGAAAGAAAAATTAGACGACTAAGTGCAAAATAGAAGTATAAAATTTATTTAAAACCACCCACAAAGTTCTGTGTAATCAGGAATGATACAATTTGTAATAGTCTTTTTAAAAACTCATGACAAGATTTAAAATATATTTTCAATTACAGTATTCATTTAGCCTTATTCAGTTAGGACAATTAAAAAAAAAAAAATGAAAGTTTACGTTCTAAACAGATGAGACACACAAGAAAAATAGAACAGAACAGACAATTTCCACAACAACAATTTTTACATGTATGTTTCAATACTAGTATCAACATTTCAATGCATCTTGCTACATAAACATGAAATCATGTACAACAACTGCTTGCACCAAAAAACATAGCTTAATTAGATCTTTCAAGTAACATGCAGTCACAACTCACAAGTCTTCAAGTACTGCTGGTAAGGGTTCCCTTGTCTGCAAAGATTTTAAGGTTCAGTTTCTCAGCTAGTGTAACTCTGCACAGCTCCACCAGTCTCAGGAAGCCACGCTCAGTTACACTAGGAAAGAATCAGGCCCCAAATATTTTTTTGAGAAAAGTAGTAATTTTTATACTTTCTCCTGTAAATACTGTGACATAATGAAGTGCTTTTTCTTTCTGATTTTTTTCTCCCTGTACATCATCTTTTGTTTAAACAAAGTTAATTTTGTATTCCAGATCTAAATACAGCAGGTTGGTTATTGGAAATAATCCAAAGCCTCAAATTCCAAGTTGAAAAATAAATATCAAATGCATCCCAAAGAAAGAAAGAAAAAGAAAGGGAGAAAGGGAGAAAGGAGGAAAGAGAAGGGAAGGAAGAAAGGAAAGGCTGCCTTGTTTGTTTGTTTTTTCCTTTCACTTTGGCATACTGTTAATCTTTTAATTCTGCAGAGCAGGAAAGGATTTCCCCAGCCACAGCATTTCAGCACAGTGTGTCCTTACATATTAATGTCCTTCCTTATGGCAGCAAGTCTGAACGGAATTTATGACCTAGTATGATAGTGTCACATGATGAAGAGGAGTCTCTTCCAAACTGAACAAATAATCACAGAATAACTAATTGTTAAAGATGGACCTGTCTGGATGTTTGTATTGGTTAGAACTGTCTTTCTTTTAGTGGTCTTGGGATATTAGATTTTTCTTTTCTTGCCTACAGTTATTTTTTCATTTTGAAGACGAGAGATTCCCAAAGTCCAGACGCTGCCATTCGAGTTACATGGATTAGAGTGGCATTCACAAAGCCAGTACAAAATCTGTTCTTATCAGGCTCCACAGCATCGCTGCAGTTTAGGAATGTAGGGATGAAAATCTATTTTCTTTTCCTTGAACTTTTTTTTCTGCAAGAGACGTTTGCAGTGGGGTTGTGTTTCATAACTGTAATGTAGCGGGGCTTGACGCTTACATAAAGCTTCCCCTGGCAGCAAGGGCAGCTCTGCATGACTCAGGCACTCAGGGCAGTGCCAGTGCTTTCATGCCGAGTATCCCCACAGTCAGGGTGGTCAGCAAAGGTTGGATTTCAGCTTTGTGTCTCAAACGTCCCCGCAGTGTGACACCACCACACGACACTGCACACCCCGCTGGGTCTTCACTCAGACAAGAACGGGGTTCGGTCCATTGTCACAACCCCATGGTATGTAATCAAGTAAAAGGGATCAAGTTATGATAAAGCAAAGCAAGTATTTTAAGAAAAACTACCAAAGCTTAGAAATAGTATTGTTGCCAATTCTGTGAGATTTCTGGCCGGGCCATTGCCTAGAGGTACAAATCTTCTACCACATTCTCTTTGTGGGCAGTGTTGGGAAAAGGAGAGCCAATATAAATGAACGGTTAAAAGCTGGTAAAACAAAACCCAAGGCAGTTTGTTTGCAACCTGTATTTGTAAACTAAGAACAGTGGGTGCTGTGACTGCCCGGTACGCGCGCGGTAGGGATGCCATGAAATCCATTTCGGACGACGGTACGAATCAGTCATTTGGCAAGGGGTTTGGTTTACACTGCCGAGCTTTTATACCATTATCAGTGTGAGGGGGTGCTCCGAAGGATGGGAGCTAAACTCACATCCATTTAAGGCTCCTGTTATTGTTTTAATGGGATGCAAACAACAGTAGTATAAATGAGAATGAGGGCCTTCGTTCTTACTGTAAGACAACTCCCAAACCCTAGACCCTTCTCCATTACAGTATTCTAATGAAAATACAGATATACATGTAAAATATTGATCAGGTCACAAAACTTTCGACAACAGTATTAAAACGTTCTGTGGCAACAACTGCCATCTGAACATCAAAGTACCTGTTCCCTTTGCCTCACTGCAACAGCACTTCTTTGGAATACAGTTCATCTGCTGTAACTGGGAACTCTCTGTAGATTAACTGCCAAATGTGTCCTCTTCCTTACCTATGTAGCTTTTGGAGGTCTACAGCTGCATGCCCTGACTGAGGAAAACTGGTAAGGTGTGCAAAGTGTTGGAAACAGCACCATTATTCACACCAAAGAGAGCAAGTCACCTTCACGCAGTTTAGCACCACAGTTCTGCATTCAATGCAAATATGCTGTTAAAAGATTCTAGCTTTTTAATGCAAATATGTGTGGAAAAACTACATATATAATGGTCCAGTATAAGAAAAGAGAAAAAGACAACTGTTGTGGGAAGAATTAAGGATACGGCACTGAGAACAATCTACCTTATAAAGATGAAGTTACAAGTAAGGGGTTTAAACACTACAAACAATATTGGAATGATGCATCGGGGAACTGGACTGAAAAAAGAATCCTAAACTTTTTATGTCTTGGAAAAGGAGAACAGTGATGATGAAATCCCTATATCCTTTTATTAAAGGCAGTAACTACTTAATTATTTTCTGCTCAAGCTCAATCAATTCTGCTTGTTTCTGCAGAACATCTTTTTTCCAAGCAGTCCTACCTTGGTTAAGGCATTAAACTTACGCAATACTTGGATTATTCACAAGGACTAGGACTGATCTAACCAGAAGATGTAAAGAAACATTTTTGGTGTTATAATTGTGCAGGGCTTGCAGCATCTTGTCTTATGCCAAGATCTGAACAGAGCTGGTAAAGCAATGCCAAAGAAAAGAGGGCATTCCACAGAGATGCTAGCAACAGAAGCAAAAATCTTGTACTCCAAGAAGGGATGACTTTCCCTCCTCAGGGGGTGAGCAGTTTTCTGATCTTGCCAAGTCTCTTTGTTTGGCAACTCACAGATATAGAACCAGACTGTAACAATTATGTCAAGAAATATGAAAATTAACTGAAAAATGATCATTTGATTTTAAAACAAGGAAACACTGACTGTGCCAGATACTGAATTGTTCCTCTTTCTTGGAATGAAAAAAACCCAACAAACAAACCCAACTGCAATATTCTAGGTTCCCTCTAAGAGGGGAAGGAAAAAAAAAAAAAGTCCTAGAACTGTCACAGTCTTTCAGATGCCTGAAAGAAATAGATTTTGGAAGAGTCACAAGGAGAATAAATTGTTATGCTACTCCTGAGATGCAGACTGGCTGATTTACATACAAAACAGTGAGAGCACGCGTGGGGAATTCATGAGCAGGCTGACAGCTACGCTGCTAATGCCGAGTACTGAAGCAGATCTGCAGAGGAGCAGGAAGAACTCCTGGAGTAGTTCTAAGCACATAAAGCATTCAGCAGTGGGTTATAAGGTGATCTAGTGCTGGCTGTGAAAACAGCTGACCACAGCAGAGACCCACAAAGAGACCATGGCAGACTAAAGGTGGCTCTAGCATTCAATGGCATCTGTACGGAGTAGGAAGCAATACCTGCTAATCAACAGTAGGCAAATTAAGTGTTCTTCAGGGAGACAACACAGCCTTATGTAGAATTAAGCCTCTGTAATATAGTCAACTATGTAAATGACAGTACTAGAAGTTTTTTTCACTCATAAAATAACCAAAATATTGTAACAGGGAAGCAATAAAGTAAACATTAATATATTTTCAGCCACTCCTTACAAGTGATCCATATGTATACTGGTGCCTGATTAGATACTACTATTAAAAATCCTTGCTCTTTAGAAAAACCTCAAGTATAAAATTCTTTATGTAGGGATAATTTTGCATCAAAATACTGCAGAAGCCTGTAGACACCTTGTGAAAACTGTGTGACCAAACAGCAGGTGAGAAGACACTGGAGCCAGCTTCTGCCCTGTTCCACTAAGCAGCCACAGCCTCAGGCCTTTTGACTCTGGCCACTCTGTTTAAGATTAAAGGAGAACATAAATGTCACAGTCTAAATAAAAAAGCTTATGAATGTAAAAGTTAGCTGCAGCAAACCCAGCACCTATATGAAGAAGTACCCTTGTGAGTGCAGCGTGTACAGAGAAGCCTGTATCCCTGCGCAGCGTTGCCTGCAGCTCACTGCACGCCGTCAGCTTTCCGTACGCTCTATGATGGTGGGAAGGAGCGGCGGTGCCGATGACAGCAGCACTCGCTGCCTTCTTGGTCTACACACATTAAAGAAAGGGTTCCCAATTCGCCCTCTTTTGCTTGGTGGTTTCCCCACCCCCTCTTAAATCAGAGAACAAAGGAGAGATTACCGTTCCCAGAGGAACTGTGGAAAGAGATGAATTTATACATAAATGCAAAGCTGCGTGACACAAGGACACTTCCTTACTGGTTAGAAACAATGCTGTAACACAGGCATTGCAGTGCAGCACTGTGGTGTCAGAGCAATCCATGGCAACTTTCTCTGCAGTCTAATTTTACAGAAAGATACTCCCTCTACGCTTACTGCTGCAAGTCAGATCAACACCTGATACAATTAAGAAGAAAGCCACACTTTCCAAGTGCGATTGGACTGTTCCTCATCCCTAAGTGTGGTATTTAAGATCAGATCACAGGCAGCATTGTGGGGCACAGCTGGGCAGATTTCACACAACAAATAAACCATAATTTTTGGAAGATTGTCACAAAACCCCTAATCTGAATTTTAGCAACCACAACAAACCTGAAAGAGTTTGATCAACACTGCCTGAATGTAACTGCTGTTAATATATACGAAGCGTGGAACTGGACATGCAATTTAGTTTTTTGTGTGTCTGAGGGCACAGTTATTTCCTCCTGTTAACCTAGAAATTACAGGATTACTATGGGGGATGGGGGTGGGGAAAAGAGAAAAATTATATATAAATGGATTACAAAGCTGATGATTGATTGATAAAAGGAGCTAATTTCACATGAGAGAAATTTCATGGAAGTGAAAGGGCAAGACTGGCCTTGTATTGCAAATATAAATCCATGAAGATACAGATTTACTGGAATGCTTCCATGCTGATCTCTCATTGAACAACCTATCAGATAGAAAAAAACACCAAACCAAGAGCTGTCGAGTGCCTCAGCCTGAAGGTGGGCTGGAACAGACCCGCCTGCATGCCTGGAACATGCTGAAAGCACGACGTCTGTCTACAGACCTTACATCACTTCTTGTGCTACAGACACCATCACCTCTGTGTTTAACCAGGAGCAGTTACTCCGAATCAATCTCCCTCTGACCTTGCAAAGCCTACTGCAGGGTTGCGAGGGTCTGACTCGGCACAGAGTCTGGCCAGCTGTTACCCACGTGCATCCACATGAGAACTGCATGAAAGCTTGTTGAATGAGCACACTGCAGCCAGTGGGGCTGCAGCAATGTAAACAGGACCCACATTTAACCCACCAAAGTTAGCGTAATACTGCAGTATTAAAAACCTCTTTAAAAAAACCCAAACAATTGTAGGCTACAAATAACCTGCATTAGGAGAAAAATTGTCATTCACCCCCACTTAACAAAATGTTGCTTTAGATACTACAGTTATTTGATGTTCTGAGTAAAGAGAAGTGCTGTCATTGGGAAGAGAAAGACTTTTAACAGCAGTTATTCTTAAGTAGAAGTTAGCTTAGAAAGTCTTTAAAAAATCAATCTGAATTCAGCTGTTACAGCTAGAAAATCACAAGTACTTGTAAACTCATAAAAAGATTTTTGGATCTTGTGACCAAAATATTTGTAGAAATTTTTTCTATTTTCTGTAATACAACAGCATGTTACAAATCAGGAAGTGCAGAGAAACTGCACAAGAAGAATTCAGTATTGATTCGGGCACGACTGCAGTAACCCCAGCAGGGACCCGGGGAGTCAGACTGCTCCTGCCCTCCACAGCCAGGGTGGAGTGGTGGTACCACACCCCGTGGAGAAAGGGATGAGACACATCTCTTCTGGGAAGTCAGAGGTGTCCCATGTTGGATCATGACAATTTTTGCTAGCGTACTGTGAAAAAGGATCAGAACACAACCACACCCCACCACCAGCCCACACCAGAGCCCATTTCGTGGTTGGAAACCAAGTAAAAAACACAGGTCTGACCCAGCCCACTCCGTCTGAGATCCAGCTCTTGATCTGGCCATGCTGGAGGGACTTTGTTCAGGGGTCAGAGCAAATGCCAAGTGGTTGTGTGGGCTGCAAAGGAAAGCAATAGGCCACCAATTTGCAAATTTTAAGAGACAAATACTGTTATATAACAATAACCTTACTCAAAACAAGATAACTTGCGTACGAGCCTGATAAATACTCTGAAATGTTCCAATAAATAGCACACAGTTGTATAAACAGTAAACAGTTTCCTTTTCTATGCTTCAGTACAGCATCAGAAAATCTTAGCTTCTGAAACACAACCTGCCGCACGTTGCCGCAGGAAGCGTCTCCTCGCCTGCCTGTTAGGAACATGCTGCACAAGTAGCTATGTGATAGACAGTCAAGGAAAGAGCACCGCAAATGATATTTTATTGTATAGATGGTATCTTCTTCTCATGTAAATAATCTTACTAAAGTAGTTAAGTGTGAGTTTTAGCACCTATCAGTTAATAGCATTAACTGTTACATTAAGATACACTTTTCTCTGTTAAAATTGCCATTTCTTAGAAGGTAGACCTGGACTGACTTGCGCAGTGACTTGCTGGGGGCTATGTTTGCAGGTATCCTTTCAGATCCACCTTTCAGTTTCTCACTCTCTGAGGGAAGCTCCTGTTTTTTCAGTGGCACATTTTCTTCTTTAAGTTTCCAATTATGCACAAGTTAAACGTAAGAATTTCTAGGGGAAGATTCAAGTAAAAACGATCCACTGCAATGATCTGAACATTTTGAAAGGTAAAGAGATGGCTCTGCAATTTACTAATTTTGTGTAGAAAAATTGTTGTTCACCTGGGAGCACTGAATGGTAACTGTGTTTTGGTTTTTTCCTCGATTTGCTTTTATACAAACTGGAGCTATCGGCACCATCAGCGGAACGAACAAAAACATTAATCCTTCCTGTAAAGGATCGACTGTGGCGTGGGACAGGGGTTTCAGATAGTGAATACAAGAACGGGACAGCTAGAGAACGTACAGTACTAACTACTGTAGGGACAGCTGGAATTCTTACTCATCTTCGGCTCACCAAAAATATACAAGTTTTAAAATGGAGATCTAAGGCACACAAAATACCATAATGATTTGATGTATACTGTATATTACATAGTCAAGAAGCATAAAACTGCTGGTACAAAACGATGGCATAATATTGTTTTCGTGTTATTACTATTTACAATCCCTTCATATCCTCTATTTGAACTAATACCAAGCTTTGAACTAAAATTTGCAGCATACCCGGTTTTTACAAGTTTCCTCAAAATAGGTAAGATCCAAAGAACGGGTTCAATTTGGCCATCCTCTGCCATCAGCCTTTTTGTTAATTTTGACAGCAATCTGCAGAATTGAACCCAAGGTCGTTACATAGTGATTGCTACCTTGCTCCTGCCAACGCTACACGTGTCCACACTTGTACAGGAGAAGGGTCGCGCTGACCCTACAGCCACGCTGAAGTCTTTGTAGCACCAAGGTCCTCACTGGCACTATGTGTTAAAAACACAATTTCTGCACTTTTCGTACCAAAACTGTAACTATAGCGCTTACAGTCCAACTTTTCCAGGAAAAAGCACCTTGTCTAGGTTTTAAATAAAGCAGATCTAGATAGTTCCTATTCCTCTGTTACAGCACCACTACATTATAATATTATCAAGTATATTATTAGTATATCTTCGCACTGGCAATCTCTGACCTCGTTACACCTACAGGTTACGCAGCCGGGAAGGACTCCAAGGCAGAATTACGGTACAGCTTCGCCTCCGGGGCCTGATCCTGCAGCTCTCAGTCACGAAAGGAGTCCTGTCCTGAGCGCTCCTCCTGGCTCTGGCCGGGCAGGAATGGCTACGCAGAGCTGTCCTCATGGAAGAAGTTGCAGGATGAGGTCGGTCCTTAGCTAACATTGTCATTTGGTAATTTGTTTAAATAAATAAGTTTTAAAAAGAAATACATAGGAGAGGAGAATCAGAAAGAAGAGAGGGATGCTACAGTATTTAAAAGCAATGGAGTGTCTGGTTTTCCTCCGGTTTAGCAGATACTCATTTCATGATATGTCACTTTTTCAACAGAAACGGAGAACGTAAATTCATCTGTTTGGAAGGAAGAATACAACCCCTTTCTACATGGTGTATAAATCACTTTCAAAATTTACAAAACATTTTTGTAAAAAACTGAACTTAGAAAGCTGGTGAATATTACAGATAGGTTATTCTTTATGAAAAAATTTGCTTTAAATATTAGAAATTTCATACTTTTCCAAGGCTTCCTTTGTATTTTCCCCAAATTAATTACGGTGGGTCTTTTTTTCCAGAATAGAATAAGGCAACTCTAGGGGGTATTTTTTTCAATCCCAAAACAATCCTACCCCTGAGGCATTAGGAACATTTGGTTGGCGTGTTAACTTACAATGCTCCAAACGAATGAGACTCATGCACTTATTGCTCAAACAAATTGTAACAAATGCTGCCTTTAAACACCCAAATAATATTCCTAACTCCCAATAGCAACACGTGTATTGACATCTCTCCCATTTCATTGCTTGTACGCTCTCCTGAAAACAATAACATGGTTCTGTATTGTATAACTGTTGTTTATATGCAACATAAAATCTTTGATGAAAAAAGGGCAAGTCTAAAAACAATCACATATGCTGTTAGCATACATACTGCAGCTGTAACAATATGGAACTCTACACAGCAAGAATAAAATGATTTCTTCTGTAGAGTATGCACAAACCTTAGACAATATGATCCTTATACTATACTATTTCAAGTTAATTTTAAAAATAGAAAGTGCTTTTAAAATATATATTTACAGCTTAAAAACAACTTCCAGCCATCATTACCAATAACTTCATTTCATACATAATGACAACTCTAGAGGAGGAAAAAAAAAAAATTAAAAAAAAAATCATTGGTTTTCTAAAAGATGTATCTGTAATTCGGACTATATAGCAATGGTTGGAAGTTGTTAAAGCAATGGCACCATGAAGTAATAATTCAGCTTATTCATTTTTAACTGGTTGATGTGGTTAAGCACCAAGAGCTGTGTAGAGCTATTACTGTATAACTTGATTTAACACCATAAAATGTGAACCTGTTAAAATCCCTATAAATGATTGCTGTAGTAAACAGACTTGATTTAAAGCACCAAAATATAAATTCCTAAAGGTAATAAACTGAATGATTCAATCAAGGTTAATAACCTAAACAAAATCTTGTTTAGAATGTATTAAAACTATACAACTTTTTTTTTTTTTGCTTAAAATGTGCTTGAGCACCACCAAATGTTAAAGTCACAGTTTAAGAAGAAATCCCCCCCCTTTTTTTACCTCAGCCTTAAAATGGTTGAGATGAGCAAATAGTAAACGACACAAGACTTGTTCTTTAACAGCACCTTAAAGAAACACTGTGTAACACTGCACCAAGAGGAGGCATTCGATACCCAAAGCTATGCCCAATGGTTGTAAGGCCCTGCGACTCGTGTAAGGGCGTAAGAAGAAACTGTTATGACGTTATCCTTAGTTACTGTTAATGCTCTGCGTGATGGAATTTGGTTGAACTCATTGTCTTCATAAAAAATATCTCTGTTTTCGCTTGTTTGCTTCGTTTTCCTGCTGCTGGAGTTTAGTTCAGTATTTTCTGTTCCTAATCTTTCTGCTTCTTTTTCTTTTTCTTTCGCCCTCTCGGCCATCTTTGCTTCCCACATAGCTAAACCATGTTTTGGCTCATTTAAATTTTTGTGTTGGTAGAAAACTAAAGAAATTCTTGTAGGATGATTGCGGTTGGGTTTTTTAATAGGCGTGGTAGCGTGGAGTTCACGTCTTGCACATTCAATTAAGATAGAACCATGAGAAGGTGCCACAGCAACTCCACCAATGTCATCATCCAAAAAATTATGCTCGCTGTCTGACCACAGTTCCTCAGCCTTTTCTTCAGAATCAGTCGGCTGTCCCAGTGCACTGCTTTGCTTTCCATCGGCGCAGTCAAAATCACACATCTGTTCTTGGTGGGAGCTGCCCTTCTCCACCGGGGATCCATGGGAACAGTCGGCTTCGGTTTTGACTGCGTCCTTCGCCGGAGAGCTTGGCTGTACTGACACATCACAAGAGCTGATCGTCTGTGAAGAGGGGGAATTGTCTAACTGAAGCTGACAATTCTGCTTGTCTGGCTGATGTTCAAGTATAGTGGGCAGGGGGTCTTTATGGGCTGGGGGGCCTGGCGCAGTGACCTCTGGAAGAATCGGTGGCACACCATTCACCTTATCATTCAGCAAAATTCCAGTATAATCTTTGACCGACACATCAAAGTTCTTACAGTTGACGTAAGGTGTCACGTGAGGTTGCTTACTACTGCATTCAAAATACCCGTAGGGAACTGAAAAATCTTGTTGAATATTGGTCACCGCTGTGAGGCCAGGCTTATGTGCTAAAGATGAATAAGGATGTAAACCATCCACCTTGAAAGGGGAGGAAGCCGTGCACTGTTTTAATAAAGAGCAATTTTTAGTAGTGTTTGAAGTATGTTTCATGGCATAGAGGTGATCGGAAGTCTCCATTTTTATTCCAGGTTTTAAAGCATCTGTTTTGTTCCCTAAAAGAAATACGCATGAAAGTGTAAGTACTTTTCCCCACTTAATAAAATATACCTTTTATAATATGTTCATTCTTGCTTTGTAGTATGGCAGATATACATAATGACTACAGAAGTTCCAAAATGGTTATTTTTAGCTCTTTAGGAATATCTCCGGGACCATGAGTACATGCATAATAACCTTGCTGAATTAACCTTTACCAGTCAGACTGTTGGTATATAAAACAGAAAGGTATTTCACAGAGGGATGAATAAAATAAACGGATAAAACGAAATAACCACTCAGCACCAATTCACACAGCCCAGTTCTACATGAGCACTGTGCCTTCAGCACTGCTAGGGCTGGCAGGAAGCACTATGTCATTGTGGTAACTGATGAAGTTTAGTCTTTCTGAAATTAAGCCTGGGAAACAATCAAACTTCTTGGCTGTCTTAGCCCCACACTATGATCAAAGAAAAAAGAGTGTTTAGAGCTCTTGTCCATTGTAGCAAAAAGTTTCTGAATTACACCGATTTGTGCATTAGCAAGAGACTACTCAGAAATTTTCTTTAAATTAAAAAGCATCTGTCAGCATACTCCAGGTAAATCCATCCCTAGGAAGCTGCATCGTGTGATTCGGCTGCCTTCCACCTAATTGCCACAGATGAATGATTTCAGATCTTTGTGGAGACATGCTTGGTCAATTTATGGCAGCTCCCTGATCAATATTCAGTCCTGGCCCCCTGCAGTTGTGCATTTTTATGGAACAGCCTCCTCAAATGACTCATTCTTGTCATGGATAAGTTAAATCCAGAGTCCGCTGGAGTAACGGGAAAGAATTCCATCCACTCTGATGGGCTTTGCATCGCCCTGAAATTGCTTTACGTGTGCTTTCCTGGCAAGCCGGCACCCCACAGAGAGCTCTTACCGTCTCATAAAAGACCGTCCCTGTCAGTGTTTCCTCTTTGTTCCGTAAACACAGAATGTTTAATGGCTTTACCAAATACAGAAGAACTATTCTTTCTTCTGCTCTGTTTAGTAATTTATAAATGGTGATGGACTAAAAAACTATTATTTTAATAAGAATGCAAAAAAGGCAAAGCAGGATAAATTCTGGACACAATAGTTAGAAGGCAAATACTCAGGTCGTGCAGGTGCATAAAAACCCACATCAGCTCTCTACAATTTTTCCATGAAATCAAACTCAAAGCATTTACTTGAATTAAGAACACCCCCTCAGACCAAGCCCTTCCTCAAAAAAGTTTGAAACACGGCATTTGAGAGTTGCACTTTCCGTCATCTCTGAAAAGAGACCCACGTACTCTGAAAACAATCTCTAACAACCCCCAGCACTCTCAAAATGGCCAGAGCTCCAGCAAATTCTCCATCTCTTGCCAGAAGCTCCTTGCTCTGAAGGGCAAAGCAGTAGAGAGTAAAAGGAATTAATTCAGTTGTATTGGTAAAGGGAAATCAGTAATGGTTCAGATAAGGTTGCATTGCTCCTCCTGTGCACCTCCAATGGGAGCTTTGGCTGAAGTGGCCCCAACTCTGCTGTGGCCAGCCGAGAAACCGTCTCAACGTTGGTGGTTCGTCTCCTGTTCTATCCAAGACAGGCCAAGAAGTACAGCTAGTATTTGTGGAGAGGAAAGGAACCTTTCTGTCAGGAAAGTTTACTTGGCCAGAATAAGGTGGTTAAATGACAGGACTTTACGAAGAAGGATGCAAAGCCTCTCTAATTTGTATTTCAAAATCATTTAGGATTTCAAAGGCTCTCAGCATTAGCACAAATGCAGAATTAACAGCTGTGCTGCTTGCTGTTGGCAAAACGTGCACAACAAGCGCACCCTATTGAATACGCGGCGTTTCTACAGAGGACTTGGCACAGTCAAGACTCAAACCAAGTCTTCACATATGCTCACTCTACCAAGGCGACTTAATCTGTCTTCAGCACTCAGAAGGTCCTCCTCACCACCATCTCTGCTGCCAGGTAAAGACAGTGAAGAGGACAAGAGCCCTCTCTGATCCCTTTCTAATCTCCAGTTCTCCGCATGGTGAGGACACGCAGGTTAGAGGAAGGAGTCTCTCACGCTTTCCAGCTGGGGGATACTGCAGTGGCTCCAGAGCAGGGCTCTTGCAGAAGAACTTATTACATCTACGTACGGGCAACACGGCATAGCCAGCCTCGTGGCTCCCTCACGATCCTCCCAGGCTGCTCCAAAGAGCAATGGGCTCACACGGCCAAAGACATGACTGACAGTAATGTACCATGGTTACCTCTTCTCATCTAATTGCACGTTCTCTGTATTCTTTGATATTTAAAAAAACAAGTTAATATTGTAAACCCTTGCTCTCATTAGTAAATTGAGTATTATACATTGCATACACCATTTACCAATACCTTTTCCTTTGCAGGTGAACTGCAGCTTTTGTTCTTACATCAGGAGAGAATTTAAAAGCAGTATCTGACTGGCTTAACAAACCTTTAGCAGTACTTTAGTCAATATTTGCCTGAAGCTATAGTCAGTATTTTTTTTCTTCTCCTCATATTTTTTTCTTTTTTATTAGTTTTCAATCCTTTGTCTTTTGTTTTATGTTTAAATGGTGTGACCAGAATTCAATGCCACTATCACTGTGAAGAGATCCTGATTTAGATAATCAGTTGTTTCCTCTAATTGACCGCAAGGAGTGGCTGACTGCTGGATAGTCCAATCTCAACCCCTCTCTTGCGCACGCTCTTTGATTTTGTTGTCATACTAAGCCTAACAATCTCAGCTAGAGTAAAATTTTCCATTCCTCACTGTCACTTGCAGAATGGAAAACCAGTTGATGACCGACCCCCTATGACTGCAAAAAGCCTGAGCGTACGAGTACAACACTGCACTATTCTCCACGCGCAATTTACAGATCCTTGTGCTTTGCTGGGGGTTAGGGGCAGGGCAGCAGGGGTGTGCTGAAGGCTTTACCGTGGGGTAAAGCATCAGTATCACTTGAGTAAACACATAAAATGATGTGAAGAAACACTCCAAGTTCTTTGTCTCACGCAGAGCATGTCACCTTGCCCTTTGCAAACCCGACCCTCCTCTGCCACTGCTGCCCAGTTGGTGAAGCCCCTCTGAAAGGGTTCACGTGGCCGACAGCAGCACGTACCATTGGCAGACTTGGGGATTACTTGGGTTGACATCTATTTTGAGGGGTTCCACTATCAAAGCCTCCATGACAAACCCTGCACGTGTGTAATAGAAACTAAGTATTTCTATTCACATTCTTATTTTTCCATTTCTGAACAACTTTCTCACTCATACAAGTATTTCTTCCTCACTCTGGGACTTACTTTTTTCAACAGCCCTCTTAAATTAGTTTACCAAAATACTTGAAGTCCAAACATGTTATGTAAGTTAGCTTGTTTACACAGCCACTTTATTATCTGTGCATGTTGAAAGAACAAAATTCCATGTTCCCAAAGCATATGGCAAAACCCTGGATATTGTACCTTTTGTTAAAGGGATAATTTTCAGATATCAAAGCCATGCTGATTTGCAACTATAATGCCATGCACAGGCAGGTGGTTCCTAACTCCATTTCAGTGTTTCAAAACAATTTTCCAGTGAGATCAGACAATGTAAGGATTCCTTCCCAAATCAGAGCCCTCTAAAGCTCCCAGAACTCCCAGACCACCCCAAACACAACAGAAGTTATTAACTATTGCTTTAGTTATTGCTGGACATTGTCCTCAGCCTGAGGAGTCCTTGTACATTTGTTTCAAAGCCCCAAGCTTGCATGTAGATGAACAGAATGTCTCTGGCTTCCTAGGGGGTGTCATTAACATGGCTTTCCTTGTTCAGATTCCGTTTGTTATATGCAATGTAATCTCCTTGTAGCAGAACGAACACGGAATCCCTTTCACCCAGCTGGTGACAGCAGCACTGACTTATTTGATAAAAGCTGGGTTTTTTCTGAATCTCTTGCTTTCAGAAGTATCCATGCCATTGACAGGGAATTATCATCAGTTCAGACTCGGAGAAAGCCGCTGTCTTTTGCAGGAAGTGGTTAATACAGTTCTTGGATTTTCAAATGACAGACATTCATGTCAGTCATTTAGACAAATATTCCTACAACAGTATTTCAAGATGGTCCTACTGCCATTATTTATTAGAATAAGGGAACTTGGAAATATTTCACTGGTGCTCACACACCACCACAAACTTATTTTTGGGCGATCACCTGGTTTTTATTCCTGTGCCAAGAGAAAATATTGACTACAATGACTTACCCCTAAAACGCAGAATATACAAGCATTTGGTAAAACCAAGTATTCAGGACCTTTTCCTTCCTCTCCTGCAGGTAAGAGGCAACACAATATCAGAAGAGACCAGTAGAATTTAGAAAGCACCACTCACCTAAACAATGCAAAGTGTTGCCAACATTTTCCGGGGCTTCAGTTTTCAGCTTTACTGGGGTTGAGTATTTTTTATCTATTAATGGCTGCTTTTCACTTGGGGTCCTCCTTGGGTCTGGTTTCTTTTTCTTTGTAGCTCTGAGAGGCTCAGCTAACATTCGTACTTCTCGGGGAAAAGCTTTGAGCACCTGTATGGCTCCGGCTTTTATCTTAGCTTCCAGTCCCTCTTCGGTGCCAAATTCATCTGTCTGTGAAATTTTGTAAAGAGGTAACACGTGGAGCTGCTCATCACTGGGAATCACCCCCACTCGCCGGTTATCTTCCTTCGTTAACGTACAGACCTGGCAAGAACAGAGACATTTACAAATACAACCGCATACATAAGCCACAAAAGTTACTTAAATAGTTAAGCAGTCACCCTCAGCTTCATCGTTTTCTTGTATTTTATGGTCCCAATGCTATGGGTCTATAAAAATGCAAAGATCTAACAAATATTTTGGTACGTGATGATGCAGAAAAATTGTTGGTACTTGAAGAATAAAATCAAGGCACGTGTCTTGGGACAGGAAAAATGAAACTGTGGCCCAGCTTACGCTACCCACAAACATACATCGGCTTGGTAAATAACCTGAGCTGTAGCTATATTGTAAATTTCTAAGCACCTTTTTCTAGTTGTAGACATATTTCATTTGGATTGAACAAAAAACTTCTACAATATGGAACTGTTTGGTTTTGGTTGCTTCCCCCCCCCCCCTTTTGGCTGGCAAATGAAAAAACAAACCCAACCCAACCAGTTCCTCATACTGCTCTACATTTGCAGCAAATCTCAGCTCTAACCCACCCCTCCCTCTTTAGACAGACTTCTGCAAATTAACACCCTTCCCCAACTCTGCCTGCTGTAATGAAGCCACAAGCCCCAGCAAATGTTTGGTTTCTCTTAGGCCACTGACCTACAGCAGGTTGTGAGACACTGGATCTGAGAAGAGAATGCTGTTTGATCCAATTTGATAAGGGCACATCAGAAAAGTGGATAAGTGTGCAATCTTAATGCAACAGTTTGCTTATTATATTGTTTTCGGAATCACTGCTGAACATTTGCAGTACTGTCATTATCAACACCAACCCTTCACCTTAAAAGCAGCAGGAAAACCAGCAGCATGGTTCCTGGTTTCATTCCGTGCTCTCCAAGGGATGGCAGCAGTTTCACGCGTAGGAGCAAGCGTACAAACAGTCACACCATGTACGCTTCCATCGATTGCATTCGGAACGGACCGATGGCTCCCATGACAATATTCTACGTAGCTAGAAAGCCATGCATTAATGTCATGGCTTAGTTAAGCTTCTACATCACAGGGAGTTACTAACTATGCACGTTTCACAGGAGTCTGAGAGCCATCCAAGGGTGAGATGGTGCTCCCTAAACAGAAACATTATCACTCCATCATTGCGTAGGCTGAATGCGATGCCTGTCTCAAACAGTTAACCCAGTTTCCTAGAACCTTGTCACCATGCCAAATGTTCCAGGGGAGAAGAGGAATAATATTATTTAGGAGGGAGAATAAACAAACATTTTTTGTTTGTTTTATAGCGCAGCTTTCACATAAAGGCATCACATAAAGGCATTGTACAATTATTTCCAGAATAATAAAATTACAGAGTCAAAAACTAAAAATCCTAAATCAATCTGGTGGTGGTTAGGGCTTTACAAATAGCTATATGCAAAGCTGGAGAGTTGCAGAGCAGCAAAAGGAGAAAACTGGAGGGACAGAGACAAAGGAGAAGAGCTTTTTAGGTGGCATTTTGAAAAGGATCAAGAGAAGGGCTCTTAAGAAGGCGAAGTGAAGGGGCAGTTAGAAGCTGATGAGCAGCGCTTACTGATGTGCTTGCTCCATGCGTACTTACCTCTACGGGGCAGCCTTTGGACTACGAGGAAGATTCAGAAAAAACAACAAGTTTTTCCATGAGCAGCAAATGACTCCTGGTTCCCTGTGGGCTTCATCTCCCACACACCCAACCCCGGCACCCTTATCCCCGCTCCCACCACTGCTGGGCACCAGCTGGTGGAAGCAGAGCCCCACTTGAAGCTACCAGTGCCTCCCAGCTACTGGGCCAGTGGGTGCAAGTGGATTAACCTGGGTCTGTGACTGTCAGGACCCTGCAACCTCCTCAACAGAGGAGAGAACCTGGATCCCTCTCCCCCACTCCGCAGTGAAATTTCCCAGCTTGGAACAGGAGGTTAAAACCTCCAAAAACAATTTAGTTTTTGCAAACTTCAGTGAAATCAGATGGAAATTTGCCAGCAGATTCCAAGTTATTCAGGAATGTTGAAAGAGGGGAGGACATGCAGAGAACACAATTACCTATGACTCAAAGCCCAGCACATCCTCCCCTTATAAACTAAAAACAAAAGCAGTAATAAAATAAGCATAGAGGGGCTTGGCTCCCACTTGTTTCCATCAGAAACTGTGTGATTCTCACTTCTCTTCTGAAATACTCTTGTCCAACCTGTGCCTGGACCCACGCCCTGCTCTGAAAAATGTCCAGATCTTGACGATTCGATCCACAGTCTTACTTATCTTGAAAACTGAGACCCTCATCCAATTTACTATTCTAAACGTTCATGCATTTCACCAGACACTTGAATGGAAAACTCATCTTGCACATTTATTAGATTTGTTCTTTTTCATAAAAAAAAAGATTTAATCTTAAAAGTGTATTCATCATCTTTCATCTGACTTACAATTAGCAAAGGTAAATTAGCTGTACATTGTCCAGTGCTTGGCCCAGGTGGGAACATAGAAGCAGACACAAAAATCAAAGCTTGTAGTGGCTGAAGGAAAACCTACTGTAAGCAAAGATGAGTATTTGTCACTGCCACAAAGCCAACAGCTTCTTCAGAACAAGAAAGCTAAAGAACCATTTCTAGGAACTAAAGATGAGAGCTGCAGTATATTGGTAGAGCTATATTGAAACCAGTCAGCTCCAACACATAATATATTAAATAATGACCACACATACAATTAAGAAATTAATGTTTATCAAAAACCATGTTAAAAACCTGAAGGCTAGTACACCTGCAGCCTAAGTACCATGACAGCAACCTTAATATATGTAAAATTTCAAGGTCAGCGTCACCCTCAATATATTTTAATATAAAAGGAGGGACAGAATGGCAAGTGGATAATTGAAAAGTTAATGTTACAGGGAAAGCAGCTATAAATTAAGGCCCTACAGATAAGCCAACAATTTACAGCTGAAGAAGAGCAATCCAACAGATGGGAAATATCCCTTTCAAAAGCCATTCCAGTATTCAAACCTGTGCAAAATATTCCCTTAAGAAAGGTAAAGAGAAGCTGTCGCTGGGAAGTTAGAAACGTTTTCCGTCGGCACCAGTACCGTGTTGCCAAGTGACCAAAATGAAACCCGAACATGACAAAGTCACGGACTCTGTCGAAGGCCCTGTACACAGGCAAGCTGCATGTCCTGCTACTCTAAACACTTTTTCCAGAACATGCAGCTACATCATCCAGGATGCTCAAAAGCCAAGGAAAATGCCGGTCAAGTAGTTTGTTTAGGTTTCCAGTGCGCTTGGCGACCAAAACCATTACCTGCTCTGGGTTTAGTGACATCATGGTAAAACTTGCATATTTTTAAAACTTTATTTTTCTTTGAAACCGAAAATGCAGCCATGAACTCAATGAAATTCCTTCCACAGAACTCCAGAGAAACAGCTGTAGCCACACAGCTCCTAACACGTTATTCTGTGCCTTTGATCCGCCTCTGTCCTCTTGAACCTCACATGTAGGAATGATGTAGCCTTTTTCCATGATGTCATTAGAACGGGTGTTTTAAATTCAAGTTTCAGCAAACCAGTCACACGGCCTTTGCAAAGGTGAAAGACAAGATGCAGTTTCCTGTACTCATCTCCCCTCTGCAGCTGGGAAGCAGGAGGGGTGCCACGCGGGACCCTGCGGTGCTGCTGCTGCGTCTTTGCTTCCCACTGCAAACACCGACAATGCGGCTTTTCCCTCACAGCGACTGGCCTGGCCTGCCAGCCACCGAGACACTCACTGCCAAGGCCTGGGCGGATATGCAGTGACTTCAGCTACAACTACAGAGATACACCAAGTCCCTGGGAGAGCAGGGGATTTTTTTATTTTATTTTTTTAACTGAATCAGGACCGGTTTGTTGCTGGATCGCTGATTGACGCTACTTAGTTCTGCTGCCACTAATAAATTTTATATTGTAGCTGCCCTTGAAGCGCGATTTATCTTCCTCCCCTTTTTCCACAGTGCCTGCTCCAGCCTGTGTGGCACCAGCCATTACACACAACTCTCTCCCTCCTGAAGCTCAGGACAAAGGACAACACACCCCACGGGATGAGGAAAACCCCGTGTAGGTGCTACAGCACCAGCAAAGCCTCCAGTAACCATTTTGGTCCAGTCACTGCAAGCCCCCGTATGCCAGTGATTTAAAGGGACTCACACATGTATGAAGAATGGGATTCTTTGCAGCTACTTGAATGAGGAAACATAAATACTTAACATTTCACAGACTCCATTAATAACCTTAAAAGCTTTTTATCTGTGCGTTGCTCATTTAGCTTCATATCCACAAGGAACACTGCACCCTAACACTGCAGTTGTAACGTACATCACTGGCCCTTCGGAGAACATCCAAAGGTGACAAAAGAGTCCGAGTAAAAACGGATGATACGTTTAGTGGCTTGCAGGTTCTTAAACTCAAATCCTAGCAGAAATTCCTTGTGCTTCTTTCGGATAAACATGTCAGTTTACACCTCTGTAGAACTGCCACGTGTTTTTGTTCTACTACAGAGCAAACATGGAATATTCATATTTGGTTTTAGCTTTTCTACCAAAAAGCAGCTCTGCTAAATTCAGAGTGTGATTCTGCTAGCCAGAGAAGACATGCAGCAAATCACATCTCCTTTCGTAATCCTCAGCCTGCACAAGTTAAGACATACTACTCTCTCTTGTATCTAACAGGAGCCATTACTAAGACTTATCTCCCCCCACTGCTAACAAAAATTACAACCTGATTTCTTGTCAGACTCACCTACACATAATGCAGCTGATCATCAAAACACATATACCCAGAAAAATACCAGAATGCTCCTCTGAAATTCTGGCAGAGGCAGAGCAAGGGAACTGTTACTGGCAGATCATGAGATAATATATTCTTCCAAGTATACAGTAAACTCCATGCTTATCATTAAGCTCATTTAAATGCTTTGCTGAACACATGCCTGTGCTTGGTTTAAATAATTTAAATAGATTCTGGTTTTCCTTCACTTTCGGTGCACTGTGCAGCACTCGTCTCGTATTTGCGGGAGAACTGGTGCACCAGCAACCGAAGGGAGAAAGCCAAGAGGTATCATTTATGCCATAGGTGGTGGCAATAGAGCTGGCAGCAGTTGCTGATGCCATTATTTATTTGAACCTTTCTAGTCAAGAGGAATTTTAGATTTTATAAATGAAGATTTTGTATCGGAAAAAGGAGGCAGAGAATAAATCTTACCAGCACTAATGAGGTGTGAGATGACAAATATGCTTTGTATGGACTTTAAACTGTAAGATATAACTACCACTAAAAAAAAAAAATACAAGAGAAAAATAGTAAATAAAGTTAGAGATCTTGGAGGTTTGTAAGGCAGTGCAAATCTTCCTCATTCTATTTATTACCGCATTATCAGAAAACAATCATTTATATGAAAGCTCTCCTCTCAGATGTATTGCTTTCACATATTATACTTCACAGACAAAGTATGTCACGTAAATGATTCCTCCATCATTACTGCCAGTGATTTATAAGAAATCATAATGTGTTTTGAACTAAGCAGGCATCCAGAGCAGCTTCTCGAACTAGACAGGGACACGGGAGGTGACCAGACAGATGCTAGAATCACACACAGTAATTTCTTGTTGTTCTCTTACCACTGGTTTTCCTATGTTATTATGAGAGTCGCTTAGAAGTCACAACAGCCCTGATTCTGATCATCATCCAACCAAGCTAGACTGAACACAGCCCAGCACGTCCTACCCCCCTGTTTGCAAAACAACAACAGGTTTTGTGTTAGGCTTCCGAGATGTGCCAGAGCAGACTCTGTCCCCTATCAATCACACAACTATTCACCGCAAAAGTTGTACATTAACCATGAGGTAACTCTGAAATCCAGTTCAACTTCTAAATACCCCCATTCAAGTATATAAATTGAGTGTTAATACTTGTAACTATCTCCCATTTATACCTAGCCCTTTGTTGCAAGTATATAAAAATGAAGAAATACCATATCTAAACAGAGTATCAGACACACAATAATTACTTGTATGAGTGAGCTATCTGATGGAAATCAGATTCCAAGGCATAGTTTTCAGCAGTTACAATGATTCAATAATGTTTTGCAAGACTTACACAACTTGGCAGAACTTGAAAGACACTGCTAAGCCCTGATCTATGCAAGGACCTTACACAGGCCGTAACTTTTCACGTTGCTTAGGTTTGGAAGTACTTGCAAACACGCCACGTACAATCCATAGAAATAACATACTGACACCAGCAAGGATAACGTGAAGCTGAAACAACATCAGATGATTACAGATAGATACATTTGTAGCACTATTCCCCAATACGTTCCACAAAAAAAGGACTAATTGTCCCTCCAGCCACCTCTGGCCACAACTTAGGACTTTTCTGTGATCCAACATTGCAGAGGGACTAGCAGACTCAGTTTCTATTTAATTTTGTCTTTGAGTTAAAAGGCAATGTAGCACTTAGCAAATTATTATTTTTGGCATACTTAAATTTCATTAAAGCGTACACCATACAGGTTGTGATGAAAAGGAAGTCTCATTTTCAAATCTGGGATCTTTAAGAGGTTTGAATTCCTACACTTCAGAAGCCTTGAAGGGACTGTGTTTACACGTGAGCTTACTTGTAGCATCTTACTAATGTTTTACAGAGCACACTGAGCACTTTCTTACTGAATATCCGCGTAGAAGCGCCATTCAGTGCTAGGCCTGTTCAGGACTGGTGTTCCTGGTGAATTCCAAGACCTACTTCCATGCTGTAAAATAACAGATGCTTAACAACGTGCTTAACTGAGTAATTCCCAGCTGATGTGCTCCCCAGCAATCCAGCGAGGCATTTGCTACATTGACTGCACCAAAACCACCACATCAAATACTGAGATTTAAAGACTGTAACAGTCACCTGACTCCACCACGATATCCCACTCTCTACTTTCTGACTAGGAACTAGACTAACATGAAGCCTGTAACGTGCACAAGGCATGAAAAAGTGAGTTTGATGAGAATTGAGCCTGGGGGAGGAAAACTAATAAATAATCATTTTGGTTTAGCTCTTCCTCTACAGCAATCTGCACAATTCCTTGGTTAGATTTTGCTTGCCTTTGAACGTGAAACCTGTACTTGCCTGTCCTAAGGCCAGTCCTCTCCAAATGGCCTGGGTGTCTTAGAAGAATTATGGTATTTTGCAGGAAGTATCACTCCCAGACCTTTCTTGATCTGTCTGTAGTGAGATGAACTTAGGTCCTCTGTAGACCAGTAATAAATATATGCAAATAATATGGGAACTTATAAATAGCAACTCGCAGTTAATTTCCGAATACCTTAAAAAAGGTCACGCCAATATACCCACTGCATGGAACACCCTGTTCAAACCACCCAGTAATGACAACAGTCAGCAGCCCACGTGAGAAGGCACGCTGTACGTACCACGGTGCTCCCGTTGTGCATGTTGTGTGTGTCCTTGTGGGCGTGGGCACAGAAATCTATGCAGGCCGTGACGCCGGAGAAAGGCCTCCCGTCCTTGGAGCCGAGCCGACAGTCAGGGCCCATGTGTTCGTTCTCCACCTGGAAGTAAAATAAACTACAGGTACTTGGGACTGCAAGTGGGCAACTCGGAACGCCGTCAGCCACGACTGCACTCGTGGCTGAGGAAGCACAGCTGGGAAGAACGATCGGAAAGCTCGTATTTTCCTATGAAACATGCAACGCGTACAACTGGATGTCAACGAGATAATCAGCTTAGCCAGAGTCAAAATGTCTTTAGATAATACAAACATTTTATTTACAGTATTATAAATATACTTTGTGTTTTCATCTTGTTTTCAAACTACACTGCCTATTCAGAGCTGCAGCTACACTAGTTGAACATGACAGACCTACCTGGTTCTGGAAAGCCTCAGGAGCAAGCTTTTTATAAACCGGAGCCACATCAGTAGCTAAAGTTTGCAAATTATTTTCAAGAAGTTCCTCCTGCAGAGAAAGGCAACAGAGTGCGGTGATTTGCTTTAAAAGAACCTAACCCAGTTCAGAAATGCCTGACAAGTCAGCAAAGTTAAGAAAGTCCACCTTTATCTTATATTAATTGGATTTCTGTGCTGATGCCCTTTGTCACCACCCACAAAAAGCCTACTTTTCCATGACCAAAAAACCAAACCAGTTAAATACAAGTCAACCAAATAACAACGGAAGACATCTGCTAGGCCAAAGAAACCCAACACACAAGGAACTAATTTGTGCACCATTTCCATGCTCTGATACCCAGGCAGAGAGCGAACGGGGTATGTTCCACACAAGACAGTAGCATCCACAAGAGAAAAATTACGCCACACGCCTCAGAGATGGAACCTCAGGTCTTATTTTAGTGTTTTGCTCACGTGGCTTTAATTTATGTCGATACAGCCCTGTGAAAAGAATCCTTGGTTTCCATCTCCTTTTGATCATGTGAGTAGCTCCTAGTAGCATTTAACACTAATTTGAACTCTTAATGGAAGAGGTACATTGCTAACATGGCAACAAAACCGTTACTGGAAACATTTGGCAACTACTTTGTTTGGAGGTGCAAAACTCAGGACTTAATGGAAATATCTACTAGATTGGGAAGTAATACTCCTTTCCTTGAAGTTTACATGGAACTAGCTAGGGGGGCTTCTGTGGCACTGCAACATTTAAGCTCTTATTTATAGAAACATTCCCTGAATTCTCTTCCTAGATTTTTGCTTTTCTAGGAAAATCACCAACCAACTGGGAAAGGGAAGGGTGGTGACATAATCCCTACTTGTGTATTCCTCCACGTGCCAGGCTGTGAGACGCAACAGCGGGCTCAGTTTTGCATTCTGTGCACTGGCAAAAAATAACAGCTTGGTTTATTGGTTTAAAACCCCAAACCCATGCTTATCACCATATCTTGGAAATACCCATGTATACGAGCACATAAAAGGATACTTCCACGTTTTTCAGTGTGATGTTACATTACAAAACGATACCATCTTTTTAACTGTTACTACAGAGAGTATATTAACTGTTGATCACTACATCAAGTTTTCCTGAGCTGCACTGAGGGTAACACATCTTTCATTATCTATGCTATGTACTATTCTTACCTAGGGATATTACACCCTTAACCTCATCTCACTCCATCCAGTACCTCAAATGAACTTTGAACTATCTTCTTAATTTATTCTACGTCCTAGCTTTAGGTCATCTGCAACATTATCAATATTCACAGAATCACAGAACATTATGGGTTGGAAGGGACCTAGATCAGGTCACACAGGAATGTGTCCAGATGGGTTTTGAATGTCTCTGGAGAAGGAGACTCCACAACCTCTCTGGGCAGCCTGTTCCAGTGCTCTGTCATCCTCACCATGAAAAAGTTTTTCCTTATGTTTACTGGAAACCTCCTATGCTCCAGCTTGTACCCTTACCCCATGTCTTATCACTGGATGTCACCGAGATGAGCCCAGCCCCATCCTCCCTACACTGGCCCTTTACATATTTACAGACATTAATAAGGTGACCCCTCAGTCTCCTTTTCTCCAGGAGACCCAGCTCTCTCAGCCTCTCCTCATAAGGGAGATGCTCCACCCCCTTAATCATCTTAGTGGCTCTGCGCTGGACTCTCTCCAGTAGCTCCTTGTCTTTCTTGAACTGGGGTGCCCAGAACTGGACACAGTATTCCAGGTGGGGCCTCACCAGGGCAGAGTAGAGGGGGAAGAGAACCTCCCTCAACCTGCTGGCCAAGCTCTTCTTAATGCATCTCAGGATGCCATTGGACTTCTTGGCTGTGAGGGGCATTGTTGGCTCATGGCCATCCTCTTGTCCATCCTGACTCCTAGACTTTTTTCCCCCAGAGATGGTCTCCAACATATCGGCCCCCAACCTGTACTGATCCATGGGGTTGTTCTTCCCCAGATGCAGCACTTTACGCTTGCCCTTGTTGAACTCCATTAAACTTCTCCCTGCCCAGCTCTCCAGCCTGTCCAGGTCACGCTGGATGGCAGCACAGCCTGCTGGAGTGTCAGCCACTTCTCCCAGTTTTATATCACCAGCAAACTTGCTGAGGGTCCACTCCATCCCTTTGTTCAGGTGACTGATGAATATATTGAACAGCACTGGACCCAGGACCGACCCCTGGGGAACACCACCACCCACAGGCCTCCAACTTCAATATTTAGCTAAAAGAAGTATCTGCTAGAAAACGTAATGACAAAACCAAACGAAGAGGAAAATTATTAATTTCACTTCTTTGAGATGTGCTGACAACCTGCACGCACACTGCAACTGCCCCAGCACCACTGCCACCTACAGCTGGAGGCTTCCACACAGTGGCAGCCCAGGGGTGAACGTGCCTTACAAACACAGCCAAGGGATACCCGTGTGCTGTGCCACCCTCACCCCTGCTCAGCTGCAGAACCCAAAGAGGCTTTAAAACAACTGCCATGGAAAAGGGTAAAAAAGGGAATGCGCTTTTAGATCACACATCTAGAAAATGCAAGTGATCTCTTTCAGGCAACTGCTTTTACCCTGTGATAGAGGGCTTTTCCCTCCAAAAATCTGCAGGTTACCTGGCAAGCGAACAGGCCATGCCAGGCAGCTCTCAGGAGTGGGGCATCATTTCCAGACGGTGCTGTGAGCGTCTGAACGGAACTCAGGGTGGCTGTTTCACAGATTGGGAGCCAACAAAGCCTGCAGAGTGCCGTGTCACAGAGCACATTCTGATCAAAGCCAGAGCTACCTGAGCTGTCTTGCAGGAGATGGGGCCCAGCCTGGTGTTTCACTAGACAGTGCAGATGCTGCCTTTTCTGAGTCCCTGGCTAATGTTATTAAAACCATTAGAAACCCCCAGAGAAAACACATGCACAGAACGCTCCATGCACAGCATTATGCAAGGGGAGAACCTGAAAGCTCAGAATCGTGGAGAATGGAAAGAGACATAGGAAGGGAATGGGATGCCTGAAATGAAGGAATGCCCAATAAACGTGTTTTGTTATAAATTGAAAATTTGTAGAATAAATTCCCTTTGAAACATTTGAGACATGCAGAGTGATTCTCAGCTTGTACTGCCTTAGTCATACGTTCAGCGAGACAAAGGGCAGGAGGGCCACAGATGCCCTGTTCTGCTGAGGCAGAAGCCCCCCACTTTAAGCCCTAATGAGGTTTGTGAACACCCACAACACAAGCAGACAGCACAGCTCAGAGGATACAGAGGGGTTTGCATTCATGCACATCAGCATAGAAGCTGGATCAATTATTTCACAAAAAAAATAGGACTTGGAAGGAATATAATTAGCTGCAGTGAATCACGTGACATCCCTCCCAAGAAACAAGGTTTCACACAGTATGTACATATGTGTGTGTATGCTATGCATTTAAAAATGTAGTAATACCTCTACTACTGTCTGGACTTCAACCACTTGGGTCTGGTCTGTAGCTGGCAGCAGTGGAGCTCAGGAACAAAGAAAAACTATCAGCATGGTAACCCAAACAGACAACTAGGTAACTGCCTGCCCTATAGGAGCAGTATAGGGCTCTAGTAGTACACTAGACTAGAGCTACAAAGCCTTTAGTTGAGTGCTTGTGTGATAAGCTACGGGTGGTGGATAAGCTATATGTGAAAGAGAAGGGGTGAATATGCACAGATTTAATTTCTAGTTCTGAAAAATCACTGGAGTGAGTATTTGGAGGAAAAAAACCCAACACAACAAAAAACACAACAACAAACAACATAACAATAAAATAAATAAAATAATCTTACTTGTTTAGGGTCATCAGTGAGAAGCCTAAATTTCCTGGGATTTTTGCTTCTAGCAAATTTACAGCCATTGAAATACATACTCCATGAACAGCCAAATGAGAATGAGGCTCCGCAAGTTTCTGGATCAAGCCCTTGACATGCACAAGTACGGCTGGGAAAGGAAATAAAGATATGTCAAATCAGCTGACAATGCAGCTGCTCTTCTTTTTCAACTTATTTTAAGGTCAATGCTACTCACTGTTTCTTTTATAATACATAACAGAACAACACAGGAGTTAAAAAAGCATATACAGTTTAACCAGATCTTTTCTGCTAAAGAAACATTCACATGTAGAGGACTGACAATGTTCCCCATAAGATGGTCTCAGCTCCCCAGAGTCGCACATCTGGGAACGGGTAACACCCAGTAAACAGCTAGATACATATTCCCAGGCTACTTTGATTTTGACTTCTCCAGTTGGATAAAGTTTTTATCCAGGAAAATACCACTGCTACTAAAGGTTACCCCTAAATCCAACAATTACTTTGTTATGTGCAGAAGTACCATTAACTTCAGACTGGTCTAACTTTCCAAGTGGAACAACTGTACTCAGCTCAGCTCTTTAAGAACACAAGCATTAGGGTCAGGTCACTGTACAGGTATTACAGTTTGTTAAACATGGGCCACAGAAAAATTAGTACAAAGACAGCAGAACTCCAGAGCCTCTGTTGCAATGTATCATCGAGTCAAACTAAATTCCTCTCGGAGGTATGGAGAGCAAGATGCTAATTCTGAGTGTTCAATCTCCTATTTTAAAAAAGTCACCATCCTTTAGCAGCTCTTCAGCGTGGCTGTCTGTGCAAAGGGCACACTGTCTTGGGCAGCAAAGCCAGGAGAGAAGTTCATCACCACCCTCTTCCCTGGATGTAGTGTGTACAACTAACTCTTACAGCCTGGGCTCCAGGAAAAGCCAGGAATCAAGCTTTAGACTGAAATGACACCTAGTGGCTTGTAGTTTTAAACTGGCTTTTGTATAGTTATTTTATTAGTTGAACTATTGAATTCTCAAGTTATTTATCGCAGAACATTCAAAAGGCAACACAACAATTATCTGCTATTGAAGTGACTTACTCTTCATTTAATGCACACCTACGGCTGGTGGGACAGCCGTATTTTCTGAGGCTCTGTGTCAGCTCTTTGTACAGGGTGTCAGCCAGGAGATGAGGGATCCCTTCCCATGCCAGGATGAGAATCACAATGACGGCAGTTTGACAGTGGTGTCCTGCGCGCTGACGCACCAAGCACAGCAGCTTTTCCTCATCGCTACTTCTTCGTATCACCTGGAAGAACCATTTTGTTTATTCTCAAATAAGCATAGGAAACACGTAATGTGTTACTCTTCTCTGGGACACAAAGCCTGAAAGAGTAAGAAATACTGCTGCTCAGAGAGCGTCCATCCGCAAGCAGGACTGGGACAGCATCACACACTGATCTCTGGTGCAGAACATGATTTTCTGTTGCCTTTTTACCTGTAGAAGAAGTAGCAGTTCATTCTACAGAAGGAGGAATGTCTTAGGTGTTCTGCACAAACAATAAAGATGGACTAAGAGGAAAATAACCATTAGAAAGACATAATAATTCAGAAGCAACAAATCTGCTGCAAACCTAACAGTGACCTTCAAAGTAATGCTGAATGCAAACAGCCAAAACCCAGGCTGCAGGTACATGAAAGCACATCAGGAAAGCACACGTATGCATGGGTTAGGATGGTTACCACAGTTACCTGTCCGTACATAAAATGGTTCCCACCTTGCAAAGTAGGATTAGAACAAAGTGATGAAAACAACGGTGTTCTTAGTGAAGGAAGCAATGACGTTTTTCAGAACATATCCCTATACGACCTACAGAAAAGTTCAGTGATGAAGATTTTTACTAAACTGTATGACACACAAAGCAGTCTTTGTCAACCTCTTCCATAAAACACAAAGACTAAACCAATACACAGCAGTACAATACACCACTGATCTTAATAAAAAAATAAAATAAAATAAAAGCTAGACTGTCTTACTCCCACATATTTAAGAGTTTATCACTATCTAAAATGGAGTTTCACTGTGAGAAGACCAAACCCACACACTACAGCTAGGCAATAAAAGAACATAATCTTTACTCTTCACAAGTGTTTTAGCCAGCATCACCTGTATGAGGCCTCTAACAAAGGTGCCAAGACCTCAGCATTAAAATTCAGTCATACAAGGTCTGGGCCTCTCTCAGGCACTAGATGCTACACCCTCTTCCACAGCTCAGTCACACACAGGGGGAACAGCAAGCCTCTCTCCCTCACCGTGTGCGGGTGGCGAGCCCTTGCACCGCAGACTCTGCCCAGTACGTGTGCTCAGGACAAGCCTCTGGTAATGCCCTGACTGTCCCACCCAACAGCCCCTCTCCATCAGCACAACTGTAGATGTGTCACTAGCCTCAGGCTGTAAAATCAGGAAGGCAACAGAGTTTCACTTGCTCTTTGAATACCTCCAAATACCTGAGTTTTCAGACAGGGTCCCTGTGAACCCCTTTGCTGTCAATCCAGTGACTGATGGCAAAGCTTCTTTGTTGCCAGATGTGCAGCTGTGATTCCTGTGTGACCCCTGGCCTGATCAGCTGTGAATATCTCAATTATTTGAACTCATTAAAAGTAGGGACCACTTTTAAGTATGCTTGCAATCAATCTGCAAATGAAAAGACTTTCAACAAACGGAACAGTTTCAGAGGGAATCCGTGCAGGCTTGGCAAAAAGAAGCAAGATTAATTTGTGTCAAGGAAGTATCACCCTTCTACAGTTAACCACACAGTCTTAAACTCAGACTTCAATTAATGAGAAAACAAGCAAATGAATCTGAGATCATTCTTCAAAGGGAGTCTTGGTTGTGACTGCCCAACCAATACATTATTTTTTAATAAAGAAAGAAACATAATGCAATGCAGATGCATCTGCATGTAGTTTACAGAAAATCTACTACGGCTGATACACAGAACAGATTATTCACGGCAGTGGGAGCTTCCCATTCCCAAGGCAGCACAGTTCAAGGCAGAAGGAGAGGAATTTAACTTTGTTCCTCAGCACGAAGGGTGATGCTTTTACGCTTTTTGTTTGGTTGGGGTTTGGTTTGGTTTCTGTTTGGTTGGTTGGGTTTTTTGTTGGTTTGTTTTTTGTTTCTAGATTTTGTAACTTCAATAGAAGAATCTGGTACCTTAGTTTCCCTCAATTTCTCAGTACAGCATCAGGCTGCCCTTTTAGAGAGCTCAGAGTTCTAAACTGGAAATACACAGTCAGGAAAAATGACGAACAGACAGGAAGGAAATATATGGTTTCCTTTTAAGCTAACACCAGACTTTCCTGAAGTTAAGGATAGCTGCAATTTGCTTCATTATGCATGCAGAAGTGAATGCAATACTCTTACCAGACCCAAAACCTTTTTCAGTCCACCATCTTTCAGGCTACAAAGATAGCCAATTGGTTTATTAGTTGGCCAAACTGAATTTTCACAGCTCTTAAGAGGTTACATGTGCCTACTAGGCTGGAGTGCTGCGTCCTTTTGTTACCACAGATAAGGAGCTTTTCTCACCTGACTGTTGTGGTCTATAGAAGAGCACAACTTGCACTGAAACAATCACGAATCAACGTGTGGCTTCTTCCACAGAAACTGCTGGTGCCCCTTCACGTGCTGGGGCTGAGCTTTGCAAAGCAGTCACAAACAGAGCCTCTCTTCTGCAAGAGTGAAATCTGCAGCGATACCACACTCCATATACAGAAAAGCACATTGTAGCAGGACAAATGGAAACTATAGAATAGATCCAGCCATCAGGAACACCATGTCATTCTCTCTGAATTAACTCATTTTCTAGTGGGGGAAAACAACCACTGCAGCTGCGGCAGTTTGACTTGGTGATGACTTAGTTACAGTAACTTGGCATTTGTTTTCCAGTGCCTGACTAGATAAAACACATTTTTGAACTCCAAAATAAGTTACGCATACATTGTATTTTAAATATATGCATGAAACAAAACTAAAGCTGAGTGCATTTGCTTTTATTAGTAAACTTATGGTTATTGTGTAATTTGTACAATTAAGAATATGACTACAAGATGTGTAGTGCTTACCAAGATTTTCCCAAACATGATTACAGATCATATTTCTCACTGTTTTTCTAAGTAATGAACCTAGGAAGGCTGTAGCTGACCCGTCACTTCTTGAATTACTCTTTATCTGCCTCCAGTTTCTTTCTTTCTTTCTATTCCAGTTTCTGCAGCTTGAAATGGCTGGGGATGGTTCCAAGATCTTTCCACTCTTAAACATCCCCAAACCATGCAGTGTTTTAACCAACTGCCCCCCAATTTACTTTACAGAAACATCACACTTGTTAAACTCATATAGCAGCAACAGTGTCTTAATGATGTCCACAAGAAAGTAGCACAGAAAATGTCAACCTACAATTTAGCTCACTTTATTATTTGCTTTTCAGCATGCATTTGACACAGTGTCCTCCTCAGTAAGGCAAATGGAATTAGTACACTGTCACAGGCACGGAGACTAGGACAATAATGCAATTCATTAACCATTTCTTCATGCACTAATTTAAAATGCCTGTTTACTTGCTATTGAAACTTTGCCAATGTAACTCTCGGTGTACTTATTGTTTACCTATGAAACACTGAGATGCCAAATATTAAGTTAAATATGCAACAAATAGAGCAAGTCCCTGAATGCTTCCTCAGACTGTGAACAATGCATAAATCAGCTGGCAAATCTTGTGTCCAGTTGTTGGTACTACTCATGATTTCTGTGATGTATTAAACAACAGTAAATTTAATACTTAAGTTTGTTTAGCTTTGGTCCCTAACACTTTCAAAAGAAATGAGAAAGTAAACACTTGTTCATCATCAGTGGAACTTAAAGGTAGGTTTTTTTAAAATGGAAAAATAAAGACTTTTCCCTTGCAATTACTTTTCCACACAAAATGACCATGACATCTTAGTGACTCACATCAAATAATACAACCACCAAAACAGGCCTGTAATAATTCTGTAAAGTATTATGTAACACTTAAATGTCATATGGTAGTGTTTTTGCAGGAATGTAGGGCCAGCTTATCCCTGAACTCCTTTTAGCAAGCACTGTCATCAGTACTCAGGATCTATCAAAAGAGTGCTACATTAAGAACGGGTCATCTGTTTGGGCTGCAACTCAGCACTTCTGAAAGCAACAGACAAACCCTCCTGTTTGACCGACACCCCCGCTGCACTCACCCTAACCGGGCACGATGTTACCTGCTACCCCCTCCCTCACCCGTCTGCTAACGTCACCACGTCTAGGATGAGAGGGAACACTGGAAAGGGCACATGCATATTTGGATGCACAGTATCGTAAGTACCATCCTTGTAGGCTGCTGATTTGGGCAGGATGCTAATTTATTTTGATCATTTTCCAAACCAGGGTTTGGACATCCCTCCTGTTCTGAGGGCACCCAGAACTTCCACTTCCTGTGCCATGCCTGTTCTGCATCATGACAGCTATCCATGTGTCCTTGCTTATGTGTTCATCTAAAGGTAGGCAGCAATGCAAGGAATTTATTTTATTAGCTAGCCCAGGTATTAAAAAATGGCAGAATCTGAGAACATAAGCAAGCTTCCAAGGTGATCCACAGCCAGCCAGCTAGGACAGAAGTACAACCAATAGGTACTAAGGCAACATACCACAACTAAACCTCTGTTCCTACAAGACACAAATGTAGAAGTTTACCCAATTTTCATAACAGAAAGCAGGAACCAAAAGCTAGAGCATATTTATTGAAGTGGTGCCACATGCAGCAGAATTTGCTCCAGATATTTAGCAAAACGTTATGGGATAAACAAAAGGAAATGCTGGGTTTTCACTCCCTCACATACTATGATAGTGAAGAGACAGAAAGGGATGCTGATAATTGAAAGGATGCAAGAAGAGGACAAGGTCAGAGGAGTGGCCTGCCCAGCCTTATCGTGGCCCTAGGAGTGGCTAAGAGCAGTTCCCTAGGGATGAGCAGTAAGAAAGGCACTGGGATGCACAGATGTTTCTCAACAACCACCAGGTACCTTCCAGCCACTTCCCAGCAGCTCAGGAGACTTGCTCTCCCCCAGCTTTTGAAGGATTTGCCTTCTGTACATTTCTCCACTCCCTTCTAAATCTATGCAGCATTTTACTATCCACCGCTGCATTTCTGGGCAATGCTTCATTCCAGACTACATGAAAGCAGAAACATTTCCTCTGTGCTGAGCTTGCCCCCTGCTAGTGCCATCTAATTTGATACAGGATGAGACTGAATAACCAATTGCTATTGAGCTCTCCCTGCCACCACAGGCTCTGAAGAGCTCTGCCTTCTCCGCTGTCCTCTCTGCCAGGCTGATGGGTCTGTACCTCTACCTGTCTTTCCCCGCTCTGCTGTTCTTTCTTGAGTTGGGGTACCAGATCTAGGCAGTATTCAAGACTGGGGTGCAGCATGACTTCTCACCGAGGCATAATTATGTTTCATACTTGCTCTATTTCTCCCCAGTCATTTCCACCAGTTCCTTTTGCTGGTTTCACCTACTGAACACTGAAGCTGATGTCCAATGGACTATTACCCCAAGCAGCAACCCTCAACCTATTGTCTACCACCACGTGAACCTACAATGATCTGTTTTTTATGTAAGTTTATATTTACCAAGTGAGTTTTATCTATAATTTTAGTGGCCATTTGTTCTGGATCACATCTCCTTCCCACTCTTCATGATATCTGTCATGAACTGGGGAATAAATCAGGCCAACCAGAGTAGTGCAGTATGTGCCTCAGATGTGTCCCTGAAGGAAGATCAAAAGACCAGCCACCTAAAGTATATGTGGACTAATGCACGCAGCCTGGGAAACAACCAGGAGGAACTGGAGCTCTGTGTCCAGCCACAAAGTTACAGTATCATAGGAATAACCCAAACATGGTGGGTCAACTTACACATCTGAGGGTTCATGGTAGATGGCTATAAGCCATTTCCGGGACACAGGCAGGGTAGAAGAGAAGAAGGAGCCACACTCCGTATTACAGAGAACCTTCAATGTTTACAAGTCAACTATGGTAACTGGAAGCCCTACTGAATGCCTCTGGGTCAAAATCAGAGGGGTTTTCTCCAAGGGAGACCTCACAGTAGGCATCTGTTACTGACCCCCAAACCAAGACAATGAGACCAATGAAGTGATACTTGGGTCAACTGAGCAAGCTTTGGGTCAACAAAACCTGGTTCTTATGGGAGACTTTACCCAGACATTTGCTAGAAGAACAACACAGTAGTTCATCTGTCATCTCTCAAGTTCCTGGAATGCTTGGAGGCCTCCTCCCTCATACAGATGTTAGATGTGCCAACCAGGAATGGGGTGCTGCTGGACTTGCTGCTCACTAACCAAGAAAACGTGCTCTGCAATATCTCAGTTAGTGACAGCCTTGGCTGCAGCCATCACAGTATTGTGGAGTTTGGGATACCGCTGAGTATGCTGAAGGTTAAGTCCAAGACAAAGGTTTTAGACTTTAGAGAAGCAAACTTCAGCTCACTCAGGGCTCAGCTTGAAGGGATCCCGTGGGAAGCTTCCATGGAGGATAAAGGAACTAGTGGATGCTGGGAGTTTTTCCAGAACACTCTCCTAGATACAGAAAACCAGTTCATCCCCTCTACAGGCTAGGGAAGTAGCGAGAGACCCCCTCGGCTTAACTGCGAGCTTCTGGGTCTGCTCAGAACGGAAACAGAAATGTACCAGAGATGGAAAAGTGGAACATTACCTGTTGAAAATTACGAAGGCATTGCCAGGGTATGCAGAGATGCAATTAGGAAAGCAAAAGCTCAGCTTGAACTGAAAGTGGCCAGAGACGTCAGAAACTTCAGGAAAGGGTTCTTCAGATCCATTAACAACAGGCAGAAACAGAAGTAGAATATTGGCCCACTATTAAACAGGAGAGGTGAACTAGTCACCAACAGTGCTGAAAAGGCAGAGGTCCTCAACACCTTCTTCACCTCTGTCTTCACCAGCACCATTGGGTCCCAGGCCATGGGGACAAAAGCCAAGACTGATGCAGACACAGACCTGCCATCACTAAGGAAGAGTTTGTGTGTCAACTATTACAGGAGCTTGATCTGTACAAACTGGTGGGCCCAGGTGCCACCCACCTGAGGGTGTTACAAGAGCTTGCCAATGTCATTGCCAAACCACTCACCATAATCTTTGAGAAGCTGTAGAGATTGGGAGACATGTCTGAAGACTGGACGAAGGCTAATGTCACCCCCATCTACAAGAAGGGTTCCACCGAGGACCCAGGTAATTATAGACCCATTAGGCTCACTTCAATCCCTGGGAAAGTTATGGAGCAAATCTTCCTGGAGACTATCACAAGAAACTGATGCATGTGCTTGGGAAAAGCCAACACGGATTCACCAGGGGCAAATTGTGTTTTACAAACCTGATCACCTTCAATGACAAAGTAACTCCTCGGTTGATGCAGGGCAAGCAGTGGACATTGTCTACCTGAACTTCTCCAAGGCTTTTGACACAGTTCCCCACAGCCTCCTCCTAGAAAAACTGACGTTACTACCTAGACAAGTGGTCTCTGTGGTGGGTGGGGAACTGGCTGACAGGCTGCACCCAGAGGGTCTTTCTCAAACTGGCAACCAGTCACAACTGGGGTCCCCCAGGGATCAACACTGGACCCAATGCTGTTTAATATCTTCATAAGTGATTTGGATGTTGGGATCAAGAGCACCCTGATGAAGTTTGCAGATGACACCAAAATGAGTGTGGAAGTTGACACTCCAGAAGGGAGAGCCACACTCCAGGAGGACCTGGACAGGCTGGAGGAGTGGGCTAGCATGAAACTTATGAAGTTCAATGGGGACAAATATAGGGACTTGTACCTGGGAATACATAATCCAGGAATGAAGCTCAGACTGGGATCCACCTGGCTGGAGAGCAGCCCTGGGGGTCTTGGTGGACAACAAGCTCAACCTGAGTGAACAGTGTGCTGCAGTGGCAAAAAAAGACAACAGGATACTGGGTTTCATAACAAGGGTATGACCAGCAGAGATAAATAAGTCATTATCCCGTTCCACTCAGCACTTGTCAGGCCACACCTTGAGTACTCCATTCAGTTTTGGTCCCCACTATACAAAAAAGACGCAGACAGGCTGGAGAGGGTGCAGAGAAGGGCCACAAGGATGATCAGAAAACTGGAAGACCTGCTGTATGAAGAAGGCTGAAAAACCTGTGTTTGTTCAGCCTTGAGAAAGCTTGGGGGAGACCTTATTACCATGTACCAGTACCTCAAAGGTGGCTCAAAAAGATGGAGACTCCCTTGTTACAAGGGGTCACATAGAAAAGACAAGGGGTAATGGGTACAAGTTACTCCTGGGGAGATTCTGGACTCCAGAAGAGAATTTTTCACCTTGAGAACAATTAGACATTGGAATAATCTCCCAAGGGAAGTGGTGGATTCCCCTATATTGAACAGTTTTAGCACTCAGCTTGACAGGGTGCTGGGCCATCTCATGTAAAGAATTTTTTTTTTTTTTCTTTTACCTTGAAAGGTTGGACTAGATGATCCTTGAAGTCCCTTCCAACCTGGTATTCTAAGATTCCGTCCCTCCTCTTCATTATCCTGAATAATTTTGCATCATCAGCTGTTTGTCACCTCAGCGTCTCCCACTTTCAGATCATTTCTGAATGTATTGAACAGCATCAGTAAAGTTATGCTACCAATAAAACCTGCTTCAGATGTCCAAATGCTCAATTTCTACTTACTTGAATTATTTCTTTTAGATTGCTGAAGCAACAGTCTCAACCCTTGGCAGGAGCTCTAGAACAAGGAATAAGTACACTGTGAATAAAAATTACTTGATGTCCTTAGACATAAGCCAGTCTGTCTAAATTAGCACGTACATGACTTATGTAAGTAGCGGACAGTCAAGACTGCAGGGGCTCAGCACACCAGATGCTGAATTACCACAGCAATGAGAAATGACTTTCCAATTTAGGATCACCAGAACAGTTGTGTTAACTTTAATATGATATAAACCAGACACCTCTAGCTAATAGTACAAAATTTTAATTGTAAGTTAAACACACTGCTATAAATTACCAGATGAAAAAAAAATAATGGAACCAACAAAAAGGTCCTTTTTAGGTTTATTTCATCTCCATGTGGTTGCAGTGCAATACTCCCTCCAGCCCATTCTGAATGTCTTCAGTCAAACAGCCTGCTCTCCTGTGCAGAGGATCAGCAGATGATTTTCAAGTGAGAACATAGCTCAACTGTTTGCTGTAATTTCCTCTAAGTGAGGTGATTCATTCACAACAGTTTGGCTCCACACTTTCTAACCTGCAGATTCTGCCTCTACACAAAGTCAGCATGTGGAGTCCTCTGTACACAGGATGAAATTCTCTGCTAAGATGCAATTCCATAATAATCTATACCAGTGCAAAGCGTGAGCATGTGCTGTTAAAACATGCTGCTGTCCTAGGAGGTGATGCTGTCTGTCACACACCAGGATGAATGTTCTTGTTTGCCACAGAAATGAGTCTGCCCTTCTTTTTCCTAATTCACACGTTAAACCACATTACACTCTTTTCTTACAGGAATATGTTATGTCCTTATATTCTCAGAATGTCTAAGAAATATTTAAAAAGTAAATTCCACTTTGCTAAATTCTCTGTTCTCGAGTAGCAGCAGACTACATCAAAAAAGTTAGCATGGAACAGTTACCACCACAAGTTACAGTCTCAATACTCGGAAGTTACTTCTCATTTTTAGAGGAATGTCACTGAAGTGTGGTGTTGCAAACAGCTGCTACTGGAAGCAGTACTGTACTGTTTACAAATGAGCAGACTGCAGTATATGGAGGTTAAGTGATACTTCTATAATTATAAATAAGAACAAAACTCATTTCTCAACTCCTAGTGCCCTCTTACTCTCCTTACTCCCTCAAGCCTCCTTTTCTGTTACACTGCAGGCAACGGTGGACTGCACTTCGCATGAGATGGATGGCAAGAAGAATCTACTATCTCTGTTCAGATATCCCATTTGCTTTAATTAAATTAGTGGTAATAGCAACTTTAATGCTTGCTCTTATAATACTTTTATTTATATTAATATAACTTTTTGTTTCATTTTACTCTATTAAAATAGTTCAGTAGTTCTTTGTATTAAAGAATATTAAAACACTCAGTTACTTCAGAAACCATGTAAAATTTTCTAATGATTTTGAATCACAAAGCACTGCTACAAAAGAACAGCTTTACTTTGGATAACGTTACAAACTTTTTAATCCCTCATAAAAACAGGTATTTAGCAGGTATGCCTCCTTGCAAACAGTGAAAATAAAATAGTGCCTGTGCAGCTACAGTACCTGCTATACACACTAAGTTACCGTATTACAACATTATGGCAAGAAAATGATTTTTATACATGATACTGTCCAAAAAGCTGAACAACCCCCGCTGCTAACCACACTTTTCACACGCCAAAATTCATTTCCTTCTGGATTTCTCCTATGGAGGACACAATTTAGGCATAAAGATTAGTGGGATACCAAAAATAAGCATCAGGGATTCTGCCCACAGGTGGGCAGTGGTTCGCCAACAGCTCCCTTCATTAATAATGATCAGCCACTGCAAAACAAAGTGCCTTGCTCTTTTGGCAGTTCATTTTCCTTAAAAAATTCCACACCTCTTCTAATACTACCAATACCTTATATGTAGAGAGCTTAGAAACTGAAGCAACTTCTCAGTTTTCTTGCTTTTTCAGTTCCCAATTCCAATCACTTTCTCAACTCAAATTAAACTAGCAAACTGAAAAAAGAAGTAATTGAAAAAAAATTTTAAAAATCACGTTGTGTGCACCTGCAGAAGAATCTATTGTTATTCAGCACTCAACTTGTAGTTTCTGGCATTTAGGAACAAATTCTTAGCGGTTCAATGATCTATAAAGTCTCAGTTGTAACAGTGGGTTATCTAACCATTGCTTTAAAGACTGGATTGATTTCAGTGGCTAATAGTAGTTTCAGATCTGTACAGGACTATAATTGCAAATTTAGCTATATTGTAAGAGTATCTGTAATAGGTCTCTTTATCCATTCTTAATCCACCCCTCTTTTATTTTTTATGTAAGTTACTAATATACAACCAACACTACAAAAAAAAAATCATACAGATCTATTAAGTTATAAATATAAAACACCAAAAAGACAGAAAGTACAGAAGTTTAAGAGCTTGGCAGACTACTTGCAAAAGGCATAAAAGCCCCACGGTACTGTATTTTCAAACAAATTAGGGCCACTGGCAGGCTAACAGAATCTGAAGAGTCAACAGATCATCCAAGTGGTTTAAAAGGGGGGAAAAAAAAAAAAAGGGAAAAAAAAAAAAAGAAAAAAAACCCAGTAAAGACAAAAGGCCCTCAGAGATAAAGCTCAAAATGCAAACCCCACTTTTGCTGTGTTCACAAACCAGAAGATTAGAAAGACTCCTTCAGAAACTTTCTTCACAGGGGACAGCCAAAAATTTTGTTCTGCCATTAAAGCCCTGACAAAGGTAGTTACAGGAAAATAGTGACAAAAAAACCCCCTCAGACAAGTATGCCCCCCACCAAACAGCAACAATCTGCCAAGTTCAGATGATATCTACCAAAGAAACTCAAGGATGAACCAACTAAAGTATTAAATGGGATGTGCACTGACTTGATTTCCAATACATCAGTACCAGAGGGTCTGAAGATTACCAAGAGGATACCACTTGGTAAAAGGATCTTAGAAGAAACACATTGCTTCAGGAATCACATTAGCCTGGTACCTGTGTGAGGCAAAGCTGCGATCACACAGGGAAGTGTGATGCACAGCGAGAAGTCAAACTCTTCTGAAGTCCCAGCTCAGTCATACAGCAGGTCTTTCTAGGTTTCCAAAGGCCATTCAGTAAAGTCCCTTAGTTAAGGCTCTTAACAAAACCCTAATGCTTCTTGGGAGAAATCAAAAAGGCCACAGATGAATAATTGGTGAAAAGACACAAAACAAAGGCTGGTATGTCTGCGACAGGAGCTCTGTAGAACTGTGCTCAAGCTTGTGCTATTCAGCCTGTTTGTTAAGGGTAAATAAAAGGCTGACAACATTTGTTGATGACACAAAGCAATTCAGAGTAGCAAAGACAAGCACAGTCTGCAAACAAATGAAGAAGGAGTTCATACTGGTGAGCAAGTAGTAAAATGGCAAATAAAATTCAGTGTAGATGTGCATATGTAATGCACACAGTGAAAACCATTCTATTTTTAGATAGAGATGGACTCCAAGTTGGCCACTACCGTGCAGGAATGAGAATCTCACACGATAGAAAGCACTATGAAAATGCCAAATAATTGCTCTCCAACAGAAAGAAAACAAAAACCAAAAACAACTGCTAGGAATTACTGGGAATAGAGCACAAGGCTGAAAACATTATGCCAGCATTTTAAGTTCCAGTGTACAACAGGAAGGGAGAAATAAAGTTGACAACATTTACAAAAGACAACTGAACATAAAGACACTGGCCTCCAGCTCAGGAAACCACAGAGCCGTGAATTACTGGAAACCAAGCAAGTCTTCTGGGAGGCAACTGCCCTGCTCCTACACCTTTCTGCTCTTGGTCCGTGCTGGAGACAGGATATCGGCAAGGACCTCCAGCCTGACCTGGCTGTTTTTATCAATTCTTTTCTCTTGTCTTTATTCAGAGCTAGAGCCATAAAAATTACATTGCAACCCTGAATAAAGACAAGAGATTTCAATGACAGCTTAGCTGATCCAAGCCAATGCCCACTGAAACCAGGAAAGGGAACTCATAGGAAATTGGTAGAACCCAGGAAACACCAAGACCCAAAGCTGACCTCCTCTGAGTTCAGCGACGTGTGCCTTTGACTTCAGCGCAGCAGGATGATGCCTCCAGGGAGTTACTTGTGAACAACTAAAATTCATAAAGCATTTCGCATCAATTGAGAGAATTATAATTTACCACCAGAAATACTAAGAGCAGAAAATAAACCCCACAACAGATCCGCTGTCAGCTGAAGTGCTGACAAAACAGTGGGACCAGTATGAATCAAGTCACTTACCACTGGCTGCTTACAGGAGAGGCACAGTACCATGAAACTTTGTATTATACGAATGGGATACTAAGAATGACAGGCCAGACATTTCAGTACCTCAAAGTGCTTTTATCTTTAACTTACTATGAAGAAGTATGATGAACTTGGACAAAGCAAAAGCTCAAAAGAAATCCAAACAAAAAAGAAAGAAGAGTGCATTTACCCCAGTATATGTCACAGAATGGCAAGTTATTTTCTAATCACAGTTACCACGTACACCGATATCCACACGTTTGACATCTCTGGCAAAACTCTTACTAATTCTACTTTGACATACAAATGAAACAGTACAATTTCTGATGCAAAAAGAAAATCAAGAGGTCAAGTAGTCTCTGTGCCACTGCATGTAGTGAGAACAAGAGCATGCTCATCTCTGCTGCACATAGTCTAGCTCATGTGGGTGTCAGGCTAATGCTTAAACATACCAGTACCACAAGGTTTCAAACCCTAGGTAGTATTTACTGGTTGCATTTAGGTTCAATTAATAGGAGCATTTTTGTCCACATCTAGAGGGACAAACCATCACCCTAAAATACAATACACAAAAAAACCCACAGAAGAGACAGATATTTATCTCTTCTCAAAAGAAGACTGAAAGAGAAAAGATTCTGGAGGTTTACGGTAATCTGAAATCTGAGGAAGAAAACATCAGCTCCTCATGGGGAAAGGAGTCTGTACCAGTAAATGTTTAACACACCAGGCACATGTTTGAACTCATTTAAGTGAAAACAACTTAGGAGGGAATCAGTATTATGGAATGCAGTCAATAACAGAAGAGTATGTGGACATAGGTGTTTTAGAATGCCTCCTTTAATCTTAAAATGTTTCTAATGAACCTGTAAGATAAAATTATCTAGCAGAAATAGGAAAAAATAATTGGGAAAAATAGTTCAATATGGATCAACGAATACATTCCATTTTTTCTGATCACATTTGCTTTAGCAGAGCTCTATCACAATGCTCTCACCAGCAAGTCTCTCAGGAGCCCTAAGGGCCATAGCTTGTCCATCTGCAAAGCAGAAATGAGTCTGTCCCAAAGTACATTGTAAATGAGTAAGTGAAAGTCTCCATGCAGCTGACAGAATCTTGTGACTGCAATTATCAGAGAGCACAGCAAACTTTTTCCACATGCTTTCAAACAAATTTCACAATTACGTGTCTTTGGTCATCGCCAAAACCCAAATATGCTCCATTATAAGGATTAAAATTAGCATTACCAAAGAAAAGTTAAGGCAACACATATAGGAATACCAACACCAAAATGTGGATTGTATACGGGAGGAAACAGTGCTACAGAGGAGAGTTCAGTGATTTCCTTCCCTCTCTTGGGTACTAACAGCCACATAGTAACAGCTTCACCCTCTTTGGGTCTGAACTCGCACACAAAACGTCAACACTGCATGAAACAAGATTGCAACTTAACTTAAACAAACAATAAAAGCTTTCTCTTGCTAACACTTCACATACTGCAATGCAAAAATCTAACTGGAGAGTAGGTCCCTATGCCTTAAACCAGCTTTTTCTGTAGGCACCCAAGTGCTTTCTGACTGTCATATTGTACACACATGTTGGGACACCTGCAGACGTGCAGATATACAATGAAATCTATCGTTTCTGGTTTACATAAAAGACAATATGTTGATACTGGCAACAGAAAAATCAAGGTTAAGAGTTAGTTTTACATCTCTTCTTCCTTTCAACTGCTCACAAATATTTATAAAGTAAAACTTTTAACTCCTGTCCCCCATTAAAACTGAGAGGTTTGTTTAGTTGAAACACTCAGAAAAATCATTCTTTTCAGGTCAGTTTATGAAATTAGTTTTACCATCTTTTTTTCTTGGATGCTGACTTGTTAATAAATATTATCTGAAGCAACAAGCATATATGAGATTCCTTCCTGAAAAACAGTTTATGCATTAAGAAAAACCACATTTTGACTGTTCCAAACATAAGCAGGGATGTTTAGCATGCAATACCATTCATGTACAAGATGTAATAACCTTAGTTTTGTCGTGTAGTTACAAAGACTAGTCTACCAGCTGTGTAGTTACCTTCATTGGTTTTTCAATCAAGTCTGAAATTCTTAAATACAGCAATATTTTTTTGTTGTTTTAACAACCAAGTTCTTTCATTATTTTCCAAAACTCAGTTGACAACATTTCCAGTCTACTTTTTACCTCCCTTGGTGGTTTCAGCAAAGATTAAGGACAATCAATTCTTTCCAAGCTCTCTCCTGGAGCTTGTGTCTGTTACCTCATTTCCTGGCTCCTATGAAACAATATGAGACAACACTTTGGTGAAAACTATCACTGTAACATTTACATTTCCAAATACTGAGTTCAGCTCCTCAAATATAGTAATGAACTCCAGGACATATGAGACTGAACTTCCTCATCCATCACACTCTCTTTTCTTCAGATGTTCATACAACTGATAAGGGTCTTAAAAAATTGTTACTGGATAGTTTTCCAACTCTCCCATGCAACCATCCATTCTTTCTCTCTTTCACACTTCCCAATAATATATTTCACTAAACAGACCAAACTTCAGACATTGTCAGAGTCTTCATACCCCTGTATCTTTGGTTGTGTCTGCTGGCTCTGTCAAGCACCTTGCTTTCACACTTACTCAAACCACAGCATAACATAGAGCACCACATCTTATATAATAATTACAAAAAAAATTTTCCTTAGCTTCAGTATTCAGGCAGACTTGTAGATCAATTAAATGAAGAACCAGATCTTCGTTAAAGATCAGATTATATTTAAACTCAAGGACTACACATCATTTGGTATTTAAAAGCCACACAAAACAATTTTATTGCTGTAACATAAAAACTTACCCACTTGGCAATTGGACATCCCTGAGAGCTTTTTCCTTCCTTTCCTGTATAAACCACTACCTCTATTCTTACAGCGCTTCCTTTTGCACCATACCTGCATTAAAAAAAGTTCACAAGTAAAACAAACTGCTGTAGACCATTTTAAAACAGGAAATACTTTCAACAAAACAACAAATTTATTTTTACTTTAGTGAGAGCAGAAATAAAATATTTATAACGTCAAAAAACACTTAGATTGTCAATCCTACTTGCAGGAATGATTTTTTGACATCTCTTCTGAAAACAAGCTTCTGCCATTAAGGAAACATTATCTGGGGAAGAAAATCTTATCTGCATGTAAATCCTAGTGTGCTTAGTCACTAATGTGACCTTTCTGTCCAGATTGCCACAGCTTCTTCACACACAGGACACTAGAAAGCCCAGTTCTGCCAGATGCTGATCTCTCTTACTGACTTCAATGGCACCTAAAAGCACACTGCACTTGAAGTTCAACTCTAAAGTTCCAAGAGCTGAGAAAAGACACGAGTTTGGAACTGAAATGCTAGCACTCATCTCATGCACATCTGAACAGGAAAACACTTCACAAATGAGTACTGCAAGAAGTTTAGAAAAACAGCTAAACGCAGCACATGATTTCTCACAGCTCCTCTTCTTTCCTGTTCAGTCAAAAATACTGTGAGCATTAAATGCTAAGTTTTCCTCACCTGTTCTCCATTATTTCTCTCACAGCAGCAACACTTGGTCCTGTCCCGAGGTGTGTGTAATACGGGCCTTCATCTTTCTCTATAATTTGCTCTGTAAGCAGGTTGAAAAAACTAAGTTGGCACATACAGAATTTATTTACACCATTGCAAGTAAGCCTAGAAATGGTTTACAGAAACAGATTCCAAATTAAATTACCATATATAAAATTTGCCCCTGAAATGTTAATGAATAAAGAGCATGACAGATTTTTCTCCTCAGAAGCATCAAAATTATTTTGTACTCCTCCTATGAATCTCCTAGTATATTTTTCTTTATGATATAAAGTAATCCTAATTATAGTAATATTTTGCATTCTTCACAAATTTTCGTTACAGGAGCTGGCATGTATTGACTAAGAAGCTTCCCAATATCCTTGTAAATATCCTTGGCAATATCCTTGATTATTTATTCATTTTAGACAAAGGAGAATTGAGGGGGGGGGGGGGGGAAATGACTGATAGTCACATACTACAGAACAGAAAACATAAGCCAGGCCTCGTCACTAGCACTCTGTCAATTCAGAACGTTACAGCAAAGCTGAAACAATCTGCCTGTGTACAATTTGTTAACTCTCCGACTTGTTTTTCCATCTGTGCGCTTTGATAGTCTGGAAACACAGCGTGTCTAACACCATCCAGCAAACTGTATTTGCAAAATCCTCAGTGCTGAGCTTGCTCTGACACCTCAACCTACACTGTGAATTAGTACGTGGGCCCTCACCTGAACTTCACTGCTCTCTCCCCTCTGCAATGAGAGGTGCATCTCGCAGCCCACGGCACAGACTCAAGGCAAACCAGTCTGAACTAACAGGGACAGTAACAGGAGCGCGCACAGCTACGCCCTAACGTTCACCTAACAGCATTTATGACAATATACTAGGAAATTTTTGCCCAGTCCATCCCAGGCAAAAACTAGTTCTAGACCCTAAAAATCAGACTCTGATATGCTGCAGGTAAATCCATACAGAGCACAAGTCAGCAATGACAAAACAAATAGAAAAACTTTTCCTCCTGAGTAAATGTGAGTAGAGAACTTAAATGTGCCAAATATATGCTAAATATACTCAATTCTGCCATGCTTTGCAGGCCCAAAGAACACCAGGCAAAAGTTACAGGGGGGAACCAAAAAAAAAGTGAAAATGAACTTCCCCCCATTTCTTAATGGCGAAACACTGATCCTTTTGTGACAGTTAAGTATGTGTCACTTCCTGACGTTAAAGGAAGCACCGTGAACATACTTCCCATCTGAAAGGCGCAGGCAAAAGTTGGCAAAAAGACTTACCAACACAGTCACAAGTTGGCAATTCAGATTGTCCTTTTTTTGTAGGTGTATCTATTAAATTTTTTGTAGGGGTATCAAGAAACTTCATAGGTGATTCAAGGAAACTGCTGAGTGTGTTTTTTGCTGGAGAACACCCTGAGTCACCTGTGCTCTGTGGGTGGTCAGTACCCAAACTGGTTGACGTTAGAACAGTCACTTCGCCCGCACACTCCATATTCCTGAGAGCTTCAACAGCACCTGGTACCTGGGCCCCACCACAGGGAACAGGGAGCACCTGCGACTTCAGCTCTACTTGTTGTTCGACAGCACCCTGCTCAAAATAGGCTTTGTCTTCACTACGCATGTCATTAGCTCTCAGGTTAGACTGATTAAAAGTTTGAGGCAAGGGATGCGTCTGACTGACATTTCCTGTTTGCTGTACCTGAGAATTACATTTTTCTGTAAACATCTGTAGGTTTTCACTTGTTCTGTTCAATAAGGATGCTGTTTTCAACTGTGAAACAGCCAGAGGATTACGGGAGGACAGGTCACTATGCTGGTTACGTGCAACAACTTCATTTTTCAGCGGATCAACGCTTAGTCGGTCGCCGGAGCCTGCAATTTTGATTTGCTCGTTTACCACTTCGCAGCCAAACAATCTGTCTTTTTTTTTCTCTTGTGGTACCTCAGGTAGACATCTATGGAATTTTATCTGTGTTTGTGGGAGAAATAATCTAGTTTTTTCTTGCGATGCTAAAGTGTTTTGATTCAGCGCTCTCTGTACTTTGGTTCTCGGAGATTTTTTGTCAGATGGAGCTATTCTGGAGTCCTGTGGCAAGGTTTGACCAAGCTTGTGCAGTTTTGACGATATCCAAATGTCCTGTAGCTCGCTGCGCTGGCACGACAACAGCTCTAGCTGGTTTTGATTATTTTGTTGATAGCGTGCTTCTTGAGGCTTCTTTTTGTGCCTTGGTTTCCATGGTACAGAATTTCCTTTTTTATTTGTTGGTTGTTTTTGTTTTAACAGTAAGGAACTATAATTATGCCTAAAAAATCCAGGTTCTTTTTTCTGCAGCACATCTTGGTTATGTTTCGGTTGCCTCTCGTGCGATATTAGATTAAGCAGCGATGCCTTTATGTCATTCCTCTGCCCTGGATTTGTCTGGTTTGATTCAATTAGCGCTGCAAGTTGAGTTAGTTGTGTAGCTACATCCTCTTCATCCTGGCTATGAATTCCTCCTTCTCTAATGAAAGAACTAGCTCCCAAGTTCAAAACATTACCGGCTGGCTTTTGCTCTAACTGGCCAAGAGCTTCCAAGTTGTTACTTGTTTGCTGGGTGTTATGGGAAGCACCGCAATACCTTCCATGGGCAACTGGATCATGGGTATAATTTTTCTTGCTAGTATACCCTGAAAGTGATTTTGCATTAGATGTTAAGTCAGATAAGGTTTTGGTATCTCTTGAAGGTAACTGTGATTTATACATCTCGCCGGACAGATTGGCAGGTTTATCACGCAATTCAGAACTGGCACTTTGGCCGTTGTATAACATGGCCTTATTAGGGAGCTGCTTCTGTGAGTGAGTGCAGTGAGCCAAGAGTTGTTGCTCATTCTGTAAGTAAGTGTCTTTGATTTCTTTCAATGCAGAAGACGTGAAGGAGGATGAGATATCCCTTTTATAATTATGGAGAGAGCTGGGAGTCGTTTCTTCTGTACATTCAGTACTTTCAGGCTTCGCTGGTGAAATTGTGTCTAAAGGGGCTTCAGATAACTGTGTTAAAGCTTCAATAGCTACAACCTGCTCTACAGTTAAATTTCTGGTTTTAATCAGGGACAAGAAAGTTGGCTGGAGTGAAGAATTCTCATGCTGTGTCTCTGTGTTAGGTATTTTAGAGCCATCCTTCCCTACACACGCTTCCTCTTCGGGCAGCGGAGGACAATACAAGCTTACTTGCAGATCTGAAATGGAACTCGTCTGCAGAACTGACCTATCAGAATCCTCAAAGATGCTGCAAGTGCAGTTCTCCTCTTTCATTAAAACTTTTTCTTCTAGTTCTGGGTGAGCACAGCCAACATCAGTCGTCAGAGTGTTTACGGTGTTACTTGGATGGGTACCCTTCATCCACTGCATATGGGAGCTGCTTGTCAGATCTGTCCTTTCCTCCGCGGATGCTTTTTTCAGAGAAGCAACTGCATCTGGTGGTGAATAATGTAGGTGTTTTATGCCATTTTTGATGGTCTGGGCAAATGATTTTTTTTGCTCAGCTAACTGACTGGAAGAAACTGCTCTTTCACCGTCTTCAGCAATTTTCAAGTGTTCGTTGGCTGCCACAGTTCCATGTCTATCTCCATTGACATGGACACCAAAAGATGGCTTCTCATTGTGTGCCCACTTCTCTGCTTCTAAGCCTGTCATTCTTTCTTTTTCCTTAGACTGCACATTTTCAATGGGTATGGTTTGGTTTGGTTTTACCCTGTATTTTTCACCATGACCACATATACTGCATTCCATGAGTTCTGGTCTGCGGCCATTTACTGGTTTGTTTTCTAAATTTGCCTACAAAATAATAATAACAAAAAAAAAAAATGTTGTAACAGCTGTTCAAAAACATTAAAAATAAGAAGCATAAGATTTACAGCAATTAAAAGCTACTTTGACAGATCTGAGGAATATCCTAATTAAGCACAGACACAGACATTGGAAAAAACCCCAGGAAGTCATAAAAAACCCTGAAGCCCTTATCCATATTTATAGCTATTTTTGACTCACTGTTGGGGGGGCAGAAGAAGAAAGCATGTGCATGTGGTGATGGTGGAATACTAAAGAAATGAATGAACAGATAAAGGACCATAGCATTTAGGTTCAGATCTAAGGATTCAATTTTTAATTAATTTGCATAAGCAGATGAAAGGCTGCCTTGAGTTCAAAGGGGGATTGAAATCTAAAGGCTTGTACCACAGAAAGTTTAGTAGTAATTTGGTATAATTATATCAATTTGGCTAGACCAGTAAACTGATACAACAGTTGTTTGGATGCTCTAGTAAGAATGGCTGAAATGGCTGAAAACTATTTCAGGCTTAGTTTCAAGTCCTTAAAAAAAAAAAAAAAAAAAATTAATGGAATCATAGAACAGTAGGGTTTGGAAGGGATCCTCTGGAGATTATCTGGTCCAACCCCCCTGCTAAAGCAGCATCATCCAGAGCAGGGTTCCCAGGATCACATTCAGGTGGGGTCTGAATCTCTCCAGAGAAGGAAACTCCACAGCCTCTCTGGGCAGATTGTTCCAGGCTCTGGCACCCTCCCAGCAAATAAGTTATTCCTCCCGTTCAGGTGTAACCTTCCCAGTTTCAGTTTGTGCCAATTGCCCCTTGTCCTGCCTCTGGGCACCACAGAAAAGAGACTGGCCCCATCCTCTTGATGCCCATCCTTCAGATACTGATCAGCATTGATCAAATCCCCTCTCAGGCTTCTCTTCTCCAGCCAAACAGCCCCAGGGCTCTCAGCCTTTCCTTGCCACAGAGAGGCTCCAGTCCCCTCAGCATCTTTGTAGCTTCTGCTGGACTCTCTCCAGTTGTTCCTTGTCTCTCCTGAACTGGGGAGCCCAGAACTGGACACAATACTCCAGATATGGCCTCACCAAGGCAGAACAGAGGGAGAAGAACCTCCCTCAACCTGCTGGACACACTCTTAATACACCCCAGGGGAATGACAAAACCTAAGCTGAAATAGTATGGCAATTAATATTAGCTCACCTGAAAGTTACCCTCTAAACACTGTTTAGCTTCTCTATATAGATGGTAACTTCCAGGTTTCTGGACAGTCTCTCGTAAGCTATTCTGAACAGTATTTTAGTAAGCTCTAAATTGTAATATTTGGTTAAATATATTCTTCATCTTCACTGATATCATACAGTTCTTGTGGTTGAAGCAAGGTCAAAATGTAGGTTGAGTCAGAATACTGTATCCTGGAAAGAATATGCATATGGGCCTTAGATAGTACTATAGACATGAAGTAAGAAGTTATGCAGTTTAAATTAAAAAGGAAAAAAAAAAGGCAGGAACTCAAGCAGAAACAGTAATAAAGGCAGGAATCCAATTTTTATTACATTAATCAAATTTTATTTCTACTTATATTAAATTTCCTTTTAAAAATAATTTTAAGTCACAATACACAGTGCTGGTACTTAACCTTATTGTAACATCTAAAAGTTATTTAAATAATCTAGAACCTTAATCCCTACTTACCAAGAGAACCAGTACTGTTTTTCAAATCAGATATAAGCAATATAGCTGGTTAATTAACCATACGTTGGCACGGTACATCTTAGCAGCTCCCAGAAAACAGCACCCAGTTTAATATAAAATATTCAGTCAAATCAGACACAGCCTTGTGGTCATATCAACGAAAGCACATGGACTTCTCTCAGAAAGTAACTCAGAAGGACAAATGCAAAACAGGCTTATAATTACTCATAACCATTGAGATGGAAATGCCAGAACCCCCCCCCGGCACAGCAAGGCACACGGGCCCAGCCCCATCTGGAGCCCAGCGTTCACCTCCCAGCCGGTACCCGACTGACACCAACCCAAGCCCGGGACTCCACAGCGTGCCCGGATAACGCCAGCCACTGTACAGCCTCGGGAACGCTGCGGAAAAACACGTGTGGCACCTATGAGGCTAAGTCAAACCTAGGGAAATTACAGTCAGAAAGATACCTTATTTAATGCTTCATGATACACAGATGCTAACAGTCTGTGAACTCCTCTGGATCCCAGTGATTTTCAATCAATGATTCACAGACCCAGGGGATCACTAAGCAGTTTCTAAGGGATCCACAAAAGCGGTCAAGCAGCTCTATTGTTAGCAGGGGTAAGTGCATTACATAGGCCTCTGCAACTGTACCAAAAAAAGCATTTTAAGGGTCCACCAGAGAATTACAAGCCCACATTCTAGACCCGTGCAAAAGCTGAATTTCAGTTACCTTAATTTAACTTCAGGAAGAACTAGCATATGAAACTGCTGGTTTTTCTTCAGCAAAAGTATATCCAAGATCTGTATCAGTCCAAAAGTTGTTCCAACCATGCAATTTTTTTACTAAAAATTACTTAATTAGGCAACTAGGAGTCTGAGGAGATAGAAGCAGATAGATTAAAATAATTCCCCAGCATTTGTATGTTTTCAATACGAGACATTTTTGTATTCCCTTCATTTCTAAAGGGTCACTCACTATATTAAAAATGTAAAAATCCAAGTCTTGTAAACTGAGAGGTGTGAGGGAGTAGGGTTCACCGCTAACCGGCAGATACGAGATCAGACAGTCCACTGACACCACTCCAAGTGCAACGATGCCATCACACTTCTCTTTCAACTACCTCCTTCCTCAATAAAACGCTTTCATCTGCCCCAAATGCACTGCTACACTCAAAAATGCTCCGAATATTCCCTAAACCTCTAGCAATGCACAGGTGCAGTGCTATGTCCCTGTAAAACCCCAGTGATCCCAGCAGTAAAGCAGGGCTACTTTTAAAATAAAATTATTCCTCATAGATCATAATTTCCACTAACGTTACTGGAAGCTGCCCACGTGCAATGAGAAAAACAAATGAATCAGACAAATCACATAACTGGCACGATTTGGTTCATATTTTGTATTTCCACACAAGTAAATATTATCATAAAATCTGATACTTTTTTAAAATTAAACTCTCTTCCTTTTGAGCACTACATTGTTTTTTCTCTTCTATTACTGAACTGTAATGAATCTCAGAAAATGTGTTTTTCTTTCCTCTCTTAAAAGACTTTCCAGCGGCCTGTTCTGTTTAATATGTGAAGTTATTGTTTCTCAATGTAAAAAGAAACGCAGACATACTAGCAGGGACAGAGCTCATTTGATTCTTCTCCTCAGTGTAAGCCTGGCAGACCAAAAGTAATAGCTCAGCAAAAACCCTTTGCAGCTGAGCAGCTTAGGAACAATCAATCTTCAAGTCCTGAATCGGGACTCAAAAATGAAAAGAAAAGAAAAGAAAAGAAAAAGTGAAAAGTACAGACAAGGATATCACGATCCCAAGCAACAGTCTTAAAATTTATGGAAGTTAAGAAGATAAGTCTGCTCTGATTGATTTTGAAATCTTTTACACAAGTGTAATGAAAAGCTGAAGAATAAACCAGATCAATAAAAGTAATTTCCTCTCTTCCTCATTAAGCAGCGCACTACTCTATCTGGAGACATAAAACACTAACAAATCACGCTCAAGCTCAGACTCTGCAGCAGTTAGTGCTATTAGCACAAGAACCAGAGAGCAGTCTGCTGTAGCCATTGCTCTATTACTTAAACTTCAACCAGACATCATCTTTTATATACACAGACACATATATATCCATACACAAAAAAATTCTCACAGACTTCACCAATTGACAATCAAAGTAGAATGCTCAATCTTCCCTAAAGACATTTCCCAACCCTGTACAACAGAGAGCAGGCCACAGGGCTATGGCCAACCTCTAGAGGTGGTGACAGTGCACATTGTACTAAAGGACACAACCAGAAACACCTACTCCCATAAACCAGCAATTACAGATGATGCCCAAGTCAATGGCTCTACAAGCAAGTCGTGACAAGTTACACAAGAACCAGTGCCACGAAAAGACTCTGCCCAATGGATCAAAACCTAATTGCAGCTCCTAGTTTGTGCCAGTAGCCAGGATGACCCACTGAAAGGCCCATCTTTCAAGGTCACAACATTCATCAACGCAAAAGGACGTGGGGGTGAGAAGCACTTGCACTTTGCATCTCTTTTCCACTGCAGTGCAATCGGTAAGTTTGGATCCTGCTGCAGACAACAGGTACATGCTGGAAAGTTGCTGCCCAAGGCTGCAGCCTGAGCAGAGTTTCTGAGCAGGCTACCAGCAGAGAGGGGAAGAGCTGGGCAGGAGCAGAGCTGCAAGCTGGGGCATATTCCCATGAACCTCACCGGAGACATACAGCAACTCCCTCTCTCCCAGGGTATCGAACGGACCCAAGCCCATCACCCTGCGTACTGCAGCAGGTACCGCTTCACACTGGGTCTTAAAAGAGCTGGAAAGCCTGCTCTAGCTGATGGTGGGTTTGGTGGGGTTTTTTGTACAGCCACAACAGCAAAGACCATTCTCCAAGCTACAACTTACCTCCTTCTGAGTTTCAGCTCCATTTTTTCTACATTTATATCCTCTTTGCTGTATTCTTCACACACTAGGCAGCTTTCCCTCCAGGAAAGTTCCTTATCTTGTCTTTCCATGAGGAATTACTATATTATGGCCTTAAAATTTTCACATCTGTTCTCTTTATTTTCTCTCCTACAGCATTACCACAGTCCTCCTGCTCACCTTGTGTAACAACTTCAGTGAGATCACTTACAGAGGAGACCTACAGTATCAAACTCCAAAGGATGCACTTACTAACAAACTCAAAAACTACATGATACTAATTCTATCTCCAGAGGCTTCAAATGGTAATCCCCAGAGAAGTGTAGTTATTGGATTACTACTTGGAATGGGCTTTTTCAGACACAATCTCAACTTACAGTTTCTATCAACCCTGAGCTCTAGGTTGTAAAAGCTACAAACAAGAGTAAGAAAAAATACAGAGGGAAGGACACCACATTCTCCTACCTAGGCACCCAAGAAGTGGATGTGTTAAGGAAGAAAAAAACCCCAAACATTACAGTACTTTCTCTGCCACAGAAGCAAACAAACAAGCATCCTGCTTAGTGGCTTTTGTTTAGTTTGGGGTTAGTTTGGTTTATTTTTTACTGGTGTTTTGAATTAATCATTTGTCTTCAATATTGAAACTAAGCACTTGGGAGACACTGGCAACTCTGGAAAATATAAGCACTCAAGCCACAAAAAAAAATAATTATACAATCAGCAGCAATATGTATCCCCTAATACAACCTTCTCCTAATGTGCTTTAACTCAAGAGAAGAGATGAAAGAAATTCAGCCTTTGAATGTATCCATCCTAGCTAATGTCTCCTGTGGTCTACTCATTTATGAAACCATTACCACCACATTAAGAAAGTACTGCCTGACCCTTAACTGTAAATGGAGAATCATCACAGTGCTCCTGACAGGGTCTTCAGGGAACAGATCACAGCTATATATAACATTCTGAGCAATGATCCCAAAGAATGCTGAAATTAATACCAATAGAAAACCAGCAAATACTTAAAAGATCAGATGTGATGTTTCCTAAATTACCTGGCAAGCCAGATGCAGCACACAGTTCAATACAGCTGGAGGTGAAGTTGCATACCTAGCAACAAAGGCATGGGACTATATTTGTAAAACACAAGTGTCTATCTTTGAAAGCAAGGCCTTTAGGGAAGACATTAACATGGTCAATAATCAACTGCACAGTGACTACAGAAACCCCTGTTGCAACTTTACGGCCGAAAGGGTTAGTGAGATTGTTGGGTGCATAATTATCAGCATAATTAGGAAAAGACGGGTTACTTTCTAGCCTGTCCTTGGCACTTTTGCACCTGTCTGTGGAATAAAGCATCCAGTTCTGGCATACCCAATACAAGCAAGGCATTGATATGCTGGAGAGGGCTTGGAGGACCACAAGGATGACAAAGAAATGAAACATCTTGAAGTGAAAGCTTCAAGTTCACTCTACTCACTCTTTGCAATTTACCAAAGAAACAGAAAATTGAAAAGCCACAAAGTTTGACTAAGTCTATGTGGAAGAGAAAGCTGGTAACAGAAGACTCCTTGTTCTAGCAGACAAAAGTATACCAAGACTCAATGACTTTAAGTTGAGGCCAGAGAAGACTGGCCTTAAATGGTGGTGCACGTTTTCGCAGAGGGACAGAGAAAGACTAAAGAATGTTGTAAGCACCTTGTTAGGAGTTTTGATGCACTTTTCATCCATGGGAATTTTCAAATTCAAGTTCTTTGAGCTGTTGTTTTAAAACACTATGCTTAATCCAAATAAACTGATACAGCCTTACAACCTCTCAGCACATGAACAAGTGATGACAATGACCTTGCCTGGGTTTACCATACGTGAACCAAACCCATCATTTTAGTTCAGTAAAGATCTGAACTGCAAAGGTTCCAGTCCCTATAATCTAACCAGGAAGACATACAACTCCTTCATTTAGGGACCAGTTTAAGCACCTAACCAGCTGTTCTACAACCAAGTGTATTATTTACAAGTAGCTACACACTAGTAACTACTCTCAGGAGATCTGCTAAGGACATACAACACGTAAATTAACAGAGCTAACCAGCCCTCACAGATGTATATCCCATTTTCCCCTCACTCCAAAATACCAGCACAGGTCCCACATACACACAGCAACAAGTCACAAACAAGTCTTCTCCAAAGTTAAACGGATATTCTAGCCTGGTTTTAAAGACTAAGAGGAATAACTAATACTCTTTAGCAAAAGAAATGTCTGTGACAGGTATGTCAGAAAAACAGCTAAAGGTAATTCAGGTAAAATAGTCATGCTGATCACTTAAGGCCCCCAAGCTGCAGCACTATCCAGAATTTCTCCTGTATGTTTTGCTTATTCTCACAAGGAAAAAAAGCCTAAAAACCAGCAAATGATGTTTCTTTTCTGTCAATCAGAGCTAGCAAACCTATCGTTTAAATCAAGAGCAAAGTTAAATGTACACTTCCACGTTCTGTACAGAGGAGCACCAGCTTCCACTCTCCTAGTGCCATCACAGCAATGCTGTTCTGGAGCAGCACCCTGACGGTGATGTTCGCATTGCACAATTCAGACAGTGATCAACTATCACAAAAGCAAATGCTTTACATTTTCAAATGCACAGAAATATTTCCTCTCAGTCACAAGTTCAGCAAAACCTTTATTTTAGGAAACTTAAGTATAGAGCCAAATTCTACTACAGAGCATCAGCTGAATTATGCTACAGTCCAGACAACACCAACAAAACACCGAGAAAGGAATTCACAGTCAAGTGTCAAGACACAAACCACACAATTTTAAGTCACCTCTTAAAAATCTTAATATTCTAAAAAAATCTGTTTAGGACAAGAAGGACAGACAAATATACTCTATATACTAATTTTACATAAGTGAATGAAAAGTGGTTATTGTTAGTTCCTCATATGTAATTCCAGTTTTCTTTTTTTCTTGATACTGGTTACACTTTATGTATTTGACATGTAAAAGAGAACACCTTTATCAAAATGCACTGATTCTTTTTATCTTCCAAACAAAACTCTATAAAATATCAGTTTATTTTAGTAGGAATTAAATCTTTTGGTCTCTACATAGGCAAGGATCCTAGTAGTGTCAGTAAGAAAGTTTGTTGCAGTAGTAGCTGCTACATTATCTCTCTCATACTAACACTAAATATAAAAACAGTAATGTAACATCACTGATAAAAAAAAACAGGAGCAGGGAGGGAAATCACAGAAATTAAATTATTTTGCCACTCAAGTAAGTTTGGGGCTTCTCAGTGTTTTTCTCCCCCAGAAGTTACTATAAACAAGAAACAAAATTGGTTAGCAAGATGGTACCAGATTCTAAAAATGTCGTGACCATTTTCCAACCATTTTCTAGATATTACTACCTACAATGTATGGGCAAACAGTAGACCAACAGCAGATTCCTGGAATCTGCAAAGCCACCTCAATTATCTCCATGCCTCCATTACATATAGTAAATAAAAGTATCCAATAAAGCTTGTCATTCAGCAGTGAATACAAATTATATCCACAAAACACGGTCTCTGGAACGGGAAGCCAGTGTTTTATACATAACCCTGTAACTTCATTAAGAACCCCTCAACCCTGTATCAAACTGACCTTCATCCACACATGTACGTTTTCCTTCCCACAGACTATGTTACTTTTACTGATTATGACATTTTTGATCACAAACACATTTTCTACCTTTTTAATAGCTCTGTCTCTAAATCCACTGAAGCAGAAGACACAGCACCACACTAAATCACGCAGTCATAGTCAAGATCTAGAAATAAGTAGTGGTACAAAACATGCAAACCCTCCAAAACCATTGTAACAATCACTAGGATCAGTCTGGCCTTGCTCAACTTTCCAGTCTCATTGTGCCTCTGCCTCCACCATTCCCTGAGGAGCGGCACTATCTTCACAACTCCTCCACTGCACCAACAGATGAGTTAAACCAGAAAACCACACTCCTCCTCATTTTCCTCTCAAAAGACACTGTTTCTCTCTTCCCTCAACATTCTGGGGAGTTGGGCTGTGGGGATGAAGAGTAGTCTTATGGTGCTGCTGAGCAGAGGTGTAGGGGTGCTAAGAGGATGGGAGAGGAAGCAGCATTGACAGTAAGGAGCACTCTAGGAACATAGGGGCAAGGGGAGTGTCTCTGCATCCTCATCCAGCTCACTCTGCACCACAGGAAGAAGTCCACAAGGGATAGGCTTCAACGCCCCAAGAAACTGGCTGGAGAAATTAACAATTAGAAAATTACTAGAGTAAGATTAATAATTTACAGACCATTTACAAAAGCCTTCTTTGTTAGGACTCCATTCAAAAATGTCTACATACATGAATTGTCTGAGCAGAAGTGTACAAACAAAATATGGAAGTGCTGCATACGTTCACAGGAGTGCTCTCGTGTTCAGGCACTGGAAAGGATACACGTGGATGCGTGCTACTAAATTACAACCATAGCTGGGCCTGCTCACATCAAAGTGAGGTGCATGAGCCTATCAAGGTGCAGGGGGGGAACAAAAAAAAGTAATCCCATTTAGACAGATACATATCCATCCTGAACAAGGTCAAAATTAGAATAACGTTTCTTTCAAAACAAAACCTTAAAAAAAAACCCCAAAAAACTACATAACAGCTAAAGTTACTTATCTGGCTTTTATTTTTAAAAGTTAACAAATTTTTCTGTCACCCACATACCAAAAGTAAGCGTGCTCTCTCTCTACCAAAAAAAGGGAGCGAAAAGGCACCCAAGGAATAAGAAAACACTTTCAGCATGCACTCAAAGCAATTTTAATTGGCATTTACTGAAGGAATACGTTCCAAGGTGATAATGTCACTTTAAAAACCATGAAGAATAAGATAAGTTCTGGACAACATCCTTTCCAACTTGTATTACACCGCTCTGTCTTCTCCCACTGTAAAATTCCACCGCAGTGCAATTCCACCCACTTGCTCATTATCTTATTTTAAAAGTGAGGCGGGGAGGTACTACAATTTAATTTCTTCCATATAAGTATTCAGGTGGATATCTTGCACTAAAAACACACACCATAATCTAGAAACAATGTTCAAAATCAGTTCAACCCATGCTCACTCAAAGCATTATCATGAACACTAGCAGTCATTTTCTTTAACTGTCACCAACACATATATGAGCTTGAAAAAAAAGAGTTTCTTTAAGTAGCAAAATCACAACTGCATTATAAAAAGGGCAACAGCAGGTCTGCCAAGCCAACCTTACATTTCAACATTGTTTCCAATAAGAAAGACTATGCTTTGTAGGCATGGAGGAAAAAAATGGAGAGGGCTCAAGTATGTATTTTGTAGCTTTGATGGATATGAAACTTGCTGGTTTCTAATATAAAGTTTATAAACAAACCAAAAGTTTTAGATACTGAGTCATCTCTAGCTTTTGGCTTGGCTTAAACCGAAGGGATTTTACAGAGTTTAGCAGACATTGTTGACACTTTTCTGGTGCACACGATTGCCGTAAACACGCAAACAGAATCGGAGAACAAAGAATGCACACGCAGCTGTAATACTCACTTAGCACTGCATGTATTATTCTGAATCTCCCCCACGGTTTCTTCACCCTCCCCTTTATTTTTTTTATCTTTTTTACTTTAAATCACCACCAACACAGCAAACATCCATCCAAATGGTAGCCTTGGCTCCACAGAACCTAGTAGAAAGACCATGGACCGTACTTCATCAGCTGTATCTTGCTCTGTGGGAGGTTTCCTTACTGGTGCCACTGCTGTCTCTGCTTGGTAAGTGTAGATTTACCTGACAACATGATGTCATATGTCATGTTCAACTGTCCATTCTTCCAAGCTCTGCATTAATGAACTTGCACATGACTGCTAACATTGCCCCTCTGTAAGGAGAGGTGCATTACACTGCCCAAATTCAGTGAGAATGCTGCGAAGTGGCTAAAAGGAAAATGACAGCAAGTGAAGCAGGGTGTAGAACACACCTTTTGAAATGCAGGCAAATTAATTGTAAAGTATGAATCCCTTCTGTATAGACTTTCTGTTACCAGGAATAAAATTAAAGAAGTGTCTGCTTAATCAAGGAAAACATACAATATAAACTGCATGAAAAACCATGAGTATATTCCTCCCTTAGTATCCGTTACTATCAACTCACAAAGACTCTTTCTTCAATGAGTATTTGCTTGCTAGAAGTGATGAATATTTCAGATGTTCTTTCGAAATAAATATGGAGAACCTATTACAGTATTTATGGCACAGAAAAATTTCGTAAATGACTCCTCCTACAGCAACCACAAAGGAGCACTGAAACACAAGTGTGAAAAATGACAAATAGTAAACGAAAGGTACAGTATAACAGTATTTATCACTTCTAGTCTTAACATTTTTATCTGTACAACCTGTTTTCAACAGGAAAGCATTGCTCATTTTCACCCTGTACAAAAGAATCTGTAAATACATCAGTCCTAAGTAGCACAATTAGAAAGAGCACTAAAAGAACTCTGACAATTATGTGGCTTTTTTAAAGTTTACTGCAGCTGACAGAGATATGAAACCTAATTTTTCTTTATCAGCCTCCCTCTTCCCCTCCAAAACATAAAGGAAAACCCCACCAACCCCAACCTAGATGTTTCAAGAGATGTATGGGGTACCACTCCTTAACTGGTACACCCAAGTGAATAAACTCCTACAAAATACAGTTCGGCAGCACAAACCAAAGGCAAATACTAGAAAACACAAAGAACGGTACCTAAAACCAAAAGAGGAAACACTGCAGAATCAAACGGGCAAAGGAAAAGTCAAACCAGAAATAAGCCCAAGTCCAACAACTAACACAGGATGCTACATGCACACACACAAAACCAGACAAGCCTTTCCACTTAAGAGCCAAGGAAAAAGAACTCTTCAGAAGGCTTTTGGGAAAGGAGAGAAATGACAGCATCGTATCACATAGCAACCTGCCCTGACATCAAATCACAAACGGCGGCGAAGTGAACTCAAAGAAAAAACTCTGAAGACCCACTATGAACCCCTACCATTGAATACAACGTATCTGCCTATCACCAAGAAGGAAAAAAAAAAAAAAAAAAGAGATTTTTCACACTTTGACAGAACAGGTGTCATACCATTACACATTACAATGCTGGGTGGCTCAGTTACACACGGTTCTTATTTTGCACGCTGCTACCAACCAAACAAGACACAGAATGAACAAATGCTAAAGTTTTAATTATACCTACACACTATGTTACAAGAGTAGCAGTAATTCAAATGAATAATTAAGAGCATATTCATGACTTAATGAAAAATACTATTTTTTTAATGGATTAATTTATTTTTAAAAAAGGGAAGGGGAAAAAAAAAAAAGCACTTGCTAGTGTTGCACAGTCACAACAGCTGTTAGGGAGGTGGTTTGCACAACTCCCCCCACATGAAAAGATGGACATCCTTCAGGCTGGACATACTTGTAAGTCAATTAAGGTTATTTCGTCCTCGCTTCATCTTAATTTTTAACTAAGTATTGCAAAATTGTAACTCCTTTCAGCAAGATTCTGTAACATGTATCAGCAAAGACAAAACTGAGAAGAAATTCGGATGTTTTAAACAAAAATTACACTACAGACATTCAGCATTTATCAAATCCACTATGTCCAGAAACTTCTGAAATGTTAATGTACTGAAACAATGTTAAACTCTTTTATATTACATTTATCTGGTATAAGAGAACAGTTTCACAAAGTAAGTTTAACAATGTATTTTTTCCTCCTTTTACTTAGTTTCATCTTACATGTACCATCCATCTTACTTGCACCATTCATCCTCCTCCAACATGATACTTTAAAACAACTGAATTAATGGCTTATTTCTATTCGAACTCTTCTAAAGACTAACTCAAAGATACATTAGCTATGTGCTACCTCTTCCTGGAAAAAAAAAAAAAGAAGAAAAGAAAATCATCATCCCTGAATGTATCAAGTCTGTATTTTGTTGCAAGAACTACATTTCCATCTGAAACACCAATCTTTTGTTTCCATGAAAGATAGCCATCTTAAAAATCTCAAAGAGATGTGCTACTGTGTGAAAATGAAAGCTGCTGTAACTTCACAGAATTTTCAGTTTCACTTGAGGTGCTCTGAAGTTTAAAGAAAAATGAAAACCTAAACTACAGTAACACAAAGAATAGAATTTCCACTTCTGTTCATTTGGTTTGCATTATAACATTGACTTCTCACGTTAAGTTTCAGACACTATAAAATCTGGTGTACTACAAAACCCACTGATGCTCAACTGTTATCTTTGGAACTACGAAACCGAATAGAGGAAATTAAAGTGCATCTCGGATTGCAATGGAAGGCAAACTTTTGATCTGCAGGCTTGTGCAGAAAGATTCAAACATGTATACAAAATGCTGGAGAGAAAGAGGAGGAATAAAAAAAATAGTAAAAAAAAGGAACCCGTTCTGTGCTTTTAAAATTAGCTAATCTCCTGAATAGCTGGAAAGCGCCGCTTCCCAGAAGTTAACCCTTTGGTTTCCTAGCCGATATGACAAGAAAAATGCCGCCTAAAATAGGAGGGGAAAAATATTAAAGCGATCATCGGTTACCTTTAAAACTCTTTGCTTCCTCCTCTGAGGCCTTTTGTTTTCAGTTAGAACCTAAAAAAACATCAAATTGCAGAATAAGTTGTGGTCACAAAGGCAGACCCCTCCGGTTTTATTATCAAACTGCAACATTTCTTGAATACCCAGAATGCTTTACATGCGGCACTTGGGAGGGCCGGCGGAGGCTCTACGCCGAGGCCTTGCCCCCGCCGCCGCCGCCGCCACCCCGACACACGGCGACGCCGGAGCCGGCTGAGGGGAGAGGCCCGGCCGCCCCCCTGGAGCCGGCCTCGCTGGTGCCCCGCATTCCTCACAGCGGCGCCCGCGAGGAGGCCATCTTGCTTCCTGCCGCAGCGGCGCTCTCCTCCAGGCGGCGTCGCGGGCGCGAGCCTCGTGCGAGTCCGCGGGCGGGCGGGCGGCGGGAGCGAGCGCTCGCGCGCCCCCGGCGCGGGGAGCCGCGAGCCAGGCCCCAGCCAATGGGGGCGGCTGCGGCCCGCGGCGAGGCTCCCCCCTCGCCCACCCACCCCCGGCCTCCTCCCGCGCTCGCGCCGGCCCTGCCCAAACAAAGGGTCTCCTGTGCGGGCCCCGCAGCGGCCGCCCGCAAGAGGCGGCACGGAGTCCGCGCGCCTGCGGATGCGGAGCCGCCGCCGCCGCGCGCGGCCCGGGAGGCGCGTGGCGTAGGGAGGGGGCACCGACGCGGGCCGCGGCCCCGGGGGCGTTTGGGCTCTGCGAGGGCTGCCGCGTGCGGGGTCACTCGAGGACACGGGGCTGCCGTGCACCCGCACGCACGCGTGCCTCCGCGCGCGCACGGGGATGCACGCGTGCGCGCACCTGGACCCACGCATGTTGCGCGCGCAGGCGGGCACGGGGCGGCGAAGCGTGGGACAGGGCCAGACCCCCTGCCCGCAAGCAGCGGGGTCACCCCGCAACTGCCCTGGGGAGCGGTGCTCCGGGGGGTACCCGTGCCTGGGGGCTCTGCTGCTGACGCTCCCACGCACCCCGGCACCTCCTGGAAAGGGGGGAAGTCCCCGCTCACCTGGGAGATGCCTTCACCAGTTGCCCCCACAGCCGAGAGAACCGCCGCACGGCCCCCACGCCCTCCCAATACCCCCAGTCCAGCACCCACCGCGCTGAACAACCAACAGGCTCGCACGGCCCCACTGCAAGACAGGGCTTCCTCTGCTTCTACAGCATCTAACAGAGACCACCTGCTGCGAACAGGTTACAACCTGAGCAGGCCACCACAGAACGACAACATGCAATTATCTTCCCACGTCTCCACCTGCTTATAAGGTGGATGGAAGAAGGATGGAGGGGTCACAGTTTTACCTCAAGTTCTGACACCAAGCCCTTATGTATCACTCAGATACCTGCTAACCACGGACAACAAACAAACAACATATCTAACACACCACTAGCCACCAAAGCACTTCCTGAAAACAATTTACAGTTGACATCTACACCAGAAAAGTTGTCTGTGGATTTATGCACTACACAAGAAAACAACAACAAAAAAACCCAAGAACACCTTTACAGCAGCTACAGACTGCAATTTAAAGCAGCTTGCTTTATCTACTGCTAAATTACAAGTGTACTTCCACTCTGGTTATAGGTGCAAATCAGCTAATTAGCTGAGATGCTCATCTGTGGACACACAATGCATTCTGCAGGATATCGATTAAGTCAGAGAAAGCTGTTACCCATTTCTGTAGTCTGATGCTACCTTTTATCTAAGCTCCTTATTTGTTGCACCAGAGTACTGTGCTAAATTGGATCTGGTAAAAACAAAAGTAGTGATTTTTTAAGGTTCTCCCAAAATACCACAGGTCTGTAAGGGTCTTTAAGCATAATAAAAACAAGAGAGGTACGTACACTTCATGATCTGATTCTTCTTTGCAGTTTTGGCTACTTAAGGTGCTTTGCTGTCCAGAAAACAAACAAACAAACAACAAAAAAGAACCGCCTTAAAATATTTATTTTGTTTGCTCAGAAACTCAAGACCCAGTATTCTTATGTAGCCCTCGGTTTGTTGCGTGCAGAGGACAGCACTTAGGCAGTAGTTTCAGGTTTCCTTGTTAGCCAGGCACTTTTTCCCCTCCTATTAGGATGGGTCCTCATGCACAAGGAAGGAAAGAAACCTCTTCAGATAAAAATTTCCCTGTAAGAACTAGCACAGAAAATAAGTAGTGAAAAGGCACTTTTTGAATGCATTCTCTGAAAATAACCAGATGACAAACTAAACTTATTTCCTTGTAATTTAGGCTGCATTACTGTTCACACCCGGGATCAGAGAATGGCAGTGAAGTGCAAGTTGTAATTATTTTACACACACATGAAGCATGGGTGTGCAAAATAAGAGTAAACTGCACTACTCAAACTCCCTCCGTGCATCCGTGGGGTAGGCTGAGCACAGCTTTGCTCCACTTTGCCACACATTGCCAAACTCCTCTAAGCTCACGTGCGATCCCCTTACAAAACTCTCAAGTATCATATTCAAGAAGGGTGTTTTTAGCTCACTCCAAAATTTAACTGGCTTACATACTTCTGGAATCTATTGTAAAATAAATACCACAAAGCCTAAAATTCTTGATTATAACTAGGCCTGGCTAGAAAACAAGAATTCCATTTTGTTTTGGGTGGGTTTTTTTGTTGGGTTTTTTTTTTATTTTTATTTTTTTGAGATTTTGACAGTTGAATGTTTTCCAAAGGAGAGCAAACCTTTCAAAAATTCAAGAGGAGACAGATGGGACGTGGGAGACCAAAGTTCAAGTCCCTGGTCTGCATCAGGCAAAAAGCCCTAACCATCAAACTCTTCTAATAATTGTCTCCCTGGTTTTAAGTTTTAAGCAGAAATTTAATTTGGGACCCTGAGAAACTTTCCCCCCAGAAGAGTTACATTGAGAAAGATAGTAGCTCTGAAAGCTTCCTGCTAAATCAGCATTTTCCATTCAAAGAATGGTTTACTGGAAAGTTCCCAACCAACTCTAATTGCAACATCCTTTTTAAATATGTCTGGGTTTTCGGCAGCGTTTAAAAAACCCACAAGTGAGCAGGCCCTTATTGTTATTTAATATTTCCATGTTACTCAGATTACAGCTATGAAATATAATGTCTCAAGACACCTTGGCCAACCCAGTGAACTTGTACTCCATGACCTGACTTTTTTCTCAGCTTGTTGACCCCAGGTCCCACTGAATCTAACACGAACTGTTACCCAATACGGATTCAGGCTCATCCCTGCATACGCTCTCAGCCCAGGAAGGACCCTACAACGTATGAGCCTTGGCAAGCCTTGAAGAAAGTAGCCTTAGAATCATAGAATCATAATGGTTGGAAAGGACCTCCAGGGTCATCAAGTCCAACCTTTGTCCTAGCCTTTGGAGAAGAGGGCTCCTCACAGCCATTGGTTTTGCAGCAGCTCTACAGCAGTATGTTCACAGCCTTTTGGGCAAGAGGAGCTACAGTGGCGTGTTATGAAACCCTGCAAGTTCACCTCAGTAACTGAAGCCACTGAGCTTGGCATCCTTCTGGGCCAGGGCCAGGGCAATGGCTACAACCAGTAGAGCACTGTCCAACTGGGAGCCAGATGAGAGCAGAGTCCTCCTGCCAAGCCAGAGCCCAGCACACCGTGCACCACAGTCAGTGCCATCAATGACTGCAAGTACCCAGAAGGCAGCGTTCTCATCCCAAGTGTGTGCTGCTACATCTGCAATGCCAGCCTGTGCAGAACAGGAATCCTTTCTCCAAGGAGAAAATAAACGACGGACCACATTCCCTATCTACCTGCTAGTCTTGAAGCCTGCGAAATCCTCATCCCACACTGCAGTGCATCCAGACAGCTTCAACACGTGTGATGATGCAATGGCAGCAAAGCAGACCACTTCTTGGAATGGTGCTTTTTGGTAGAAAATAGCTGTGAAATAGCCTTCAGTAACTGCTATACTATTTCAGAAAACAACAGAAAAAACCATGGAAGCATCACACGCATGTACGTAAACTTGCCAAACCCTCTTTAAACTGTGAGGCATTCCTGCATTATTCATTCTGAGAGGGACAGTAACCCAATATAAAGCTTTTTTCCTCTTCTTTTCAAAGACTGCTTACATTTTTTATTTACCAGGCTGCTCTTTCAGAAAAATTCAGTACGGAAAACATTTTTTCCCCCCTATAGATTTTTGACTTTTTTCTTCACCAGCTCCTAAACAAGCAGCCACAGCATGAACCTCTCAGGAAGAGGGGGCATTACAACAATACTCTACCCACAGGGACTGTGAACTGGAGTCCGCGATGCTTTATCCAGACTTCCTTATGTCATGTCCCTGCAAAACCCATTACATTCAGCAAGGTGAAGTATCACTGAAGGTTTATGGGGATGTTATTTTCAAGTCAAATATAGTTTTCAAATCTTTATCTGGATTATGTGTGAATTAGTGAAAGTAACAGTAATGTAACTAATACCAGCTCCAAACACACAACTGATTCTCTCTGAGGGTGGAATGCTTGTGCACACATGGGCATGTGCACACAATATGCACTTCAGTCTACATTCTTGGCTTCTGCCAGCCAGGCCTAACTCCCTACAACTCTGACTCCACATGAATTCGTAAGGAAAGCCAACACTTTTTCAAGCAGCATGCATGGGCTGCCAGCCCCTGCACCAGCTATCCTATAGCCATTTAATGTACGGAACGCTCATTGTCTTCATTGTGACTTTTGCATCGTTCAGTTAGAACCAGCAGAGATACTCCCTTTAAGGCAAAACACCCATGTTTAAACTGTTCATGCAGAGAAGGGCCATCCCCTACACCCTCCTTCCAGTGAATCACCTCCAAAAAATGCTTACATTCCACCAACATGAGAGAGAGAGAGATGCGTGACTCTTCCGAACAAGGAATGCACCAAAGCCAACCTCATTTCTCTTAATTGCTATGTTCACTCTCTATACCATGGACAGAGACCTACAGTTTTGGTTTTTCCCCAGCTGCCCTCTATTTGAAACACATTACTGTCATGTAAGTCCCAGCTGTTGCAGTCCCAGTCCTACCAGTTTGGGAAAACACAATGGGATTCCCTTCCACAGTGCTACAATCTTATCTAAAGGATAGCTGCTGAACAGAGCGATACAGTGTTTCCCATCCCCCAACACCTCCCCCTGCATCTCAACATCTTTAAAGAGCTCTTGTAATACATCTATATTGTAGAAATACTTTCCTCCTGCATTTTCTCAGAGCACGGTTTCTAGAGATTACAGAAGAGGGAATGCTTGCTTCTAGGAATATCTGAAAAAGCACCAGGTTTCACTCAAATACAATTTTATAAGAAAATACCTGACATGTTCTTAAATGTCAGCAATACTTCATTTCCTCCCCCTCCATGCAGTACTCTGAAACTTCCTACAAAATTTAATGAGAATTGAAGGAGGCCTCTGGTGCAGCTCTAAAATGCATTGTACAAAATGTGTCTCGTTTAATAAAAGCACACCAAAAAACTGCTGCCAAAGAAAAGAATAAAAACAAGGAATCTCTCACAGAGAAAGCAAAAGGAGCACCCAGAGAGGACAAAGGTGAAGGGGCAAAGCTAATCTGCAAGAAGGTCAGCCTGAGCAACAAGAAAAGAAGTATGTTTTGCCTGGAAAACAAAGGTTGACAGCAAAGCTGGAGTGCTTCCTTTCACCGACCCTTCCAAACCCCTGTTTAAAACATGGCTTTTAGATCACTTCCTACCTCAACTCCACCAATTCTCTCACATGAGCTTCTTCAATCCCACTGACTAAATATACAAAAGAACAAAATGTCACTACTCCTTTGCTGTAAAAAGTCAGGATCAGTCTCTATTGCCTTAATTGTTTTAATATATACCTGAAGTCACATTATAGCTGCCCCTCCACCCACCTTTTTTTTTTTTTTAAAGAGCATTTAGGAGCAGTTTAGGAGACAAAGAGGTTTCTGAATGAACTCTGAGACAAGCTGTTTAAACCTACTTCCCTAAACGTTGTAACTTAAAATACACTTCCCCCACAAAGGGGAATATATCATATCCCACCACTGCTACAGGGCTTTTCTTTCTTCTTGCCTACCTTGAAAACAGAATGGACTTCTCTGCAAACCCTGGTAAGCACAGGACAGAGCAGTGAAAACAGGAGGTCTCCAGAGATCTCCGCAGCTGATGGGAATTTCTGCCTGCTGTAGGAACACACCATTTTAACAAAACCACTATCGAGAAAAGTTTTTCGGGTGCATTCTACCCAGTGTGAACTGCTCCTCTCAGAGTACACACTGGTGCAGAGACTTGAACCTCAGTTTCCCACATCCCAAGGCAAATGTCCCAGTGACTACCGAGACAGCGTTTCTCCCCCTGTGGCTCAGGTACCATTGGATCACACAAAGTGGAACACTTCCAGCAGGACGTGGCAGCGCAGAGGCCAACTCTGCAGTTCAGAGGTCAGGGAATTCAGTTGGGATGTGGGAAATCTACGTTCAACTCCCTACTTACCTGATTTAAAGCCTGATCTTGAACTGAAATCTCTCAGAAGGTCAGTGCTGTTATCACAGGGGCATACAGACTGTCTTTTCCCCTCCTCTTTGTTCCAAAAGTAATGACCTGGGTTACAGAAGGCTGATGGATCAGAAAAATGAGTAAGAAACACAGAAAAAGAAAGTATGTATGGGGGAATGTGATAAAAGACAAAGGGAGACAGGCAGGAGAAGTGAAATGAGAGAAACAGAATAGACAAATTAGAAAGGCAGAGAGATGTGAAAGGGGAAAAATGCAGCTACAATTTGGTCCTGAAGTTTACAAATTTATTTCCAAATCTGCCCAAGCAACTCACTAACTGAAGTAAAGAACAAATAGCCTGCCTGCCTTTGCTTTTCAGCCTCAAGTATTCTGAAATATAGACACTGTCTCTAATAATTCAGTCTCCTAAGACTACCCTCATTCTCCCCCCCTCCCCACATTTTGCATTTAAGTATTTCTCATCTCTCTCTTCATGCCCTCAATTAATTCATTGTTTTGGCCAATGTACCGATATCTGAATGCAGAGTTAAAGCCCTACTTACCTCTGATTTTATGTATTTACACTGGCCCAAGAGTGACTCCAGCTCACTTTATCTACACCTCTTCAGACAAGAGACAGTTACCATACAATCTGTGAGCTCCAGCAGTAACCCTACACTCTCTAAAGCTGTACAATGACCAGCATTTCCCTTTGCAGAATTTTAAGACGTACCTCAAGCATCAAAAGAGTGACTTAATTTGCAGCTTCCTTGGCTTACCTCAAAAGGTAGAGTGATTGGCGGTGGTGGCTTTTTCAGTTCTTCACATTTTCTCTTTTTACATATCCGGTGACTAGTTTTGCGTTTCCTGCAACAGCTGCATTCTTCACAATTTGTTTTCCGCAGACAGGGCTCACAGACACCACAACGCCTTCGTTTCTTTTTCTCTAGCATAGGGAGCAGAGATGAATATGGAACAGGGTGAACACCAGCTGGATTTTTAAGAGAGGATGGCCCTGAGGCCTCAACTGCTTCAGTGCTGTCGCTCACGTTGTCCTGAACCAAATTCAAGCTTACTCCGACACTTCCCAGCTGTGATGAATAATCATTATGCTGCAGTCTTGAGTCAGCTGGCAAATCTGCATGGATGGCTTTTTCTGAGGCAAGAGCAGAGATTTCCATGCTCGAAAGCAACTCTGAAACAAAACCTTCAGAGAATTGTCCAGAGCTTTCACCAGAGATTTTATTGACTGTGCTTTTTTCTAAATCTGGAGATAGTGTGGGGACATAACCTGAATTCAAAATGAATGTCTCTGCATCAATACATTTAACAAGCTGTTCAATGTCCTCCACTTCAATATTGTTTAAAGAGGTATCGGAAACTGGTTCGCATCCTGTAAATGTAGTTTTTGCGTCAGATTCTGAATTCTCTCTGGCACAGCTCAAATCCAAATTCGAGTCAAGTTCTTTGTGAGCAGCTACAAAATCCACAACCAGTTTCATGTGAGATTCTGCATGTGAGCTCGCACCTTCAAAATGAAGAAGCGAATTTGATTCGGTGGCAGCTACAGAGATGGAATTTGAACCAATGTCTTTATTCTCAGACTCTGAATCCCAGCCTACTTTCAAGCAGGACTCTGCAAGTGAGCTTGCATCTTCTAATAAATGTTCTTTTGAGTTAAACTCAGAGGTAACTGTAGGTGCAGAATTTGAGTCTTGATCTTCACTAGAAAGCACCGGGTCCGACTCTGATTCGGTGTGGGATTGGGCAAGCGGGACTGACTCCTCTAACAGTACTGCTGAGCTGAGGTCTGAGGTATCGACAGAACTGGAGTCAGGTTCTTTACTGTCAAGCACCAGATCAAAGGGAGTCTCTGCACACACCTTTGCGTTTGATTCAGAGATGATTTCAGAAGGAGAAGGTGGAAGCACAAGTGCAGCATCTTCAACAAATGCTTCAGCTGAACTACCTGTATCGAGATCGCTGGCTGTCTGCTCACAGGGCAGGTCTTCATGCTTGCATTTCCCCTCTGATGCTTCTGTATTGTCATCATTTACCTTGCTGCTTGGAATGGAGTCATTTGTTTCAGGTATTTCTACCTCACTGTCTTGACTGGCACATGCAGTGGCAGGCTCTTCACCTGTACTACATGGAGTACCTTCTACAGGCAGAGGAGATAACTCATTTTGTGCTAAATCTTCTTTCAAACCTCTTTCGCCCGCTTCAGTGTTTTTTTCTTCTATTACTGCCAGGGCTTCTTGTTCATGTTTTTCCTTTGTTTCTAGCCTTTTCTGTGATGCAGCTTTCCTGGGTTTTGCAATTGTTGGAGTTTGGGAGAATCTACGGGAGAATGATCTGTTGCGGAGAGACATTGTAAAGCCATTGATGTTGAAAGAATCCTGGTTGTGGAAGAGGATATTGTCAACTTTCTCCAAACTCACCCAAGACGCTCCAGACAAGGTTCTGGTTATACTGCTCCTGAGAAGTCTACCTGAAGAGCTCATGATTGGTTTCTTTTCTTGCTGTTTTTTCTTAACATCTTTTTCTTGTGTTGGCTTTTTGCCTTTTCCAGAACTAGCAGCTTTTGTGGAAGTCTTTGTGGTTTTCTTTCTCGCTTGGCTAGACTTCTTTTTGCCCTGGTTAGTTTTCCTTTTGCCTAACTCTTCCTTTTTTACTAATCTGGAAGGCCTCGCGTGGTGAGCCATGTCTGCGGAGTTCTAGAATTGTGAAGAGGAGAGATGGAAAAAAATCATGAGCTCTTGAGAGAACTTTTCAATAGAAAACTGCACACTCCCATTGCTGCTCTCTGTGGTGATACAGTGTTATCTCTGAAATAGAGGAAGATATAAAATGGCATTAATATAATTCTAATTAATGACGGATGCACATATATTAAATTGTCTTTTTTTAATATTTAAAAATACAGGTAGAATTATAAATGATTGTAGATAACATCGTATACCAGTAACACAAATGCTTTCAAAATATTAGTATATTGCAAAATGGAAATCTTGCCTAAATGCCTGTAACACAAATGAAAAAGCAAATGGAGCTCAAATGACAGCGTTTGAGGCAACATCACATATTTACTGTTGTATGTCAGTTCTAAGAAGTTTGCACTTTCTCAAGCATGTTAATAGTTCATTAACCACTCCTTCCCTTGAGTAAGAATGGGTAAAGTTTACATCCGTATCTTTCTGTTCAAGAGTGTTTCTAGCACTGTGAGGACATTCAGGAAAAAAAAAAAAACAGAACAAAGCTGAGTTTATTGCATGTGTGTGCACTCCCATACCATCGCCAGGGCACCTCTCACTCTTGTGTCATCTGTGGTGCAATCCCTGGTGAAATGGAAGAAGTTACTAGCTCCCCAAAGATGTCAAACTTCTAGTGTTGTTCACAGGAGAACTGGACTAGGGAAGAATTACTTTTCACAGTGTTACCTCCCAGGATAACATACCAGCACACTGTATTACATTGCAAGCCTTGAGTCTGGCCTGTCTAGCTATATGAAGTGTATGATGCAGGCAGTCATCTCTGCTTCATCATTATGACCACTAACATATATGCCTTCAACAAAATGCTATACATTTGTCCTAAGCTTTTGTCCCCAAATCTAACTACGTTGTACAAGTTTCCCAACTCTCCAAATATAATTCAGTTACCCCAAAAGATAAAACAAATTCTTCATGTTCCAAATCAATTTCCTTGAAGGTGGGTTGTTTTTTTAAAAACTATAAAGCAGCTCTCTGAAGTATATAGTTTTTAAGTACACCGTGCTTTTAAGTACCTGTGGAAGGCTTTTAAAGCTTTATTTAGCTGTTTGAATACAGCAGGTGGATAGACAAGGGCATCCTAAAAACGGAGCAAGTACATCCCTGTACTCTCAGGAATGAGGGCACCTTAACTTCATTGTTCCTTTGAATTTCTTAAGCCCAAATCAAGTCACCTACATGCCACTTGCACCTCACTGATGGGAAGAGGGAAAGAAAAGGAAAACCAAAAAGCCTGGAGATGTCTAAAATCCTGACCTTTAAAGGAAGTTTAAAGAAGGGAATCCTGGCTTCTAAAGGAAGTAGAGAAGCGAAGCAGTGTGCTACCAAGCTCCTGACAACATCACCTGGAAAGGCTGGCAAGGCCAAGTGCACTCTTCTTCCCCCACCTTGAAGCCAGCAGGGTGAGCTTAACCAGACTGCCCTCACCCACAGCTTGGCCTGAGCTCTGCTGAAGGGGGGCAGAGCTAGGCTGGTGCAGCCCAACCTACTTAGTGCCCCAGAAATGTTTAATGATACTGTACTAGCCAGGTATAGCTGGCGTAGGGCAAACAGAAATACACAGGGCATGTGAAGAGCAAGCTCCATGAGCAGAACAGACCCCCAGACTGCAAAAATGTCACTACAGTGCAAGGGGTGCAGAAAGTTTATACCCATCTGCACTTAACAGTGCTGCACTGCACCAATAGAAGCTCATTAACTTGACAGGGGATGGTCCAGCACAGCCAACACGCACAGCCTCTGCGTGGGACCACCAGCTCCTGCTGCTCCCCAAACCAGCATGCTGTCAGCAAGCTTGTTTAGGACTGTGGCAGCCCTGAGCAGCCTGCCCAGAGGCCACACGTACCTACTAAGGCTACCAGTTCTGAATAGCTTATTTAAAGCATTTTTAAGCCTAGCTGTTGTTTATTCAGCAGTAGTAAGCTCATATCCTTTAAGGTCCTGGGTACTACAACATATAAACCAAATATCTTGCCTAAGCATGATGTGATTATTCTGTATTATATCTTCACAGTACAATACCAGATGAACATTGTTACTAAGACAGCAGTTTTTCCACGCACTCAAATACCACTTAGAGCCAGCACTGCTGTACAAGACAAGGCTAAACACACTTCCAAGGTCAGAACAGAAAATAATGCCCACACAATAAACTAGCTAACAGCATCCCTTCTCCATCACAAGCAAAACATCCAACCTGGAGACACAAAGTAGATGTGTGCAGTTTTTTACAATTGCAGGTAATGCTTCAAAGGCCACAGAAGAAGAGACCTGAACAGCTGTAGCAGAAGCGCTCTGTAAAAGTTGGGTCAGACACTGAAACAGCAAAATAAACATAAAGCTGAAATGAAGGTAGCCTCAGTACTTTCCTCACTCTACCCTTCTCTAGAAACCCATGGGGGGAAGGGGGACATGGCCATCACCAGTCACTCCATGAATCAGAGAGGGCATCAGCATCACGTCAGCACATCCATGAAATAGTTGCTGGCAGCCTGCAAAAAATTTCCCCAGTTTCTTGTGGTTTTGACAGAGACTGGGCTCCTCATTCCAAAGGATAGCCTGGAGGGCTGCAGACCAGTTGGAAGCAAGCAGCAGGCAGTGTATCTGTAGCCATTAGCAGCCAGGCTACATAACAGTGGCAGGAGAGGAAATGCGAGCTACTTTCTGAGACTATGGCCAGCAGAGCAAGGAAGAAAGCAAGCAAACAAGAAGTGCCAGGAAACATGGGAATGTGTGAATCAGGAGGGGTGGCTGAAGAGATAAAGTTTATTTTCTCTTTATCAGCCATGAAACAGAAGCAGAATGCTGACAGAATACAGGAGATGCAGTGGAAACAGAGACTAGATTTTTGAAGATACTGAATGTGTACAATGCTTCCCTCATATTACTTCTCTATCTACGCAGTTGCCACTGCTGTTGTGAAACTCTGGAAAGCATAATCATCAAAATTACCAATTAGAATCTTCATTTAAAACAATTTTTGTAATTTTTTTTTTTTAAATCGTCATTATAATTACATGATGATATATATGTCTTTATCTGCAATTGGAAATTGCAACAGGGCTTCTTCAGGACTGAAGCAGCAAGACCTTCCTGGTTTTTTTGGCTTTAATACAGAAAAAACATACCTGTCTGACAAGAATGCAGAAAAGTGTCAAAGCGTTGTTTCTTTACAGGGCCAAAATTAGAGGCTATGAACACGGAGTGGTGGAAGACTTATCTTTTCCTTGGTAAACAAAGAACAGTATTTGTTGGAAACTGACTGGCATTTAAATGCTGCCTTAAAGAAGATGGCAGAGGCTGCTAGTATTTGTCTTGCTCAGAGATGACAACACAGGGGCAAAAGAACAGCAACAGTTTTATGTGTGTTGTTTCAATTTTGTCACCGGAGTGAATTTAGGTTTTTCAGAAGAGATCTGAGTGACAGACCCATAAAGGAGGTTTGGGTTTTTTTCAGTCAACACTTGACTTCAGTTCAATTTTTCTGGGACTCTGAGCACCTGACCCCTAAGAAGACTCTAAACTTTTAGGAAAAATGCTTGTCAGCAAGAGATCTTTGCTTCCCTCAAAGGAAGCCCACAGTAACCTTAACTGCTAGATTTAAAAAATGTATAACTTTCTTTTCAATGAAGTGTCTAATAAAACTAAATTGTTATTATTTCTTTGCTTACTCATCCAAATTTAGGACCAAAATATTAAGCAGCTACAAGCTCAGTACTCAAGTTTTGTTTTCTGCAACTCTAGGGAATATTTTACCTCCCCTTTTCCATTTAAAGCACTGGTAATGATTCTGTTGATGCCTGCAAATTGCCTCATGCAACTTCTTAAGGACAAGTGGCTGTATCACACTGGCCACACTTCACAGAAAGATAATTAATTATATTGCCAAAATATTTCGGTGGACTTCACAGAATTATCAAACATAAACCTCATGGGGCAATATAATAACTTGGCAGTTTTCCATCATTCTAGACAGAAATAAACATACTCTTCCTAAAGCCAAATCAGGTGGGACCTACCATATCCTCCTGGAGAGCAGAGGACAGGCGTCTCTATGAAGTAAAACCAGTAACAGGTACATGAGGGTTTGCAGGGAACTGCCCTACATAATAACAGTGCATCCTGAAGCTGTTTGTTACTTGAGCTGATTTATCTCTCCTTCTAATTCATGTGCAAAGCTGAAAGCTGGTTTTAAGGCCAGTTGCTTAAGTTTTGCTCCTTCACAGTAATAAATCTGAAGCAATCCCACTGACTGCTATAATCCTCAACAAATACTGCTGAAAAGCTAATAAAAGGCTAAATCTTTTATCCCATCTTGGTCAAAATTCCAAACAATTGTAACAAGAATTTTGCCTTCTAAGTAATTGGGGAATTTAACCCCATACTGCTGGAATGACTCCAGAAAAAAAAAAACACAACCCAACAACCCACCTCCCCAACAGCTTTTCTTATTTAATTTCCCTTTACACAAAAGGATAAAAAAAATAAAGTAAATTTTCCTTTCAGAGGTAGCGTCCATCAAGGTTCTGTTCCATAATTTGGTTCTTGTTGAAAGATGGGGAGGGGGGGGAAGAGAATAAAAAATGTATTTTCATTAAATGGTGGCAGCTTTTTTATGGCATCAATGCAAGAGAGTGAGTGACCCCTGAACAAACACGGCTGTGTGGGGATTAAAATGACACAGCTAGGACTAGTTAAGCCTGGTTTCACTACAGTCAGATGCACTAATTAATTTTTCAGTGTTTAGGTATCTTCTCAAAAGTCACTTGAGATTGGCCTAGTGAAGAAACAAGACCTGGAAGCTTTCATACAAGTCACTTAATACACAGGTCACAAGCAATGAAGGCCACAGTTTGACTTGGAAGTTGTCACACAAGCTCAGATCTACAGCTTTGAACTGAAAAGCATCTCATCTTCCAGCAAGAAATGCTCTAAAGGAACATGCAAGAGACACCAGAGAAGAACAGACGCTAGAAAATCTGACCCTCAAATTAGGTGCAAAAGGCTTTTTCATAGTCTTTTCAGGATTATGCCATATCATCTGCATATTCCTCCCAGATGCATCAATGTCAACCTGCTTTTCAATCTCGCTAATTCCCTGGATCTACTGATTGCTCTGTACAATACTTTGTATATGAAAAGAAGGGAAATGGGTTAGGAGGAGGGAATTAGCTTTATTTTTCCCTTTTTCCCATTCTTTAATCCTTCAGAGCCCATTTGGGTTTGGTTAATAAAAAAAAAATGACATTTCTCACCCACTTTCTCAGCAACACAAGTAATTTCACACACTGTCTTGTAAAGAGACCTCTCCTCCTACCCAGGGTAAGTGGTGGGGTTTCCCTGAGTTCTGCAGATGCAACCCCAAAGTCCCCCCTCACTCACCACTCTGCAGCCCCCCCCAGCCCCCCCCCCCCCCCCCCAGTCCTGCTTCAAGCGGTGTTTCTATAATCTCACAAGCCATTCAAGAGTAGAGCTCCATTTTATCATGGCTAAGTTTTCTGCTTTTCTTTTCAGGATTATGCTACTCTTAAGGCAATTAGGCATTTTAGCCACACATACTAAACCTTAAATCAACACTTTCCAGCAGCATAATTGCAAATCTGGGACAGGCACTGCAGGATGACGCCTCAGTTTCCAATACCAAAAGCATAACCCTTTTGCCACTGACATGAGTTACAACAGATGATGTTGAGCAGACCAAGCACCAAGGCCTTCATCCTGAATTTTGTCCTCACTGGACCTGGAAGGACACTTTAGTGATTGGAGGATAAGTGTGGTTGAGGCAGGACTGGCACCGCATCCTACTTCCCTCTGCCGTGTGGGAGCTGAAAACTGCTGTGAAATAAACACTCTCAATGAATTCAGCAAGAGGCGTTGATTGCATTTTGCAATGTCACGACTTCACACACCTTGGAGCCTGCATAGTGAGCAAGACAGAGAAAAAAATACCACAAAAAAAGCACCCTGCTGGTTTAGGGAGAGTTCTATTAGAAAGACTAAGGAGGAAAAAAAAAAAAAATTGACAAGGAACCACACATGCTTAAACCACAAAACCAGATTAAGCCTCACACAAACAACTGGCACCAAAAATCCATTGTGAAGACTCACGCCGCATGTGCAAGTATCCTCCCTCCAGCCCAGGCAGGAGCACAGACTTGCTTGAACCTCTGTTCCATGCAACCAAACACTGACCCTAACAAAGGAAACACTAAAAATAAATAAATTTTAAAAACACCAAAACAACTATGAAGTAATTTCTAAGGGTTCACTAAAAGAAAGCCCATGTGACCAGAACACTCCACGTACTTTTGAATATAAAAAAGGAAAGCAAAACAAACAATACACCTCAAATAATCATACGCCCCTCTAATTCTTCATTTATGCTGTTTCAAACACTGTATTTACTTTTGATAATATTTGACTCCATTCTTCAGGGGTTTTGCCTTTCTCTCCCAAAAAAAAAAAAAAGGGAAGGGGTGGAAATGCTAACTGAATCACCTTATCTCAAACTCAATTAAAGGGGGAGGCAGAGGGAAAAACCTTCAGGCAAAGATTAAGCCTGGAAATTTTCAGCCCAGAAGGTGTTTTGAAATGTATGTAACTGAAAACACTAAGTAGGATAGAAATGCTTAGGCCAGCTTTAAAAACCACGGTACCACATCAGCCATAATAAAACACTTTATCAGAGGGGATTTTGAATTATAACACAGTGAAGACTTAGGTCTTAGAGAAATCACAAATATAAAAAAATTCCTTGGTACATCTCACCTTGAATCCTTCCCCCATTACCTGTTTTGTGCAGCCCAGCAAGCCCTCGTCTCCTCCAAACACAACCAGTCCCTCCTGTCCAGGACTGAGCCTCATCTGAGAGCAACCACCAACCACCCTTGTGCTGCTGGAAAGCCTGTTTCTGAAAAGCATGAAACAGACTTCTCCTTTACAGGAGACAGCTTTGCCCTGGAAGTCTGCTCGGTCACATTTAAGCATCTAATGCTACAAGCGCATCTTTGCCCAGTTCTGCCATTACCCTATTAACACTTCTGAACCCATGCTCTCTGCCCAGATCCACGCTGGTGCAGCCACCCGGCCAGCCTGTTTACTCGAGGCTGTGCCCTGACACCGGTGTGCTCATGTTCTGGGTGCCTGCTCGCACATCCCCCTCTCCTCCTTAAAGCAGTAGCATCTCGCCATGCCGGTGGGCCGAGATGCGAGCGATACGGGCTGCGTCGCTCTGTAAATACCTTCGGGGTGCAGCAGGATGGGCTGGCTGGGTGTAGGGCAGGCTAGGCACGCGATTGGCGCAGCGCCTTTGACGACCGCTGTGTCTGGTCCCTTTGCAAGTCCAGCACATTCCACCGCTCGCTCCTGGGGCACTGGCAGCCATACCTTTGTAAGGTTAACTAGTCCTGCCTCCCAGAAGGCCGTCTGGCCCCTTCTCCTTACCCATCCCATTCGGCGAACCGCATCCTTCTCCGCTGGCTCAGGGACTGTCCCTGCCAGCACCGAACCTCCAGCTGGGACGGGGCACCCGCTCCGGGAGCAGCTGGACGGGCACGGTGCGTCCCGAGCCACCTCGGGGCTGCGACCCCGCCGGGCTCTGGCCCCTTCAGTGCAGGCAGGAGGATCTGGGGGGGGGGAAGGGAAGGGGCAGGCAGGGCCCGCCTCGGGGGAGAGGCAGCGGCTCCTCGTGGCCCGGCCCCGCCGCTGGCCGTGCCCCCCCCAGTCCCCGGAGCCCTCCCCTGGGTTGCAGACAATGGGGCCGGCCCCAGCGGGACCGCCGAGGACCCGCAGCGCCCACCCGGACGCTCCCGAGGCGAAACCGGGGAGTTGCCTCTGGGGATGCTGCCCCCGGCCCCGCACACCAGCGGCACCTCCCTTGGGTGATGCCGCTGAACGGCCCCCGCTCGCCTCACTCTTTTTTCGGGGGGTGTCTGCGGGGCTTTTCCGGCTGGCCGGGGGCTCTGGTTGCCGGGTAGGGTCCCTTTAATTGTTCCCTGCCCTCCGCGGAGGCTGCAGGCAGTTTCTCTCGCCTGGCGGGTTTTTCCAGGCAGGCTCTGGCTGCTGCAGTGCAAACACGCTCCAGCACAGGCAGGGAGACCGGACTTTTTCGCTCTTTCGGCCAACAAACTGCGTTTCGCATCTGAATAACCCCCAGCCTGTTCGCCTGCCTGCCTCCTCGCCTCGGAGCGGCCCGACCCGCGGGGCTCCGAGCCCGGCCGCGGGGGTGCCCCTGCCTCCCCCTCCCCACGAGCTCAACTTCGCAACGAGCCAAGCGGCGAAGCAAGAGGAGAAGGGGGAAAAACTGTAGGGTAAAAAAACCAACCAACCACCAGCCGAACAAAAGCCCCAGCCAAACCACGAACGAGGGGAAGTCCGAGAGCAGATGTCTCTCACCGTCACCGTCTCCCCCCAGCAGCCCCGGGACCGTCCCACACACGTACCAGGACTGCGGCGCGGCCGGCCCGCAGCTCTCGGGAAGGGGCGATGCTGGCATGGCTCGGCGGTCCGCGCCGGGAGCGGGGCGAGGCACGGTTCACGGCCCGGGCCCCCGCGGGCGGGTGGCTCCCATGGCGCGACGAGCCCAGGCGCGGGAGAGGGAGCCCCGGGCCGCGAAACGTGCTCTCGGCGGCGGCTCCTCGCCCCTGGCCGGACCCTCCAGGAGGGAGCGGGGAGGGGGCGGCTCGGCGGGGCGCTCGCCGCACCGAGCCCTCCCGGCAGGCGGCAAAACGCGCCCTGGATCCCCGCGGCTGGAGCGGGATTTGTCGCCGCACCACCCCAACCCCCCCCCCCCCCCCCCCCCCCCCCCCCCCCGCTGGGGGGGCGGGCCCGGCACGGCCCCGGGGAAAGCGAGGGGGGGCGGGGGTGGAGTGGGGTGGTCACTCCCCGCCTCGGGAGCCGCAGTCAGCGTGCCAGGCTGGCAACGCTGCGGATTATTTAACAACAACAAAAATGACGATAATAAGAAAAAAGGCAAATTATTCCGTTGCTCGCACAGGCTGCGGTTTGACGCTACATACCTCCCGATCAGCAACGGAGGTGACACCCTCTGAAACCATCCCTTTTTTTTTTTTTAAGGCTGTATGAAGGGAAAGTGCGGTCAGTGGTGAATGGCGAGGGGTTCTCGGAAGGGGGGGAAGCGGCAAGTCCCCTTCCCCGTACACGTGTCATGCAGAAAACCCCCCAAATATCAGCGTTCACCCGGGCCCGGCTGTCCCACGAGTGGTACAAACACGCCCAGAAACATGGGGAAGATGCTGGCTGAGAGAAGGAAGAGCTGCTGAGCCACCCTCTCGCTCCTGCAATGAGGAAAAAAAAAATAAATGAGCCTTGTTCTCCCCATCCCCCACCTCATCCATTAAGAGCCGCTGATGATATTTGCTGCTCCTTTCCAGAGGGAAGCGGGTGAGCAAAATGTTATAGTAAGAGGAAGAGTCGGTCCAGCCTTCTTACACAACTCATTATCACTACAGCCTTTTGTCAGAGGGGAATGCAGGCCACCAAGTCTACCTTCAGACTGGAAAACAGATGTTGGAAATGGGATCTCTGAAACAGTATACCCTAACAGGATTTTTTTTTAAAAGGCTTCATTATTATTAAGTCTCTAGCTGTCATAATATAAAGCACTTGCAATGTGAACCAACCCATTCAAATGCAAGCCTGCAGAAAGGCTTTCCTAGTACACACCAGAGAGCCGTGCTGTCCACTTCCATCTCTATAAAGCTGCTTTAAATGCCACTGTTTGGTAGCTACTTTAATTTACATGTGGGAAAGGAGAAGCAGCAGCACAGACCTACACAGCTTATTGTCACTGCTGCAGTTCAGTGCCAGTGGGTAGGCACCCCCCACCAATCTGTACCTCCACCCTCTTCTCTCTTCCCCTTTATCGCCTGGCAGAGAAAAAGGAATACAGTCTGAGAATCGTAAGCTCACAGGCACATTTCCAACGCAACAAGGTGAAACGAATCACACACACACCTAAATTTTGAACACATGCCTGATCAGCTCTCAGGGGCAGATAATTTTGGCAATGCACATGAGTTCTGTGCTTGGTATAACCATTCCATCAGCTCCTCAGACTGACAGTTTTGCTGAAGACTGCTTTTCTAGAGGGCTGGATGTCAAGACCTACCCTGTTAAAAGAAGAGGTAACACAAGCTATTTTTATAAGATGAAATAATAAATCATATGAGAAATAAAAGAACTATTGCTCTCCAAGTACTGTACACAGCAAGTGTACGTGGAACTGACACTTGATGATAAAAAGGCCCACGTAAGCAAGGTATGTTTCTTGGGAAAATGGTATTAAGTTGGAAATTATGGTCTTGAGCAAAATAGAGAAAGAAATGAGTGACTGAAAGAAAAGCAATAAGCAAGGAGAGCTAACACTTGGTTAGAATAAGGAAGTCACCCAAAAACCAACATGTACAATCAGAACTCCAGTAGAAACATGCTGAAGTCTGGAAAACAGACAATTAACAATTGTTCATTTTCACAGACACAAACATATATGCTTACAGTCTTTTTGAACACTAATAACCACCCTAGGAAGCAAGCAGCCCCAGATGACAATCTTTCCTGTCAGCACTACGATACTCAGCCTACCAAGACAAGCCAAGTAAAAATGTTTGGAGAAACATTACACAGTAATGACTGGCTAGGCAACAACACGGTGGATGAAATCCTTTCACTAAAATGTAAATTTGGGCACATGGGAGAAGCATGGTAGTCAGTCACTGATTTAGCTGCTACCATTCAAAATAGAAATCCTGGTGCAGCAAGATAGTTCTGTGAAACTGTTCTGTGTGCTAAAGTGGAGTATTGGGAACTTTACAAAAGCAGCAAAAAAAATAGTACAGCAAACATCACTACACCATCATTACTGAGAACCAGACCTATGGCCTGCTTACATCCTAAACACAACATGTAACTCTGGGCTGCTTAAAAGGTGCAAAGTGAACTTAAAAAGGCACAGGGAAATGTAGCAAGGATGGCTAAAAGCACAAGGAAAAAAAACCCACCAGTATTTTCGCCCTGGAAAGAAGGCTTTCTGGGTGAAGTTCCAACCAATCTATTACAAAAACAAGAGCAGCATAGAAAGTGTTATCAGACAGCAAACACTCACTGTTCCTTCAAAGTAGAGAATATCAAATCAATTTATCAAACAGATGCATCAGAATAAAAGAGAGCTACTTCTTCATGTAACATGTTATCAAACCACAGAACCCACTGCCACAGCACATCACAGATGCTAATAATTGTTCAGGGTAATTCTCCCTTTAAAGCAAAATTAATGGAAGAAAGTTTAATCAGATGCTATTTAACACGAAAGTACTATTTTAGTTATACGTTGCTGGAACACTGTGCTGAGGAAATCACCCGATATGCTACTCAAGCCTTCTTTGTGTTTGTGCTACTGGCTGCTGTTAGGGGTAAAGTTTTAAGCTGGTGGACCTTTGGTCCAACACAGTGCTACCATCCCTGTGTTTTTACAAAGAATGACATGAAAAAATGTTACATACCTGCAGAATTAATAGAACTGGACAACATAGTACCAAGACCTACACCAGGCAAACCTGTAAACAATTCCACACTGCAGGCAGCTTTGGCAAAATACGTCTGTGGTGACCATTAGGGAGCTGTGAGAGGCAGCTGTTCTCTGAGGGACAGGGAGCCCCACACAACAGCCAGCAGGACAAGGACCTCCCTAGCCAGCACCCAGCCCCCACTGCACACACACAAGGGAAACAGGACACGCCTAAGGTATCCACATTCAGCCAGAAGTCCAGATAATAAATCATCTTCCAGAAAATGAGTTGGATATCAAGTCGTACTAAGAAATCAATCTGCAGATCAAAGGCAGGTCTAGAAATCCAGTGCATAAGCAAAGTCAGGCACAATCCAAGTAATTATTAAGCAGGAATCATAGTAACTAAACAGAGACAAAACCAGACTCCTACTCAGGGCTGAGCTTAAATAGAGCTCCTGAGCCCATGGGCAGAGGATGTAGATGGAGGCTGCAGGTGCAGCTGGTCAGGTCCATTAAAGCCTATCAGTACCCTTAGGGCCCTGACCCTGGAAACAGAACTATTCAGGTATCTTGTCCCTAAATCAAATCCACCTGGATCAGATCTCTGCAGCAGGCACTGAGTCAGTCCAGCCTAGGGAAGGTTACATGTGTCACTGATGCAGAACCCAAGTTAAGCCTTCCACAAAATAAAAGTTCTAGGAATTACGCTGCAAAGACAACTATGCTGTTCTGTAAGGGAAATACTGGATCTAACCAGGACTATCTTGGCTATCCCTGCCTCCCCTGTAATGGAAATGTGATACTGAGATATTAGAGCTGGCTCCTTGTGCAATTACAAAGCACAGATTAAAGCATCTATCTTGCAAAGCTTCCCTCAGATTGATTATCTCAGACTCCGTGTGTGTGAGTGACCAGCCTCCTCCCAGACTAGATGTGACCTACAAAGCTGTACACTGCACTGATGTGGTGCTGCGACTGTGAACCCGGCTGAACACAAGCCAACCACTGTTAATGCCTTTGTATTTGTAACACAGATGATCTGATAAATCACCCACAACATTGTTAGTTGGCAGTATCTGAAAGAGAAAAGTCTTGAACAACTTGAGTTTAATGCAGAAACTGTTGAATTCTAATTGTGGTTTTTACAATTACTTCCTCGTTTAGTCTTTCTTGGCCCTGTTTCTGTAGATAGTATCTACCTGCCTGATTGACACTGAAAACAAGTTAAGGTTTGCAAGCATGCTGAACACAGTTTAAGCATTAATACCATTTCACATGAAGTAATGACAGAAGGAACTATGATTTCATCTTCTGATGCCCATTATACAGGCCCATTGCATTTTTTCTAAGTATTTCCTAACAGATGTTCCTTACCTGGGGTGGACAGTGATTTGCCCCTCGTTTCTATTTGAGTTGGAAGTCTTGGCCTTTACCTTACTGTGTGATTGTGCATGAGCAAAATAAAGCACAAGCCCAGAATGATTGCTGTGCCTTGCCAGTAAACACTACATCTGGGAAGACATGGCTAATTGTGCATGCACCATCCCAGCATTTTTGGGTGCTTCCAGTCTACTGCACTTTTGCAGTAAGCCATGTGATAGCAGGAGGCATGGCATGCACACCTCTTCCCTGCACGTGAAAGAAAGGACATTGGGCACCCCTATATCTGCAGACTCAATGACTTTGGAGAGTCAGATATTTCTGTTCCTTAAGGACCTCACTGACACGCTACAGCTACGGACTGTCAGGGTCCTGAGGATGCCAACAGGTGTCAATGGCCCTGACCAGCCTCACCTGGGGCCTCTGTCCACACACCTTATCCATGGGCCCAGGAGCTCCATTTAAACTCAGGCCTGGCCAAGGTGTAACTTATTGCTTAAGCTGTGTTATAGATATGTTTGCTTTGGGTGCTGGCTCTTGCCTTGTTTTTTGTTTGGAGTTGGCTGCTATAAATGCACCCTAGATTTGTCTCTAGTTTTGTTTTGGGCCTCATTTATTGCTGTTCCTAATTTACTTCTCTGGATAGATCCTAGACCTGCTTTTTGCCTTTGTTGTGACTGCTGATGGAGCCTGTTCCCCGCACTCAGCTCTGTCCTGCTGCAGGGCTGCACCCTGTCGGTAAGCATACCACCCATACCGTGCTCAATCTTGTCTCTTAGCACATCCTTTCTCAGCAAGCAACATTGTCTTGTCTGTTTGCTGACAGAGGTAGCTAGAGCTCCAGATGCCCCATTGGTAAGGAATTGAGACTTGCTTCAGTGTTTCCAGACTGCAAGCCGTAATTCCTGTTATAGAAGAAGGAAAAAAAAAAAATCTTCAAATTCCTGAGTTTCATGAGGAAAAGTTCTGTTTTGGATATGGTTTGAGGCAAACAAATGGATAACTAAATAGATATTGCTTCAGATTGCTAACTAATAAAGACCAGAAGCAAGTATAAATTGGAAAAAAGTACTTATGATGCCTATATTCCAGAAGACTGATACTTGAAGATAATTTGTACACCTGTCTTAAAACAGAGCTCCATGTACATCAGCATTTTAAGAGCTGATTGTTTCAGCAATATGCACCATGAGAATAGCTTACCTAACTTTAGCCTTGATAATTTGTTTCAGTGGATAAATATTTGAAACATCTTTATGAAAACAAGTGCCTTCAACAATAACAAAAAATTAAAAAAAAAAAAAAAACAAACTATTGATAAAAATAACTACACTCTTGCATTTTTCTCCAAGTTAGCAGCTTTGCTCTTGAGTATCTTGACTTTAATGTTTTCTCGTTTACCATCAATCTGCTGGGGACAGATGACATAGTGTCAGGCGTGAGTGTAACCTTAGTGACATCAAAAATTCTGATGACTTATAAGATTGGGTCACAAAAGAGAAGTGACCAGGGAAATTCTGTAAAAGGTATAAACACTTCAAGGTAAAAAGATGAAGTGACAGCAGTAACAATGCTAAGATTTGAAGATGCAAATAATTAATTACTAGAGTAGCTGGTAAAGAAGAGAGAACTTCAGAGCATTTTAAACCAGCAAGTAACATTAAAATATGTTAAAATGAAAGCTATACACAGAAAGCTCACTGCTGAATTCCTTTTTGTGTTAGTGTATCCATACAAGATGTTTTGTTTACTTGTGCAATGCAAGCTTCTTACTGTTTTCCTAAACAGTATGCACTCATAGCACACTCTTCCCTAAATTACGAGGGTTGACAAAGTACCTTCCTGAAACACCCTGCCTGTATTCAAAAGAAGTAACAGCCTGTTTATACAGCCATCCCATTTTTCTAGTCACTGGTGAAACTCTAGAAACTAGATGACTTTCAGCTGTTAGTACAGTTGCAACACTTTTTTGGTGTGTGTGAAATGAGTTGTTTCTATAGTAATCTGTTAAAGCAGTATCATTGCTTGGCAGGGGGAGGCTCTTCCAGAGCAGAATCCCAAAAGAATATGAATTGGCTGGGGAAAACATGAACAGGCACTATAAAGCTTGCTTCAATAACTCACAGAACAGTTGTTTTTCCCTCAGAGACTTAAACATCAGAGTGATTTCAACAAAACCCATGAATTTTTCAGCTACATTAAAAAAATGTTGGAAGGCTGGAAAGTTGATTGTTGTGGGGTTTTGGTTTTTTTCCTGTTATAAAGAACTTATTCTGTATTTGCTGGAAGAAATCTGTCCACCTTTGTGATGTATTTTTTTGTTATTGGAAAAAATACGTATTTTAACAGCCGTTTCCCAAACATATCAATGACATAATGATCAAACAGAGCAAAATACACTTTTCCTAATGCTGAAGTAAACTTAATTTTAAGGAATCTAACCTATTAATGGAAAAAATCAGTAGTTTGTGTTGAGGGCAGTTTGACGCAAGCAGGGAGAAAAAAATGTTCCAGGAAACTTGTGTAGAAATGGGTTCATTTTACTTTTACAAGCATTGGGATCTGTTTGTTCTCTTCACGCTAAAAGGCAGATCTTTAAAAAGAGGATTCAGAGGTATGAAATATTAGAAAGTCAGGTCAAGATGCGTGGGGCAGGAAGTGTGAGGAAATGTAAGTAACTGCAGAGAACAGAAAGAAAAACTGAGGGGATTTTCTCACCAGTGTCTGGTATGCTCTCCTTCCTTGTACTGTGCACCAGCGTCTGGACTCTGTGATATTTTTATATTGTTTTTTCCAAGAGTTGAGGACAAAAGTTTAACTGAGTGCCTCCTGGAAAGACCCATACACTGTATTCAACAGACACGGCAGAAAACCTACAAAATTGCAGAAGATGGTGACAGCTGCAGAGATGATACTGGGCTTGACCTTTCTGATGCTAAAAAAGCAGAACTGGTTTTTTTCTTTCCTCAGTATCTACTTCCCTTTTTGATATATGTTGAAACTTGAATGTGACTAAACACGCTGAATGGTTTTCTGCTGGATATGAAACCGTAATTGTAGACTAACGACTCGAGTCTAGCTGGCCTGGTGGGAGGTGTCCCCGGCCATGGCGCGGGGGTTGGAAGGTTCGATTTTGTGGCAGGAAGTTTATTTAGCTATTTAAGCGCTTTAAAAAATCGCTGTGTTTTGTCGCACGGACCAATTAAAGCTCTTCAGGTTTTGGTTGCATGCACCTACAGCTCTGAAGACGCGCGTGTATTGGAACAAGACGTCGATAGCCGTTTTTAAGAGGCAACTAGCGGGGGCACTCCCGCGTTACACCCCCGGCTGAGAACCCGGCGAAGGGGCCGCCCGGCTCCCCCCGAGCGCAGGCTGGGAATCCCGCACCGGCTCCGCGCACGGGGAGGCGGCGGCAGCCGCGGGGGGGGGCGGTCCCGCCGCTTGTGACGCGATCCGCAGGCGCCGCGCTGCGGCCCGGCGGCCCCGGCCGTGGCTCGGCGGGGCCGGGACCGCAGTGAGGGCGCGGGCGGCCCCGAGCTCCGCCTCTGCGCCGCGCGGGGGTCGCCGCGCGGCAGCACGCGCTGCCCGTTTGCCGTCTGAGGGAGCCGCCGCCGCCGCCGCCTGCGCCCCGTCCCTTCCCTTCCCCTCCCTCCATGGCTTCCCCGGCGGCGGCGGGGCCCGGCGCCGCGCTGCCCGCGGACGCGGCACGACGAGACTTCTATTGGCTGCGCTCCTTCATCGCTGGAGGTGGGTGCCCCGAGCGGGACCCTGCCCGGGTTCTGCGGGCCCGGCGGGAGGGCAGGCCGTCACCGGGGCAGAGCTAGGCGGAGGTCACGCCCGTGTCAGTATCCCCGGTAGAACCGCTGGTGAGGGCACCGTCACCTGGGGAGACGGGGGGCTCTCTCTGCCGGATTTTTCTCCTTAATGTGCTAATGCAGGTGCCTCGGTGCGCGCGAGTGGCTCGCACGTGTGTCCGAACCAGCGGAGAGACCCGGGCAGCCGCTGGAGAGCCCGAAGCCCCTTTAGGGGACTGGGGGAGGGCGGGTTATCCCTGTCCCGAAACTCCCGCAGCTGCTGTTGCGAAGATCCGGGTGATGTGCAGCGGGGGTCAGGTTGCCAGACGCGAACTCACGTTACTGACCTTCCAGCGAAGAAACCCGTTTATTCTTCTTACAGGCGATTGTTCCAGCTGCCTGGTTTGCCAGGTAGTAGGAAGATGTTTAAAGTTTTCCCGTCGCTCTGCACTCGCTGTTGGGTCTCACTCTGAAGTAACGCAGGGTACACGGGGCACACACAGCCCGTTCCCTTGGGGAGAGCAGCCAGAGCTTTCCGCAGAAGGGAAGGAGGAAGCTGGGCAGAAAGCTCTGGAGTCGCTTTCCTTGGAAAGCTTCTGCCGTGAGTTCACAGTGGAGAGATGATTGCCTGGGTTTTTGTAATCAGGAAAAGTAGCTTATACCTTTCGTTAAGGCTTTAAGGAGTTTGAAACGCGCTTCTAATAGAGACTGTTTACTTGTCATTGAGGCTTCTTCCAGTTCCTGAGTTTCTCCTCCTATACGCCATTTAAAATTACATTAGAAAAAACCCTTATTGGTGTAAAGAGCTTTTGCATCCCATCACTTTTCTATTTCCCCTCTTGGAAAGGTGTTGCAGGATGTTGTGCCAAAACAGCTACTGCACCACTGGATCGAGTAAAGATTTTGCTGCAAGCTCATAACCACCATTACAAACATCTAGGTAAGATGGCTGCTGCGTGTCTGATTTTTGGGTTTAAGTGCAATGTGTGTGGTTTGGGTATGTTGGTTTATTCAGCCATGTGTCTGATTAAAAAAAAAAAGGCCGCTAATCAGACAGAAGGTTGGATCTGTCTGGTCAGTCTCTGTGCCATGTTTTGTTGGTGTTGAAAAAGAAAAACAAAGCCCTGTGTAAGTTGCAGTATCGGTTGATGTGTTAGAGTTTAAGATATCTGAATAATCCTCAATAAGGCCTGTAAGAACCAGGCTTGATCCTCCCCTGCGTGAGGCCAGCAGGAGATTGGTAATCACAAGATTCGGAGCTGGGATCATTTATGTCAGAACTGTCATCGCTGGTAACTGCTGCAGTCTGCTGTGGCGATTGCTGGGTCCCAGGGGCTGTGGGGACCAGTGCTTTTCAGAGCTCGGTAGCCCTCACAGGGGCTGGCCATTACATGATGGTGACCACTGAATACCGCAAGACTCATGCTCGCTTATGCTCACAGGCAGCAGCATGGTTGGTATGAACTGAAGGTTGAAGTGGGTTTGTGCTTGGCATGAGGTGCGGGTGATCTGTGTTCAGTACCTTGGTAGCATCGTGGTGAGAATAAACTCATAGTTGTCAGCATGTTCAGAACCATGCTCTGTGGAGCTGTAACAGTGCATAGTATGCATGGGGTATTTTGTGTCATATGTTCTTGAAATGTCACAACTTACATTTGGAAATTTCAGTGTTACAGTTGTCAAATAATAATTGTGAGTAGGTTAATTTTACATGTCAGAAAACACTGGAATTTTTAACTTGGACACTAAAGATAATTTTTTTAAAGGTTGGCAAAATAAATCTTAGCAAAATTCAATGGACACTTCACTGTACAGAAAAGGGAAACACAAGTAATGGGGTCTTTTGGTAACATAGTCACACAAGGATGCCCTCAGATCTGCAGTCTGAGTTGAAGGCTGAAATAATTGGTTTGATATTTTAAATTCTTATTTTCTGTTTGCTTTGTACTGTGCCATAACTGGCAAGTAAAATCTTACATTATTCCATATTTAGGGTGTTAGATATGATGCTTATTATTTGAAGTGTCTGTCTTGAATTCATGTCCTTGTTACATGTAGACAATAAATGGAAATGATGTGATAGAGATACCTGTAAGTGCAGAGACACGATGGATTAGTTCATCCAAGTCCTCACTACATGTGTTGCTGCCCTTACACTGCGAAGTTTGTGCTACGTGGATCTCAGAGCCTGTGTTTTCAGAAATAAGAACAATAACTCATCATCGCAGGGTAGAGAGAAATTCTAATCATGGAATAAGTATTTTCAGAGGCATGTAAAAATATAATTAATATCATTCGTAGAAAGACAGAAACAATTATTTTATTTAAACTTCAAATGAAAGTTTGTCAACTACTCTTTTATCTTACCTTCAGGCAGAAAAAAAGCGTAAGCCTTTTTCATGTTAAGCTCTTATATTATTCAGTAGCTGCATATGACTGAAGAATGTTTGTTGTAGTTTATTCCTTTTTAAAAAAAAAAGTCAATTTGATAGCAATTGTGCATAACTAATGTTTATAATAAAACTGTAGGTGTTGCTCAAAGTTTCTGTGATCTATTTCCTACCTGTTAAAAGGGAATAGGATTGCTTGTTATTGCAACAATTCTGGGACAAGAAGTGTGAGATGTTTAAGCTGTAAGTAACGAGTGACAGCATTTAATCTGTAATTTAGCATGTTGTAATATTATATGGATTATTTATTTATTTTGAATTGACTGAATGATAACCAGTTTCCTTCAGTTGCTAGTATTGGCTTTTGCAAGTGGATAGTGTCACCTGCAATAGGTTTGCTTGCAGCTCGGCCAAGTCATGGGGCCTGGATGCATGAAATGTTCCATGGAGTTTGGGAAGTGAGAAAGCTGATTAAACTTAACCTTAAACCTCCTCCTTCTGGCAATGCTTGGGCACTGAAAGTGGATTTTTCACTCTCCATAGTTACATGAGCAATGTGATTGGGCCTTAGTTCTAGAGATTTTCTTGCTGTTAGTAATATTTGCCTGTTCTTTTTCTTCCCCTCTCCCCAGTGTAATTGTTAAATACCTTTTTTTTGTATTGCTGGCAGGAGTGTTTTCTACATTGTGTGCTGTCCCCAGAAAGGAAGGTTACCTTGGGTTGTATAAAGGAAATGGGGCAATGATGATTAGAATCTTTCCATATGGCGCAATTCAGTTCATGGCATTTGACCAATATAAAAAGGTAGCTGAATTTATTTTTTCTTTTTCTTTTTTTTTTTTTTCCTGCCTACAACAAATACAGATTCTTTAAGTAGTGAAATTTAACACTGAAACTTTTGTCTTATTAATTAGCTGCATGTCATTTTGCAGATTGCTTAATTTTATCTGAATCTGCCCATTAAAAACATCAGGGCAATAGTGAAACTTTTGGCAATGTTGCTTAAGGAAAAAATTCCCACTTTTTCCACCTTTTATTAAGAATAGTACTTTTTTCATGAAAGAAAAAGGTCATCTAAAGTCACCTGCTATTTGTATTGCTGTAAGATAGCCCTTTGTGAATAATGTAGGAACAAAATGTACAATGGAACCTATTATATAGTGTTGGGATCCTTAGTACTTGATGGATGGAATAATTTAAACTCGAAAGTCTGTTTGGATATGACTGTTACATTTGACTTGAGAAATGACTGTGTCAGGCTTTACATAAAAATGACCTAAAGAGAAAAATGCTCATTTTGGGGTCCCGCAAGACCAATGGTTTCCTTTCTGCTCTCATGCATTTACTCTTTCATAATAAATACATAATAAATCCATGCAACGTCTTTTGGAGGTCAGGTGTTAGCATAAGCATGTTTTATACATTGCTTATGTAGTGAAAAATACACCACTGAGGAATTGCAAGTGATGAGGAATTCCCTGTTTGAAAGGTCAGGTTTAGTACCCAGTGAAGTAAATTACATGCTCTTTACTGAAGACAGTGAGATTGAAATTGATTCTCTTCCCTAGAGAGCAAATGTCAGAAGGCTGATACAAAGAAGTAACTGTAATGAATTTCATATATTCTTTCTTGTGGTGCAATCATAAATGCTGTTGATCTATGCTTGCTTTATGTTGTGTTGAATAAAAGACTGCATGCCATACTTTTTATAATGAACTCATTTCTAAATCTGCAAATTTCAAGAAACCATTTAGTGTCATGGCAGCTTCTTTTACCAGTTATTGATAATAAACATTCAAGATGTTTTGTGGGAATGTGTAAAAGAAAGCAAAAATCTTAAGGAAGATAAGAAATTCTTTTCATAGCGGAAACTGCTTCTTAAATAGGTCTCTGTTATTTGATATAAGTCTGGAAACTAATTTCTAACTTCCTTCCATGGCATAATGTCACTTAGGAAGTTCTTGCTCTCAAATGCTTGTCTGAATTTTTCCTTGCTGAAAAAATTATTCTTCTCAAATGTGTTGCTTGTCAACTTTGCTCTGTGTCCTTTGCTCTCTATTGTGCTGCAGGGCTAGTATTCGGTTTGCCTTGTTTGACACACATTAAAGATAACTAAATAAACAATCTAGTTTCTGAAATAAACAGTACGAATACTTTCAACTACTTGTTCTGCCTTGTCAGCAGAATTTTCATGGTTTTAGTAAAAAACTGTTAACAGCAACGTTCAGAAAATGATTTCAACAGTAATTAAGTGCTCTGGCTTGGATCTTTAGTGTTGTAAACTTCTGGAAACAGGTACAGGGTTTGTGTTAACATTATAATAAACCGTGGGATGTACTTCCCTGTATTTTCTGATATGTGACTATTGTAAATGTTCCATATTTTGTAGATAATAAAGAAGCGACTTGGGATTTCAGGGCATGTGCATCGATTAATGGCGGGATCCATGGCAGGTATAGTTTTGTATTTGGATTTCAGACATCCCTTTTGCTGAAAAGTTAATATTTGTTCAGAGGATGGTTTGATGTGCTTTCAGGTCAAACTGTTGCAAATTTGTATTGGTAAATGGCTAATGTAACTGATAGTTACCTAACTGAAAACTATCTAAGAGTATTCTTCAAATGATATTTGTTCAAGTGTTGAATTCTGTGCTACGCTGTAAAGCACAGTTTTTAATAGTGTGTATTATGGCTTGTAAAAACTGAAAAATCCAGTGTCATCAAGATGAAGTATAAAGAATGCAGGTTTTAGTAGCATTGACTTATCTGCCTGCCACTGCTATTAGGTTGAATATAAGCCTATAGGAATAGAGAGAAGTGCAGCTCCTGAAATGGGTGGATTCTTTGGATTTGCCAGAAATGTCTGTGCTTTTCAACAGGAGGATTGTCATGATGCTGCTTAGATAACGTGTGAACGTTAAAAACATCACTTATCAATTAGTGCAACAGCAGTAGAAAAACCCATTTGTAAATTGCCAGGATATGGTATGATTATATATTTCTATTTTCCTCTTGGTCATTCAGCTAAAAGTAGCTAAGAAAGAACAGAAAGGTAAGTAATAGTGCACTGGTTTTAATTGAAGGTTGTTCTTCATGTGCTTTTACTTTGTAAAACAGGCTTAATATTGTCTAGTGACAGTCCTTAAATAGCTATGAGTATCAATATTTAGCTTATTTTGGAATACAAATACTGAGGGTTTGTTAATACTACCTTTAGAAAATAAGTAATTGTAGTTTTTTCAGGGGCCTTGTCAGAGACCTGGAACATGACTTGTGAGGCACTGTGAAAACACTGAATAATCAGCTTAACTCTGTCAGTGTTGGACATGCTGAAACTCTTTGTGTAGGTAAAACGATGCCAGATGCTATTAATTTAAGCACCTTACTGGTTAAATCTGTTTTGTGTGGTTAGAGTAACATAAATAAAACTAACATAACGCACTATCTGGAAACCATGATCAAATGAAATGCTTTGTGTGATGCATTTAAGTACAACATGCTCAACAATCTGTTACTGAGATGCCCAAAACTGAGTAGATGAGCTAGACTTCAGTGTGCAGTGCCATAAATATAGCAGTTAGATGTAGTAATAATATTGCATGTGATACCTTACTTGTGAGTATCTTATTTGTTTACTAGGTGGCATTAACTGCTTTTTGGGATACTCATTAGGTAAATAAGGCAGGGGAGTTATACTGAGTATGCCAAGAATGTAGAGGAGAAAGGACGCACTAAAAAGAGCCTAGAATTTGAAATTAGTTACAGAAGTTATCTAGGTTTGCAAACTAAAGAATTTTTTTTTTTTAAGTAGTTTGTAATATTTCTTGCTTTAATTTCTGTGCCTTAGTTTCTTGCTCCCTCCAAAAAGGGATACTACTCTTTTCTTCTGAGTTGAAATGATTAAAGGAGATGGAGTGCTGCTTGCACACCAGTGTTGGTGGATAGGGGTCTTCAGTTTCCTGGAACCAAATGTTACGCTGCTGAAAATAATCTTTGTTTACCTTTCCTTTTTGTCCCCTCTACACATGTAGCCACACAGCTGTCTGCTTTCACTTCTGTGTATGCTACTGATACTTAAATCTTGCTTATGTCAGTGATTCCAACGGTACTAACAGTCAACAGACCCAAATCAGCTCCAGAATGGTGGGAAACATTTGAGTATCTTCTGTATCTGGTGAACAGGATCAAAAGCATATCCACAGGGAAAAACAAGGCCATGAGGATGGGGGTGGTGGAGTAAGAGAAAAGAAAATCCTATTGTAATGCATTTATTTAAGGAGGCCAAGTTAAAGTTACTGTGGAAACTAACTCTGAATTTCTTGAGTCTTGTGTGATTCAAATTTCAGCTGTAACACCTCATTAACAGATAAATAACTTCTTTTAAGGAAAGACAGAGCTGGGGACAAGATAGAGAAATCATAGATGTTGGTGGCCTTTAGGAAGCAAAATTGAAATCATGACTGTATCACAAGATTATTTGGCCAAAAAAAAAAAAAAAAAAGTTTTAGAATTGAAACCTGAATCAAGACACAGAATGTGTTACTTCCTCCCCTGCACTTGTTTAAGATAAAAAAAAAAAAAAAAAATCCCAAAAAAGACTAGATGGTATCTAGAATAAACTCATGTTCCTTGAAACTAATACAGAAAGCATGTTTGTGTGTTTATCTTACTTTTAGCCAAAGCAATTGGAAAGTAGTACTAATCTAAGAGGATGCTATTGGTCTCCATTTTAAATATGTAATTAACAGCTACCTGTTTGAGTCAATATTTTAAAAAAATCTGTGCTGTTTTTCAGAATTGCACCTGAAAAAATAAACATAATTATATATTGGAGGTCTAGAAATATTAGGGCTTTTAAATTAGGCAGTTCTTTAACCTTTCTGACAAGTATTCTTTGTCATCAGCTATTTCTCTGTATGTATAGTTCCTGAAGCTTTGCTTTCTCCAGATGTCTGCTTGATAAATTAATCTTTATACTAGTTAAGGTGCATATCTTTTGCAGTTCAAGGCTGTGACTTGTGCTTATCACTTTTTGAACTATATACCTCTGAATCATCTGGCAGTACTTAGTTTGATCTATGCAGTTATTGGTAAAGTACAAAGAGCATGATATAGAAATCATAAAAGCTTGCATATCAGACATGATTGTAGTACTTGATCTTTGGAAATGTATTTCACTTGCTTTATTTTCTTGCTCCAGGTGTTTTTTTGTTTTCAAAGACAGACAATTACTAATAATGGAGGAATAGTAGAGAAATTAGGAGATGGAGATAAATCCCTATATTGCTAATCTCATTGTTAACTCCCAAAACTAGGGAAGCAAATCAAGGACAGTCTAATTCCTGTTGTGCTTCACTGATGCTCAGTAAAGGTTGGTGTAACCCTGTATCTTGTCCCCAAGAGTGGTCAAAGGTGCTGGAGAACAATATGTTAAGGATGGTCTTCCCCTGACTTCCTTGACTTCTGAGCTAGTATTTGCAATGAAAAAGTCTGCTGTTTTTGAAGTAGTTCCTTAAAGGAAGGAGCTACAGTACCTTATTTCAGATGAGGCACTGGGAATTGCAGTATGTAGCTCTTAACTGTTGAGATACTTCCAGTTCTGTCCTGTTAAACCAGCTGTGGGAGAGATTTTTGGCTGACTTCTGATAACTCATAATATTTAGGGAGTAGAGATGAGATAAGTAATTTTGTAGACTCCACCACAATGACTTTGTCTCAAAGCTGGCCACCATTCCTTCTAGAAAGGGTAAGTTTCTCTTGTGTGGCCCAAAGGAGATCTTGATCCCTTTTAAGTCCATTTTGAACAGTAAGCAGTAGCATGCCTCTCCCAGTTGCTTCAAGAAAGCATGTTTTGTGGCTGTTAGAAATCCCTTTGTTTTTTTCCAGAATTCATGGCTAGAGGATTTTAGCAGGGGGGAATAAAAATCCTTACTACATATGGTTTCCTTCATTTTCATATTTTTTCCACTTGTACCATTTTTGGACTGTGTTCATTAGTTAGTACATTCACCAAGCTCTTGGTTGGCCTGTTTGCTAGTCTTTGTTGGGAGAATATTCCTGGATACATGATTGGGAAGAGAAGGGGATAAAGTTGTCTGTTTTCTTCAGTGGGATGACTTTCTTGTGAACTCTTAAATTCTGTAAAAGCTATTTTTCTCCTTTTTTTTTAAAAACTGCTTAAATTCATCCATTATACTACATTTCAGGCAATCCATTAGGAAAAGGCTGTAGTCTGAGGGATTCGCTTTAATAATGTAGGTCAGTGGAAACAGTTATAAAGTTGCTTTGGTGTTTTTCATCTTCCAACTTTTGAACCCTATGGTTGAGACAACATCAGAAATCAACTGCAGATGTCTGCTTTTTGTTCAGAGGAATCTTCCAAAATCTCTGAAATAGACGTTTTTGTCTTCTAAAATAAATTGCTGGTAAGATACTTCAGGAGGCCACAAATTTTCCTCAGTTGACAGTTGATCAGTGTTGGCTCTTTGGCTAACTCACTTAGGGTGGTTTTTTTTCTCCCTGTTTAATCCTACTATCTTCTGTCAGATCATTCATCTTGCTGAAGTTGTTTTTTTTTTTTTATTCTCCAGAGATAAAGTTATGAAGAGTTTGCTTGTTGGAGAAGTTGTATTGTGTTTGGGTTTGTTGGTTTGATTGTTTTGTGTGGTCTCCCCCTGCCCTAATCCCTGTTGTGGTTTTCCCTTGACCTTATGGAAAAGGGGAAATGATACACCTACAAAAAGAGATACCATTAGGAGAGTATTAAAACTTAAAAGGAATTGGCAACTTTCTGCCAGGACCAATTTTCATGGGTGATGTTTAGCTAAGTCAAAGCAGCTGCTACAAAACAGTATCAGTCACAAAGGTTTTTGCTTGGTTTTTCTCTTTGCTCAGTGTGTGTGTTTGTGGTTTGTTTTTTGGTTGGTGGGGTTTTTTTGTTTGTTTGGGTTTTTTTAGTAACAGTGGTATACCACCAGAAAGTGACCTCTGGTTTTAGTAAACAGGTTTTAATATTCCCTCCAAATCATTTGTCAGCAATTGAGTGGTTTACTTCAAAAACTAGCAGTAGGAAAGAATTTGTTGCTCAGGTAACTGTTGGAGGAGTTCTTCTCTGTACCAGAATTCTAGTTCCAAAAGTATAACTTGGTCAGCATGTAATCAGTTTTGAAGCTGTCTATAACTGGGTGAATCCAAAGATTTTTTTTTTTTAATTTTTTTTTAATCTTAAATCTAGAAATAGGGTTTTTTTTGGTCACAGTTTTAAAACAGAAGTGCTGGGGTAACATGAACTATTAAAAAGCAGTAATGCAATGTGGTTAAGTATGTTAATTTGTTAGATACATTAGTAGGATCCTGACTTTATTTTAAATGTCATTAGAATGTATTTAGTATTTTCAGATGCAGTAGATACATGTATCTATATCCAGTAATTGCATCAAATTTTGACACAATGCTTTTGAAATCAAACATTTGAATTTGTTGGTTTAATCTTTTTTCAAAAGATACGGTAGTATTAGGTTTCATGGTTGCAAACCAGTAAAGCTAAATGCCTAGACTGCTGCCTCTGAGCCATGGATGTAAAAAAGATTGCTCATGTGAATACAGTTAGGCCCATAAATCTGTGGACAATCAAGGCCTAGGTGTGCAGCTTCAGTGAACACCGAGTAGAAACAAAGCCTTTGTGTGTTGCTGAAGTTAGTGTTCCAATTTGCTGATTAAAAGTGACTTTAAGTGTTTCTCTAACATATTAATCTGTGTATGATATTATATTCACTGCCACAAAAGGAAATTATAATTTTCAAAATAATCCTAGAATCAGATAAGGTGTAGGTGAGTTTTGTTTGCTTGTTTTGTTTTTGTTTTTAATAAAGGTATTACAGCAGTGATTTGTACTTACCCTCTTGATATGGTTAGAGTTCGTCTGGCGTTCCAAGTAAAAGGGGAACACAAGTACATGGGAATTATCCATGCATTCAAGATGATTTACACAAAGGTATTTTTTCTTTTAATCTTCAGTCCTGTCAAAGAAAAATACGCTCTTTTAAGGAATGTTGCGCTACATTGAAACTGGTGGCTTGGTGGAAAGTAACATGACTTCATTGTGTGCACAGTGAATTTCTTAATGTAAAAATATCCAGATGCTTCCTTCTGCTTAGGCTGCTAAGATGTAGCTAAGGCTTATGGAAGTGGGAAGTCCAAAGCAGCACAGAAGTTGCTTTTCAAGGACAAGTAGTAATGATACAATAAAATTTGGGGAGGAGGGGATATGTATAATGCAGAAATATCTTGTAGATTATCATGGTGGATGTAGATTTTACTTTTTTTTTTTTTCTCCTTCATTTTCACTTCTTTATTTCCTATGGAGCCAGGGAGTTGTCCCCTCAATTTTCAGGCACAAGAAATGGCACTTGGTGTTAGCTCCTTGGTGCTAGATGATGCTAGTTAGATTGCTTCATGCGACTCTGTATGAACAGTCATATAACTTGTTAAGACACTTGTTGTACTTCTTGCCACAAATGTACTTCTATTTTTCTTTCAAAGGAAGGTGGCTTTAGTGGGTTCTACAGAGGGCTGATGCCAACTGTTGTAGGAATGGCGCCATATGCGGGTAAGTTAAAACCAGAACATGGCAATCCTTCAGCAGTTGTGTGCTACTAAATTTGCATAATGTATTTGCACACTTAGTTAAAATTGAGGATTCTGGTTTTTTACTGAATGGAGAGGGGAAGCCGGTAGAAGCATTTGCAATGCTTTAATTTTAATCTAGATCAAGATGCTAAAGCACCTTCAGTAGGCAAAGCCTAGCTTTTCTGAAACTTGGACTTGAGAGGGAGAGAGGTAAAGCAGAGGTGTTTTGTCTCCTTAAAGCATGTAGTATGTTTCTCTCAAACAGGTAGATGATGAGAGAACAGAGCCTCTGTATTGGCTCCATCTCCTGGTCACTTTCTTGTAAATACACAAGTTAAAGCAGTGGGTGGCATGGGATGGAGGAATGTTGGAAGTGCTCAGTTAAATTACACTCTTATTTGAAGTATAAGAGATGTCTTTCAGCTAAAAAGATCTTAGGAGTTACTCTTATCAGCAATCCAGCAGTTTAAACCCCACAGTCTAGTTTAGGTAAAGCATTCTTTTAATGTGAGTTATAAAGACTAATTAATTGGACGTTACTGTAGAAGTGCAAAATATTTCTTTCTGCTTAAACTTAAAAGAATTGGAAAATGGTTTAATTTTGTAATTGCAGCTTTGTTTATTATGATGCATTGACAAATAGTTGTGGTGGTTTTGTTGGGGTTTTGGTTGAGTTTGTTTTTTTTTGTTTTTTTAATGAAAGTACATAAAAATTAAATTTCCTTTTAGGTTTTTCATTTTTTACCTTTGGTACCTTAAAGAGCATTGGACTTGCTCAAGCACCTAACTTGCTTGGACGGCCTTCGTTAGATAATCCTGATGTCTTAGTTTTGAAAACACATGTAAATCTGCTGTGTGGTGGCATAGCTGGAGCAATAGCTCAGACGATATCGTAAGTTTGAGATTTGTTTGGTTTTGGGATTTTTTTTTTTTCTTTTATGTAGCTGTTCATTCTAAAGAAACTTTCATCTGAGAATATAATTTTTAAATTTGGTTTATCAGGCAGTGGAATTCAGTTATTTCCTATTGTTTCATTTACTAAATATCTATTTAATCTTTAAAGATCTATGCATTGAATCAATTACATTCAGATAAATCTCTTAAATTCAGTAGAATCTTGCTTAAGCTATGAAATTTTAACCATGAATGTAATTTGCATAATTTTATTGCAATTTATTTCAAAACAATGTAACCTATGAAGCCATAGAAATTAAAAAAAAAAAAAAGGGAACAACAAGCCTTAGATATTGTATTTGGCATTGATCTTATTACTTTGCCTGCCTTCTCCACTTTCATGCCGTTCTTGTCATACTTAATTTTATCCATAAACTAATTTAATGGATTTGTGGCATCAGTTTTTCACTAAATCACTGCATGGTAAATGTTATTTTCTATTAATCCTTAAACTGTTAATTTTATTTTGTATTCAGGTGTCTTCTCTCTCCAGTGTTTTACAGACTTTTATATTTTCATCTTATCTTCATGTGTCTTCCTTACTTGTGCCAAAGGGAACATATTGAGAGATCTGATTTGCTGGGTTTGGTTGTACAGGGCAAGTGTCCCTTTTTATGTGAGAATTTTCAGCTGTGTTGAGAATCTGAGCTGGATTCCTGACTCACTGAAAAGGGAGGTTGGAGGGTGCATGTGGACTTCTTAGTATTCTTTTTTTTAAGCAATATTCATGTAGTCATCACACATCTGGTTGAACTGCTGTTGTACTGTCCCCTCTGTAGATACCCCCTTGATGTGACTCGTAGGCGGATGCAGTTAGGAGCGGTTCTCCCAGACTCTGAAAAGTGCCTGTAAGTATTTTCTTTTTATCCATAATAACTGAATTCTTAGATGTCTTAAATTAAGTTCTTAGTTTTCAAGTTGGGAAACAAAACACACACACATACCCAACTACTATGTTATTAATGTCTTCATTCTTTTAATGAGTAAGTTTCCACAAAAACAAAAGCTGCCGTTATCACTCAGAGTTATAAAAATAAACCAAACCAAAACTGAAATCACGATGGCACTTCTAGTAATACTGTGCTTATATTAGTAATATAGCTTTTTGGTATTTTAACTCAAATTGTGATGTCTCCCTGTTATCAGCTGGATCCCTGAGAGAGAGACAGACTGCATCCTTCTACTGAAATGAAATGTTTCTAAGTGCTTTTTTTGACGGTGTAAAATCTGCTCCATAAGATGACTTGGAATAATACTGGTTTATTTGGCCTTTTTTTTGCATTTATGGTAGTGTCTCACATCTCACAAGTAGCTAGGGTTCTAGAAGCGGAAATATAATATCCTCGAAATTCAGGAAGTTTTTCAAGATGAGAGCTGATTTAATGCTATGATTTTAAGTTGTCTCAACGCAGTACAATTCCAGGACAGTTTTTATCTTCGTTACTTTCAATCTTGAGGAATGTCTGAATCCAGTGTGATTCAGTGTGAACTTCCTGTGTGGCGAACTGGATCTTAATAACAGGAGTCTTGGTGACCTTCCATGAACAACCTAGATGTTGCTTACTGTGAAAGTTGCTGTTCTCTTTTCCTGAACAGCAGTTTTTTCCCTTTGGCTGTTTTCCACTCCAGAGACCTTAAAAATAAAACTGTGTTAGTTGTTCTTGGGAGTTTACTTTCTGCATTTGTGAGCACTGCTTTTACAGACATGAGGCTTCCCACTTTAACAATATGGTTGTGACCATGTTCAGAGAGAGCAATGCCTTGAAGGAGAGTAGACATATGTCTTTAGAGGATGAGAGAATAAAACAAGTAGAAGATCATGAAGCTTTGAGGCATATGGAAGACCTTCTCAAAGAGCCATGTCTTTAATAGGTTGGAAATAATGAGCATCTTATGGATTTTTACATTGCTTTCCATTTAGCATCCATTTGCTCAGTTTCAGTAGAAGTATGTGAGCAAAATTGTTCTCCTTGCCATATACAAAGTAATTCTAATTTTAATAAGGTTAAATTCTATATACTTAACAAAAAATTTATCATTTCTCTTTTGAGGAAATACTAGGTGTTTGTCACAGTGGAGGAAGGTACACACGTGCAAGATGTGTAACAGCTAAATAAATACTATATGCAGAGCTTTAGAAGGACAGGTTGTGTGATTGAGTGCTCAAAGAGAGAATGGGATACAAGCCCATATCTGTAACGCAAGAAGTCCATGCTACATTGATCAGATTGTTTCCATTACTCTGTATTACATTTGTAAGAAGAATTGATACTTCTCAACTTTTTCCTGCCAGATAGGCAATGGAATATGCATAGCCATTCTGGCATAAAATGTCTTGGTATGTCTTTTAAGGCAGGTGTTTTCAGAGTGAAACTTCTTTAGATGGGATGGCACCATCCTTTCTCCAATTCACAGCTCTTGTGCCCAAGTTTCTTGCAGAAGCTCAGACTGTCCTGAGTCCTAAAAAGATTATAATGCTTTGCTACATATATGGAATCCAATGGGTTTTTTTACATAGATCTCTTAAGAACAAGTAAAACAAGTGTCTTGTAGTTAAATGATTTTAACTATTGATATGGTATATTCTTATTCTTTCCAGTACAATGGTGAAGACAGTGAAATATGTATATCAACAGCATGGAATACGAAGAGGATTATACCGTGGTTTGTCTCTAAATTATATTCGTTGTATTCCTTCCCAGGCTGTGGCTTTTACCACATATGAACTGATGAAACAATTCCTGCACCTCAACTAATTTTTTTTTTTTCTGAAGACTTTCCTGTAAAACACACTATCAGTTCTCAAATTATATTGGTGAGCAAATTACTTGAAGATAAAAGCTATTTGTTACTGTGCAACTGCTGCTGTCTGACACGTTTATTTGCCAAAATGTGGTTAATTTCTGGTTTAACTCCAGGAAGACAGATCAAAATAAACATTGATTATCTATAAACATTTTTTTGTACTTGATTTTTCTAGGCTTCATTAGATGAATGTTAAGAATCACACAGTTTTAAAATTACACCCACATTTTAGATGATATCATGCTGTTAGTTATTTAGCTTATCACCATTACAGGAGTTACACACATGGTTATATTGCTTTTTAAGCTAGTCGTTAGACATCTGTTCTTCTTCAATTTAAATTGAATAAACTGATTTGAACAAAATGCAATGATTTTCTTATTCAGATATTTGCCAGCTCTGTAGAAACTGAACTCAGCAGACCACAATTTAAGCTTTTTTTTTTTGTTTTTGTATGCAAGAACAATGCATATATCTTCAGAGTGGTACACATGAAGGTCTCTTCAACTATTTCAGTAAAAAGTTACAAGATGTATTTAATGTTATTAGAAACATTGCAATTTGGAAGCCAGTTTCTTGGCATGCATTCTATTCTTAACAAAAAGTGCTCTATCTACAGAGATCAACTTGGGGGAACTTTTACAGTGACAAGTGCTAGAGAAGATCTCCTTAAGGCAGTTAGTATGGGCCTAATTTTACAAGGCATTTCTGCACCTTTTCTGTGAAGATGAATGTTCTCTATTCAGTTTATTTGAAGGCTGAGTATTGTATGTACTTTCCAGTACTAGCTCGTGTAAACAGGTTTGTCCTGACCTTAAAACATGGTGACAAACAAGACTGCATGCTGCTGCGTTTACTTACTTAGGCATAAGGACCATATTCAACCTCTTGTGCAAGAAAAGAAAATGAAGATTTGTATTGGAGTCTGTGGATGTGTATATGTACTGTTTCTCAAGTATGGTATGCAATAGACTATTCCATGGTCCCTCTGCAATTCCTTTTGTAGAGGGAGTTATTTTCCAGGCTTGTGTATACATTATTTGCATTGTTACTCTTGATTTTACTCACTTGATTCAGGAAACTGTAAAGCATTTACTTCAAGTGATGCAAGTTATTTATTTACTGTAAATATTTTGGCAGTGTCTTTTAAGAATTGGTAATGGTTAAGTGGTGGATGGTAAGATTGTGTAATTTTGATCAATATGACAAGCTGGATTTTGAGTTGTGTATTCAATACCAACTTTTGTGGCTCAATTTTTTTTCCAGTTCTTTAAAAGTATGTGTTTCTTTGATATTTAACAATCTAGCTATGGACAGAATGAGATGTATTTGAATTTATTTTATTAAAAACTTTGAACTAATGTTTTTCTGTGAATTTTTTTTTGTGTGTGTGTTATTGTTGTGTCACAGACAAAAAGAATGCCTGTTTCTGGAATTACCTGTGTGTTTAAGTGTGTAGGTAAACCTGCATATAACCTGCATCTAACACTGTCATTAAGAGATAATAAATAACATTTTTCATCTGATATTCTATTTCACTTAAAGGAAAACTAACCAGTGTCACAGTGAATTTTTAAGTGTTCTTGCAGTAGAGTTAAATCCAGTGTATTTAAAGAAAAAAAAAAAGTGACATTTTCCTCTCTTGCATTCTTTTACACTGAGCATGTAAGCGTCTTCTCAGGTGCCAGTTCTTTGCCATGTTAATACTGTTAAGGATGTTTAAATTTAGAGTCTTGCATCTCAATTTTATTAAGTGGTATATTTGAGGAACTCAGATTTGAGCTGTGTCATGAAAAGTTACAGTTATGCAGAATAAAGCAGAAATTCAGCATGTTCACTTGAGATGAAGAGAGTAAAAACTATCCTCTAAATATTTGAGTAGGATATTGAATGTGAAAAAGACCTACTGGGTGAAACAGATGTATTTTCAGGATTAGCTGCTCAAAGTAAAATTTGAGAGTATGCATAATTTTAAATTTGTAAGTATGTTAATACTTTTGAGCCAGGTCTATGAAAGATAAATACTTTTATCCAAGGGCTAGATGGGAGGAGACCGGAGTTTCATTTTTTTTGAGTAGCTATTTCTAACGCTGGAAAGATTATTCAAGTATTTCTTATTCCACTGGAAATTCATATAGAATTTATCTAGACTATCTGGCTACCACAATGGAAACATGGGACTTAACTGTAAATCCTATTTCTTTCTCCTCCAATGACAACCCTGTGAGAACGGGGTTTATTTGCATTTTGAACTACTGAGGGATTTATTCCCTCTTTTTTTTTTTTCTCCTCTTGTCTATCTCTTCAGTATCTTCAGTGTACTGAACAAACGATGTCTAATTTTAGACAGTAAAATGTACAAGATTAGGCCCCAGCCAAGCTCATTTCTCTACCTTAATCATATACTTTCTAATTATTTTTTCTGTTTACTTTTTCAGCAAATGTAAAGGGCCTGATTATCCACTGTTATCTTTATTTCTTAAAAATTCATATAATAATTTCATAACTGTTCTATCCAGTGATTATTTTTGTGAAGAACTGGTTATATAGCCTTGGATAGTATTTTTAAATTCTTTTAAATCTACCCGTTTCCAATACTCTGAAATAAAAGTAGAAAAGAAAGACTCATTTTAGGACTCCTTCAGATGAGTCTCATCCAGACTTATCAATGATACCTATTGAAAAATCTGTCTCAGGTTTTGTTTCCAGTGATTAAACATTGTGTCTTTAAAATAAACTGCACACTTCATCTCCATGTTATTACAATTGAAAAGGTTGTCTGCTGTAGCAAAGTTACTTATGTATGACCAGTATTGCAATTTGAAGTCATTAAACAGAGAAGTTTCATGTATTTGAGCCATGTTTTTACACTGATTAATGCCAATGTCTCTTATTTCATTACTAATATTCTCCAGGTGCTTTTGTTGTTCATTTAAATGAGCTGAGACCTCAAGGTAGACAAATCCTATTGACACTTTACATTCTTCTTCTCTGAAAAAGGAGTGTGCAAGGCACATAGTATAAGCCTTCTATTATGTTTGCAACTCAGAAAAAAGAAAAATTAAATTGAAACAAGTGTAAAAGAAAAGATCTCTCTGCTTGGTCTGTAACTGAGGGGTTTTTTTTCCTAGACAGTTCATGTGAGTCTGATCAGCTTGGAGATCTCTGCTTTGGTGATGTGAATGACAGACTGTCCCCTGGGTGTAGAGTAGAGAGATCACAGGATGCTTCAGGCTCGTCTGAGTTAGGTTGCCTGTACTCTCTCCTTTCCCCTCTGCCTAGCAGGCTATGACCTGCTCTTAGCAAAGTGCTAGCCTGGTCGCATAGTAAATCAGTCCAGGCAGCTGACAGCTTTCCTTGCAGCTAATTTATATTGGCTTATTCTGCTCTTTAACTGCCCAGTTGGGAGCTGTTTGACATTTTGCCTCACCCAGCGTGGATGGACTCGTTACCACAGCGCTTCCCCTGATCTGGTGAAAGGTTAACCCACCAAAAGAAATTAATGGAGTTTATTTACATCACCTTACTGAACCAGCTCACACTAGGGATGCACTTGCCAGATTTGATGCAGAATGAATTTAATTCCTGATTTAGCTTTAGGAACAAACTTGCCACCTTGAGTGGCAGAGGGAAATATAATACATGTACTGAGTCAGTTTCTGAGGAGGACAGAGCTGTAGGTTTCCCTTACAGCTTTACCAGATTAAATTTGTGGCCCAAAAAATTAGTGTATGTAGCATGTTAACTCTACCTACAGCTAGCCAACTCCCTGTTTGCACAGGATTGGAAGGATCAAATCTATCTTGTGATAACATTTTTTACAATAAATGCTTGAATTTACATAGTTCAAACTTGATGGAGAATACTGATGTATCTTAAAACTGTAAGAACATTCTTACCAAAGCACTGATGACAGAAAATTAAGAGCACTATAGTCTGAGCACTTTGCTGGAACTTTTGGTACTAAAGTAAGGTTTGTTATTTTGCTGGATTTCACAGACTCTTTGTAGAGATTTCTGAGTCTGCTTGGATTTTAGCCTTAAAAAAAATATTTAAAGCATATTTTGTACTTTTGTAACCATATTCTGTTAAGGTATTTCTTTTTTTTAGCATTTGAGAGATCTATGGGAAACATAAAAGACTACAGAACACAAGGTTATCAAGTGGACAAAGTACTTCTGTAATGTTTTAATACCATACCAAATTATGTGACTGTGCACTTAATACATGGACACATAACTATTAAATTACAAGGAGGTTCCACAGTGGAAAGTGCTGTGCTTTCGTTGAGTAGTGGGACACAGTGGTGTTAGGGACAGTAATGAGAAATTGTTGCCTTTCTATGGCATGCAAGCCTTTTGCTAAGAAATTGCATTTTTAATGTAGTAATGCAGTTTAATGTGTGTATGTCAGGACTATCTCAAAGAAAATTAAAAGCAATTTAAGTACGTTCTCACCTACTAAAATTCAGGCTTTGATTCCTCTGTTGGGATCTCTAAGGGTTAGCCAACACTCACCTTCGCAGGGCTAGAGCCTCATACTGTTTCCCAGCTTCTGGCTACGGTAAAGAAATAAAAGAACCAACACAATACACCATTTTCCCGATGTTTAAACTACAGAACAATCACAATGATATGTTACAAATAGGTTTAGCACCTGTGTCCTTCGGTCTTTGCTGGAAGTGATACTCAGACCTTGACTGCTTTGCTGAAGTACTGGTTTTGCAGTCACAAAACAAAAGGGAGGGGGAAGGAAACTGTGTGTCTGAAGCTTCTGTATCCCCGCAGAACGCCTGCCAGCGAACAGCGTGCTATAGAACGAGATCTTAGCCCAGGAAAAACTTGGACGCTGGTTGAGATTCGTCGGGAGCGGAAGGTAGGCGGAGTTTGGCCTCACGCTGCCGCACGGGTGCCCGAGGAGGGGCTGCGGGGCAAACACCGCGCTCTGCGGCCCGCGCGCAGCCGCCAGGGGCCCACGAGCCGCCCTCGCGCCGAAGGCGCGAAGAGCCGCGCGCCGCCTCGCTCCACCCACCCCTGTGCCCGCGAGCGGGAAGCGCGGGCCCCCCCCGCCCTGGCGGAGAACCCCCCCCCCCCTCCTCGCCCCTCCCATTGGCTGTGCTTAGCGCTCAGCCAGCCAGTGGCCGAGCTGGGCGGGACTTGGGGCGGGGCTTTCCCGGGAGGCGGGGAAGGCGGCTGCGCCTTGGCAGGGCGGTGGGGGCTTGGGGGCGCGGGGCTGGGGCGGCATCCACCCTTACCTGTTGGCTCGCCGCGGGGCCGCGCAGCTGAGGCGGCCGAGACGCTGCTCATGGCGGAGAGGTAGTGGTCGAGCCGAGGGAAGGGTGCGTTGGGCGGAGGCGGCCGCGAGCGCGGGAGGTTTGAAGTTGAATCTCGCGCTCCCGCACCCCCCTCTCGCGCCCCTCTCGGCTCCTGCGGCTCCGGGCGCCTGAAGGCGGGAAGGAGACTTGAGGGCCGCCGGAGCGCGGGCGAGGGGCACGGTCCGTCCCCGGGGTGGGAGCGGCAGGAACAGGCAGCCAGAGGAACGCTCCGCTCCTCAGCGAGTAGCTCGTGTTGGCGGGGGCAGGGCCCTGGGCTGGGCTCTGCTTTTGCCCGCCGCCCTCAGGCATCGCTCTCGCAGAGCGGCTGGTATGGCTGCCCTAGCCGAAACTTTGGCCGTTGGCTAGATGAAAATAACCTTGAATGTCGGTTTTTTGCTTACCTTTGTATTTAGCTTTGAAGGAGAAGTTAGTTCTCTGTGTTGGATGCACGTGGGGGGTTGTGGGAATTCTTAATGTGCTTTACAATATTCCAAGAGATACAAGCTTTGTCGTAAGCATAGGGCTGCAGTTTGCTAATAATTAAGTTCTCAATGAATATGAACATGCCGCCAGCAAAAGGAAGCGTTAGCTAATAAGTTGCTAATAAATAGCAACTTATTAATGCTTACCTCTCCTTTATGTCTCCTATATTGAAATGCTCGTCTTTCTTTCCTGTTGTCCAAGAATAAAATGTGAAAATGTTGCCAGGGAGATTTTCTGCCTTCTACCTGTGTAGAACTAAAAAAAAAAACACACTAAAGGTATTTAAAAATTGAAGAGATTTAAGGCTGGGTTTATACTTGAAGCTTTCCCTCTTCACATATATGACTTGGTTGTTTTCACATAGCATCATGTCTTTGCACTAATGAATTGTTACTTCAGTTTTCAGAAGAAAGTGACTGACTCTCCTGACCCAATACTTAGGAATGGGTTGAACAACAGATACCGGGTGGTGGAAGTCAGCGTAATACAGAGAAATGGCAGTGACCCCGAGAAACACTTGACACTTACAGCATCTCAGTCACTGGAAGATACAGAACTGTGCATTCTTAGGAATGGCTGGTAATTCATTCGAGAAATGTAGATGTCTGAAAAAAGGGTGAAGTACTGGATTATTAAGTTAATTTTCCTTGTGTTGCCTTTGAGTTGAGTTTTACTGTCTTAAAAGTGATAGGAAATCCTGAAACAACCTTTATCTAATGTAATATTATCAGTAAATTAGTGTAATCATAGAATCACAGGATGTTAGAGGTTGGAAAGGACCTCTAGAGATTGTCTAGTCCAACCCACCTGCCAAAGCAGGATCACCTAGGGCAGGCCACACAGGTTTTGGAAGTTTCTAGAGAATGTGACTCCACAAGGTCTCTGGGCAGCCTGTTCCAGTGCTCCATCACCCTCATAATAAAGAAGTTTTTCCTTATATTAAGGTGGAATTTCCTGTGTTCTAGCTTATGCTCATTATTCCTTGTCCTATTGCTGTGCAACACTGAAGAGACCAGCCCCTTCCGCTTGACACCCACCCCTCAGATATTTATAGACATTTATAAGATCTTCTCTCAGCCTTTTTTCTCAAGACTAATCAGCCCCAATTCTCTTAGACTTCCATCATAAGAGAGATGTTCCTGTCCCTTAATTATCCTCATAGCTCTCCATTGGGCTCTCCAGTAGATCCCTATCTTTCTTGTATTGGGGTGCCCAAAAGTGGATACAGAATTCCAGGTGTGGAATATCTGCTAGGGCGGAGTAGAGGGGGAGGAGAACCTCCCTACATGTCCTGGGCAGTGTTCTTGATGCAACCCAGGATGCCATTGGACTTCTTGGCCACAAGGGCACGTTACTGTCCCAAGGATAATTTGCTGTCCATTAGGACTCCCAGGTTCTTTCTCTGTAGTGCTGCTTTCCAGCTGGATGCCCCCTAACCTGTACTGGTGCCAGGTGTTCTTCCTGCCCAGACAGAGGACTCTACATTTGTCTGTATTGAACTCCATGAGGTTCACCTTCACCTAGCTCTCTAGATTATATTAATATTAATAGATAGTAATCTTGAGAGAATTGATGTCATATAACATGCCTTGATTGCTACCTTAAGGTTTTAATTTGTCTTTTTACTAACAAACAGCAAGACAATAAGCTCTAAGCAGGTTGTTTTGCTTAAGTGTTGTCTTGCAACAATTAGAAGTGTTCTTCTAAACTATGTGCTATCATTGTACATATAAATGTACAAAGCTCTATCTGTAAAATGTCATGTTTTCTACAGTCTGTTAAAATTGTCTTAGCTTGACTACTGCAGAAGTGTTTTCGAGTAAGGATAGGATTCTAATTTAGGTGTTTGTGCATTGAATGGTGTGTCAGAAGAGAGACTAGCTTAGTTTTTTGAGATGCACATGTGTATGTGTGCTTTTTATTTTCCACGCGAGTCTGAAAGATGGGTGAAATGTGTAAGACTTCATTTCTTGAAGGAAAAAATACAAAAGGTCTTGAACCTTGACATTTCAAAATCAATAAAAATGTTTAGATTTTACTGATCTTCTGAAACAATATTGTTACGTAAAACGGTAGATCTCATGTAATGCAAAAATAGTATGCCAGTATAAACATAATAATGCAGAAGTGGCTTAATGCATTGATCTGGACTGGCTTGATGTCAGCAGGATTTCCCTACATTCAGGCTGTCCTGATGCGTGATCCAGTACTCAAAATTACCAAAGTTTTGTCAGTAAAAATTCCTTTATTCACTTTCAGAATGCATTTAAGTTAACTTTGTAAAGAATCACAATAACCTCCTGTTTCAAAGTACGTTGAGTCTGATATATTGTATAATTTCTGATATATTGTATAATTTCTAATATATTGTGTCTATAGCTTGCCAATGGTTGTTCAAATGTGTTCTATTCCAGGGAGTCTGTTCCAGTTGTTCCAGGAGACATCATTCACTTAGAAGGGGAGTGTACTTCTGGTACCTGGGTGATAAACGAACAGTCTGGATACCTGGTTCTTTACCCAGATCTGCTGCTTTCTGGCACCACGATATCCAATAGTATTCGCTGTATGAGAAGAGCTGTGCTGAGTGAAAGGTTTAGGGTAGGTGTTAATTGTAGAGCATCAAGGGTATTAATGGGTTATGGATCCACTGAGACTAGTGGTTTAGTGCAATATTAAAACTGGCTGAGATGCCGTATTGCAAACTGTGATTATTAGCTATTCATAATGTTTACAACATAGAATGGAAATTGTCTGTCCGTGGTTGAATTTCTAATGTTTTTTGAGAACTGTGGCTGAAATAATCCTGTATTCTTAATACAGATAATGGGACAAAGAAGTAGTCTTCCCACCTAAAATTTGAGCAACTTCTTTGATAATCTCTTGCAACTTTTAAAGTAGATGTGAATCCTTTGTGAGGGATGTGCCTCTCGGCCAAGTGTGGTTATGTTTTCACATCATTGACAAGTCAAAAGCCGAAAAAACCACCAGTCAATTCACTTAAGAATTGTTGTGGACTAAATCTGGATTCTGAATCCAGCTGCTGGGACTTGTAAAGAGGAAAAGCTTGTGGTAGTGTCCTTGCTGATGCATGGATGGCAGGAATGTAATGGCTGCCATTTTCAGCTGAGGAGAAGTCCCAGATGCAGTAGGTATATAAATCCAAAGGGGCAAGTGAATCATAATGTCGTGGTAAACGTGCTGGCTGGGAGCTTGTGACTGAAACAAAGCGATTGGGACTGTGGTGTCAGCCCTTCAGTAAAGGAGTAATGGGAATAAACTAACTGTTTGTAAGGGACAGCGCGGATGGTCCAGACTCTGGGATCACACCACTCGCCAGCTGTGAGTGCAACCAACGGGTGCCAGGTCTGTAAAAGATGCCAGTTAAGTACTTAAAGCACAGTGATTAGATTACCAGTTTGGTGGTGATTCATGCATACCTTACTACCACTTTCAGTTCTTAAGAGTCTACAGAGCCCAGTCCTGGTGATGGTTAGATGGGTTTCTCAGCCATTTCGGTGATACTTGGAATAATTTTGTCTGAGTGGGTAACACATAGGAAACTGCTTCTTCAGTCAGCAAATAATATCTGTAAGATTATAAAGGTAAGCATTTGCATTAGGGAATGCTGCTGTTAATACTGTCCACAGGCAAAACTTGCTCAAGATGGATTTTAATCTGTGCCTTTGCTTCTTACCTGTCAGTCACATAGGGCTTGTATCCTAACATTACCAGGGCTGGAATAAAAATGATATAAAAGGGAACAGGAGAGGCCCCTTTCAATTTGGCTGTTTTTGCAGTTAGTTTTTAATAGATATGAGTGAGGTGAAAGCTCTAACCTTGCAGTTAAATAAGTGCAGTCTGTCATGTGCAGCAAATAAAACCCAGAAATGTTATAGAAAGGTTGGCATTAAGTGAGCATTTATCTTCATTTATATGTGTTCTCTAACGTCTGTTGCAGGGCTCAGAGTCTGGTTCGCGCCAAACACTCATTGGTACAATTCTTCATGAAATTTTCCAGCAGTCAGTAACTAGCAAATTGGCACAAGAAGAAGTAGAACAACTAGCAAATAAAATTGTGTATGGACAAAAGTATCTCAAAGACATGTAAGTAGTGTTGCAGGTGTCTCATGTTTGGAAGGCAGAGTAGGAACGGTTGAACTAGCAGATGAAGTTCTACTTGAAAAAATATAGCGCTAGTGTTGTGAGAATGTTCTGCCAGATGACCTTGTTTAATGAAGCTTGGTTATCTTTCTAGGAAGATAATTCCCTATTTCATAATGTAATTTAATTTGCCTTCCCTGCTGAGCTACTTCTATAATCTGAACTATAATTCTAGAGTGACTATATATATATGGGGTGTTGGTCTTTCAGGCCAAGCAGGTTGAAATGTTTGTGCCTGTAACACTGGATTTCCAGGTATCTCCCAAAGATGAGTTAAGTGTGATGAGTGTAATTAATTTTGATCATCAGGAGATGCACTAGAAACTCGTGACTGACGAGCATTGAGATGTCTGATATATACTGCACTGATAGGGCAACCAGTGGATCACGGCCAGTCAGCATGGGTTTAGGAAAGGCAGATCTTGCCTGACAAACCTCATCTCCTTCTATGACAAGGTGACCCGACTACTGGACGAGGGAAAGGTTGTGGATGTGGTCTACCTGGACTTCCAGAAGGCTTTTGACACTGTTCCCCATAGATTTCTAATGGAAAAACTGGCTGCTCATGACCTGGATGAGAATATGATCTGCTGGATCAAGCACTGGCTGGATGGATGGGCCCAGAGAGTAGTGGCCAGTGGCACTAAATCCAGCTGGCGGCAGGTCACAAGTGACATTCCTCAGGGCTCAGTGCTGGGACCATTTCTATTTAACATCTTTATTGATGATCTTGATGAGGACATAGTCTACCATCAGTAAATTTGCAGATGACACCAAGTTAGGTAGGTGTGTCAATCTGCGTGAGGATGGGGAGGCTCTCCAGAGAGACTGAGATAGACTGGATTGCTGGGCCACTGCTAATGGTATGAGTTTCAACAAGGCCAAGTGCCAGGTCCTGCACTTGGGCTGCAGCAACCCCATGCAAAGCTACAGGCTTGGGGAAGTGTGGTTGGAGACCTGTCTGTCAGAGAGGGATCTGGGGGTTATAATAGACAGGTGAATGCATATGAGCCAGCAGTGTGCCCAAGTGGCAAAGAAGGCCAACGGCATCCTGGCCTGTATGAGAAATAGTGTGACCAGCAGAAGTAGGGAGGTGATTGTCCCCTGTACTCAGCACTGGTGAGGCCTCACCTCGAGTACTGTGTCCAGTTTTGGGTACCTCAGTACAAGAGTAATATCGAGGTGCTGGAGGGGGTGCAGAGGAGGGCAACAAAGCTGGTCAGGGGATTGGAGAATAGATCATATGAGGTTCGTTTGAAGGAGCTGGGTCTGTTTAGTTTGAGGAAGAGGAGGCTGAGGGGAGACCTCATCACTCTCTACAGCTCCCTGAAAGGACATTGTAGAGAGGCTGGTGCTGGTCTCTTCTCTCAGGTAAGTAGGGATAGAACCAGAGGGAATGGCCTCAAGCTGAAACAAGGTAGATTTAGACTAGACACTAGGAAAAAATTCTTCACAGAAAGAGTGGTGAGATATTGGAATGGGCTGCCCAGGGAGGTGGTTGAGTCACCATCCCTGGATGTGTTTAAACATTGCTTAGATCTGGGGTTGGGGGATATGGTCTAGGGGTGAACTCGTAGAGTAGGGCTAATGGTTGGACACAATGATCCCAAGGGTCTTTTCCAACCCAAATGTTTTTGTGATTCTGTGATTTTTCATATCCTTTATCAGGTTGCTTAGTGTTTCAGTTGTTAGAGAACCTTTACCTTTTTTCTGCAAAGTTGATAGAAATGCTAGCCAAATAGTCATCTTCTGTTTCCATCAGAAAACAGCAAGAATAATGGCTGTCAGTTTTAAAATTTTATTGCAGACTTGATAAAAGTCTAATTCAAGTCATGTAAAAAATTATAAAACCTAGAATATTTTAAGTTGTATTTTGGGCAATGTCAGTATCTGTTACTGTTATCCAGACAAGTTGGAAGTTGAAATTGTAACAAGATTTATTACTCTTATTTCTGGTATGAAGGTAAATATTTTGAATTGTGAGTGCTAAGTTTACTTGAAGGCTTTTGTGGCCTCTTTGCAACTGTTGTCTTGCAGTTCCTTTTTGCATATGTAGGCTACTTTGGGATTGAAAAGGAAGTTGCCTAAGTCTGCTGGCTGTGGTCATTCGCACTTGTATGAACCTCTGTGGGCAAAACCCACTTGTGTTTCTCTGATACTGGAGAATAATGATGTTATTTACAGTGAATGCCAAGCACCGAATTATCTAATGCAGTAAGACTAGATTCTGTTTATGGTATTTCTGCTTTCTTGTGTGTTTGTAACTGTAGCAACTATAGAAGATCATGATTCCTTTACGATTGGTCTGAACCCAGGCAGTGTATGTGAAGAACAAGTAGCAGATCAGAGTATTCAGACAAAAAAACAATGGTCTTTTATTTATTTCTTTTTAAAACGTTTTCAGTTTTGCATAAGGAATAGGAATAGCTATGTTTAAATGCATGAGTCTGGTACTCCTTTCTTGCAGTCTATTAGTTTTGCTTTATCACATCTGCTGTGCTGATGCTTTCATTGTGCTAAACATGTCCTTTCAAAATTTACATCAGAAACGAATATAGTATAGTCTGACTCTTGTAATGCATATTCAATTAGTTTTGAGTTAATTGATTAAGTTGAATCTGAATGAATCTGTCACTCTCTGCAATGTATAGATGTTTATTAAAACCTGACAGTTATTTCCATTAATCTTGCTGCTACTTGAAGCAAAATCTTGTTAGTACTAGCAGCAAATCTAATATTTGTCTCCTTAATGTACATGGCTTTATTTTTTAGGTATCACTTAAATCTGAAACAAACAGAAATAATGCAGGAAGTGCAAGAATATTTGCCATCGTTTTTTAAATGGGCGGAAGACTTCATGCACCATCCAGCTAACCAAAGTAAAATGCAACTGAAACTGTAAGAACCCAGAATTAAAAGTTAAAACTCTTCTATGTTGTATATCTTGTTTGGTTCACTTTTAATTTTTATAACAACACTAATTCACGGCCTCATTGCCAAAATAGCTAATCCTGAGCTGCGTGTTTAGCTGTCTCTGTGAGCAGTGGGGAAGACAGTGAAGCTAAGGGTGAACTAATGTAAAAATCTTCCTGGTCTGAAAATCCTTGTAAACAGTGTGATAGAAAGTAGAAATTTTAGTAATTGGAAAAGCAAGCATATTTGATCTACTGGCTAAGCTAGAAGTTAGTATAAATATGTGGAAGACTACAAATCAGAATGTGAAACTATCAATCGGGTGCAATTCTTCTCTAAGATAACAGTTTGTCAGTGACATGGTGGTTTTACTCAACTGCTGCTGAGCTTTTCTTCTCTCTGGTTTCTTGCTGTTAATTGTGATAGCCACAGGGTATTAAAGTTGCAGTGAAATGGCAGCAGGTCTGAGTAAAATCTGTATGAAACCTTCCAGTGTATATTGGAAATTGTTTTGAAAAAATGTTTTAGAGTGTAGTTACTTAGAAAAGACCAAAAAGTATTAAAAATATTTTAAGAATTTTTTTTTTAAACTTTAGGTGAGTAGCAAAACTATATGTCAATGTGCAATTTGAAGTAACTTTCTGATATTATATGGCCTCTGTTAATTGGAAGATAGTTTGACTGAGATCAGTGCACTTTTATTTCTAAAGGTAGTGCTTGAAAAGCACCTATAATGCAACCAAGTTAAATATTAAATTTTCATATTTAAATAATAAATTAAAAAAATCAATAAACACTACATTTTAATATTTAAATATTGAGAATTAAGGGAAATTGTTATATTCTGACTTAGTTTTCTTCCTAGGTCAAGCGATGAAAAAAGAGAAGATATCTCTTCTAAGATTGAGATTGTAGATATCTTGGACATTGAAGAGAATATCTGGTCTCCCAGGTTTGGGTTGAAGGGCAAGATCGATGTTACAGCCAGGGTGAAAATCCATCGCCAGTCTGGAATACAGTCTAGGATAATGCCATTAGAGCTCAAGTCTGGCAAGGAATCTAACTCCATAGAGCACAGAAGTCAGGTACAAACCCTAAATGTCTTAATTTCACTATCAGTGGATATGTATACTTTATTTTATTAGATGACCTATTTTCTCTTATGAATGTGAAACACTATGTGGTATAATTTCTGGCACACCCACAGCTGCTGACACAATGTGAAAGGGAACTGGAGAGGGAGAAGTACATACACTTACTGCTTTCAAACACATTTATGGTTTTTATCCTGAGATATCTGTTCTTTAGTCTTTTCTTAATACATTTAAATATTAGGTCGAGGCATACGGCTTCAGGAATTAGTGCTGTACATCTTTGCAAAGAGCTGGCCTTATCTAGAGGTACTAGCCTTGTGACAAGCTTTTGTTAAGGTAGATGCCTTTTAGTTGAAAGGCTTGATTATGTGCTTACTACTTGTGGCTTCTAGATTACTTGTGATAGTAATGGCTGCTTAACAACATAAATTATGGATGTATTATGTGGTTATGATGTATTTTGGTTTTAATATGCTGTAATGAGTTTATGATGTTTGCAGGTTATTCTGTATACACTGATGAATTTAGAACGGAGAGTAGATCCTGAAGCTGGATTTCTTCTTTATCTTAAAACTGGTACTATGTACCCTGTTTCTGGAGCTCATATGGACAGAAGAGGTAAAGCTGTTCCCCTCCCCAGAAACTTTAATTATCTTAATTAAAATGGAACATCTTAGAAATAGCCATAAGGTTTTCTTTCATGAACATCTCTGTACTTAGAAATGTATCACTTGTTATAATGTCATTAATTCCAGTAAGCTTATTTGAAAAATGAATTCATTTTATTACTACTCCACCAGGACATAGCTATATGGGTAGTCACTTCTTAGCTAACTAAAAAGCTGATGGCTAGGTACTCTCGAGTTAGAAATTATTACAAACAAACCCCAGACCATCAGCTTAGTTTGTTCTTTTCTTGACAGAATTAATGAAATTAAGAAACCATGTGGCCTTCTACTTAATGCACAGTACATATAAACCTGCCATGGGAAGACAGCATTCACAGCTTGCTGCTTTGCCTCCTGTAATTGATGACAGTCAAGCCTGTAAATATTGCTCCCAAATACACAATTGCTTTCTATATAGAAGGTAAAAAAAAGATTTTGACTTGTGTTTTTAAATAATTGTAGCTTTTGATACTGTGATTTCATTTCTGTGGTTTGCAGTTTATTTCTTTATTCAGGACTCTTGCACTCCTAAAGAATGTTCCACAGACCCCATTGCAACTTCTGTAGTGCAAGTACCCAATCTCACAGAGCCATAAGCTGCTCAGGGACGCTTTCTGCAAGACCAAATCTGAGATAAATCTTGATAAAATAATTGATGATGATGACAGACTTCTCTTATGACAAACTGACTAACAATTATGGTTTTAAAAAAACTATATTCTTTCAACTCTTTGAAATGGGCAGTCTTTTGAAGCTGAATTATGGATGGACAACTCTTTTTACTGTGACCCTGTAGAAGATTGTAGAAGATTGAAAGTAATGATACTTTGCTATTACTCTGCTGAAGTGTTACTGCATCTCCTGTTAAAGAGAAGTCATGAGCAGATATTTCATAAATTTTCACATAAAGTTATTGAATTGTTTTAAAAACTGTTATAAGTTTCAGGCTTTTCCTTATGCTGCACAAAAGCTAGAGCCAACATAGTATACTGAAGGGATCAAATGAGATATGTTAGAACAGGAGAGTTTTTCTGATAATCTCACATAAGTATAATGCCTGATTGTTTTTTAAAATTGTAGCATTAAAAGTGTGTGTTTAGGGAGTAGCTTTCTGAGGATGCATTATATGTTTTTGTAAACTTGGTGTTGGGAAATATTACTTCTAATATTCAGTTGCTGAAGCAATAGGACGATTACTAACTGGGTAGCTATTCCCTTCTGAATTAACTTTTTTCTTGGGTTGCATTTTAAATACGTGGTTGGATGTGTGCTGATTCTTCGTTTTGAGATTGACTTGACATCTGCTTGTGTATGAACTTTGCTAAATCTCAATATAGTCTCAATTTATATGTCAGAAAAAAAAAGGAATAAATCATTACCTATCTAAATATGTACAGTACTAACTTTGAAATGTCTTTAATTGGTTTTTGACTAATTTATCGTTCTTGATAATTCCAGGTTGTAGAGATAATGTAAAGTTACTAATATGAGATTGTTCACATGAACAAAGGATGCAGATTCAACTTTATTTGTTGTATTTATTATCATCTATCTGGTATGATACAGTATATATTTAGATTGGCATTGTGTACATATAGACTTGCAAGAAAAAAGGTGCAAATTGACTATTTCTTGTGTTTTGTTCTACTCATAGAGCTGTAGAAGAAAAAATGGACAGTGTGTCTTTTCCTCCTGCTCTGGTACCTGTTATTGAAAGAGAGACCCAGCACCTGAAACCCTCCCACTTAGAGTATTTCAGCCTGTGGTATCTAATGCTAACCTTGGAGCTGCAAAGTGGAGAGAGTAAAAAGGGATATAAAAATATATGGATGATACCTTCTGTGGAAAGGTAAGATGTCATTTCTAATCTTGTATAAATGACACTTCCCTCAGTAACTGGAAATGAGGCATTGTCAACTTGTGTTTTCACTGCAAGGAAAACTAGATGTTTTCTTGTGCTTGTAGGAATAGCCAAATATGCTGTTTCTATGTGGGGTTTTTGTTAAGTCGCACAGAGGAAGCAGCAAACGGGAACCTCAGTCTTCAGAAGCCAACATGGTATAATCCTGTTCAGTTTGTGTGCCTGGGGGCTGAGGCTGGGTGCTGACTGTGAGCCCAGCTCACTGCAGTGGCTTCCTGAGGGTCTGCTTGACAAACAGTGTGTTTTGGAGGATACTTGTATGCGTGGCTACGAATGTGGATAAAAGCAGATGAAGGGCTCTTGTTGGCTGAAGTAGCATGTTCTTACACATCACCTAGGCCAGCAGCTGTGGAAAATAAAATTGGCAGTTTGTAGGCCCATATCAAGGCATCTGTAGAAATGAAATGCTGCTGAGTTAAGTGAAATAAGCAAATAGGGAACATCTTGGTGAATTGGATCCATATGTTGCAGTGTTTGTTTTTTAACAGGAAACTATAGACAACTTTAGTAAATATTAGAATCTGCTCTTGGAACAAGTACAAAGGATCTATGTAATTTTATAATCCTTTTCTGGTTAAAGTGGCTATTGTAAAGTGACTTGTTTAACCTTCCTGATTCTTGTTCTGTATGTTTTGGTTTGTGGCTTGGTTGTTTGTTTGGGGTTTGTTTTAATGTTTTGGTGGTTGGTTATGGATAATGTGGGTTTTTTTACTTGTGTTATTTTCGTTTTTTTAATATTTCTCTTACTGAGAGGATCTTAATATCAAAATACATTTTTTTTTTCCTACTATTTTTAGAGAGAAGGCTGGAGATTGTGTTGGAAACATGATCAGAGTTGATGAAGTGCAGGAAATTTCGGAGGGACAGCATCTTCATGTTTTCCAACGTAGAAATGGTGCCATACCTGGAACGAACCTATTCGCTGGTGATCGAGTGGTTGTGAGTGGAGAGGAAAATGGTTTACTTGGTTTGGCTACTGGCTATGTTAGAGAAGTCAGTGTGACAAGTGTCTCCTGTTTGCTGGGCAGGTAATAAAATGAGAAATACCTGTTGGAAGACACTATGATACTGGCTTCGGGAAGGGGCCCTCTAGGTGTCCAAAAAGCTCTGACACGTTCAGACTCTTGTTGCTGGATTTGGGAAGGAATTCTCTTTATCTTGACTGAAAATGTCAGTATTTGGTCAGTGTATATGGCTGTTTAACTTGTTTGGGTAAAAGCATGCTTGAAAACCTCATCTACTTATGTCTCCAGCAGGAGACTATGGATACAGTGATTATTGTGTTACTGTTTGTTTTCTTTAAATTTGGTTCGGATCAAGTTTTATTTAGATCAGTTAATAGTATGCTTGTCCTAGCTATTGCTTCACCCTGGGACCTCTGAAGGATATTTGGCGCTTAGTAATAAGACTTGAATCATCAACATGCTGCTTGTAAACAGGATTATTTTGTCCATGCTACTGTCATCCTTCAGGAATTTGTCAAAGCTCCCCAAGAACACCATATTTAGGCTGGATCACGAAGAAGGAGATTTTAGTATAGGAGTCCCTTTTGAAAACCTTTCTAAATTGATGAAAGACTGCCCAGTCAGGTATGAAAGACCAAATGAATTTCACACTTCCAGTATTTTCAGATAAAGTTTTTCAACTGGTAACTCTTTAATTTTTTTTTTTAATTTTTTTTTTTATCCACAGTGAAAGGCTCCGCAACTTAATAATTGACTTCCACAAACCACGCTTTATTCAGCATTTGAGCTCAGTCCTTCCTCCAGAAGCAAAGGAAACTGTGGCAAATATTTTAAAGGGTACGAAGTGGCTTTCACAGAAATCTTCTGTTTAGTAGTATGTCTTCTATGGCCAAAGCATTTATCACATTACATATAGGGGTTTTTTTCCTACTTTGGGTTCCAGCAATAGTTTTCTGTTTAAAATTTAAAAGCAGAGGTGCCATATGATTTCCTCCCTAACCTTTGCAAAAGGAAGGAACAAGGAAGGCTCTTGGTGTAGGCAAAGCAGACTTTGAGGGAGCAGAAGCAGATGGGCTTTGACGTAAGCATTCACTTGTGTAATCACTCTGGCTGACTTACTGGAATTTTCTTAGGGTTTTCTTAGAGTAAATAGAACTTTTTATGTCTTCAGACTGAGTTTTTATATTTTTCAGTTGAGCTTTGTCTAGTCCAAATAGTTGGAACGCACTGCTTAGTTGCATCAGGCTGGGTAAAAACAGCTCTAAGGTAATGTTTCTTTTCAACAAGGTGATGCTATATGTGCAACTGCTTTCCCTGTGCTGTGAGCCAGAAGTTTGAACACAAAAGTGGGTATGATAAAATAGAAATGCCCATACATGATGTCATATGGAGGTGGTCATTTAGGATATTAGAAAAAAAGACATAAAAGGTCTAAGAAAAAAAAAATGTCTTCAATAATTTATTTCTAGGACTGTAGTGCAGATCTTGTACCATGTGTCTTGTGTATTATGTTGACTATCATTTCATTAGAACATACAGACTTACTCTGCTCAGTTTTTTAAGGGCTTTAGTAGAGGAAACTATAGCTTTGTTTTCTTAACTTTAGTAACTGCTACAATGATTATGAAGTGTAGACATTTCATTTTAATCTTTCTCCTTCTAGGTTTAAATAAGCCTCAGAAACAAGCAATGAAACAAGTGCTGCTTTCAAAAGACTACACACTTATTGTGGGTATGCCTGGCACAGGAAAAACTACTACAATATGTGCTCTGGTAAGATCATGTACCTTGATTTTAATTTTTTTTCATCATATCTAGAGGAAAGCATTGAACAAACTTCGTATAAAGCATACCGTCCAAAACAAATTGTCATGACAATCTACTGGTATCTACATAATCTCAAAGAAAACACATGTCTTTTTACTTAAGAACTTATATTGGGTAGAACTAAAAATGTATTTTGTGGAGTAGGGTTCTTTTTTGCTTGTGTAGGAATATATGCAGGAAGGAGGAGATTGAAGTGTGATATTTAATCACTGCTGTAACACTTTGGTGTTAAAATTGTTTGGACCCAAACGACAGCAAGTCCTCAAATCCCAAGTTATAGATCAAAAAGGACTCCCTGGGGAAGTCAGTTATTTGTTGACTATAAATTGTGTAGACCCATGGTGCAGAATCTATGCCAGCATCTCCTCTAGGTGGTGGTTTTCTTTCCCCAGGAATGGGCTGTAGGAGCATGCTGGTTTCAGGCTGTAGGCTGAGTGAGTTTTTCTTGAAAGAGCAGTGTCATCTCACTTCCAGTTGTCATCAGCTTGTGGGGAAAGAGGAAGATGGAGAGCAAGCAGCTGCTGCTGCTATTACTACATCATGTTCCGTTGAATCTGTGGCTGAATTGTTATGGGGAACAGTGCTTGTGGGAATGGGCTGCATGGCTTGTTCTTACAGTGGGGATCTTTAGAGTGCAGTCCCTGCTTTTTAGTGCAGTTTGTGAGTGTGCATGATGTTTTTACTTCTTACTGTTTCCAGCATGGATAGTAAGCCTGCTGTTATGAGAACCATGAGGTCTATTGACCATATTTCTTTGACAAAAGCAAACTGTCAGATTTGTCCAGAAAGACCAATATAAATGAAGTCATTCTTGTTATTGGCTCTGTCCAAAACCTCTTGTGGTTTTTTACCTAGTCAAAGATGGGATTGATGACTCCTGTATATGAACTAATAACAACATTTTTCTTTCCCTTTGCCACCCATTAGGTGAGAATTCTTTCTGCGTGTGGCTTCAGTGTTCTTCTGACTAGCTTTACACACACTGCTGTAGACAATATCCTGCTAAAGCTAGCCAAATTCAAAGTTGGCTTCTTGCGCTTGGGTCGAGCTCAGAAGGTTCATCCGGACATACGCAAATTTACAGAAGAAGAAATTTGCAGGTCCAAATCAATTAAATCTGTAACAGATTTGGAAGAGATCTATAACAGTCAGGTAAGAAGAATGATTTATGCTAGCCCTGCAAATTATGAAGGAAAATTACATTAGTATTCTGGTTGTTCGGATGCTGCAGAGAAGGAATCCATCCCAAGGGCACCTTTTACTGCTGTAAGAAATCTGAGCTGGAAAAGATACTCAATCTCTGCATCACTTCACTTTCTTTATAGCCAATAATGACCCAAATTAACAGTCTGGAAGTTGAAAAGCATTGTTTGTGTCCACACAAAGTAACTTGGCACTGATTAGTCCCAAAGACTCTGATTCTTTTATCTGAGATATGTGTGGGGTGGTCATCAGCTGCTGCAACTTCCTCTATCCTTGTTCACATATTGCTGCTGTTTGTCCCCTTTTCTCTCCCACTTGTGCTTGTGGTGCCATTTGTACAATGGGCAGATGTGGCAGAGGAAGTGGTGTGCTGTGGAGCTGACCTGGCCAAACACTACTTTTGGATCGAAAGATTAGTGCTGCCTTTGAATTTTAATGCAAACCATAATGGGAGCTGGGTAAACTGAGTCAGTGGAGCTTTAAATTAAATTAGATGAAAGAATGAAGCTTCATCGTAGTTGAAGTAAATGCTAACTTTATAAAAGCTGCCATTTACCTTTTTTTTTTTTTTTTTTGGTAGACACTGCAAGGGAATGATTGAAGTCATAGCATAAGTGACTTAACTTTTCATATTCTAGTCATTTCAGATTGCAGTGGAAGTTCAGCAGAAGGAAGAACTGCACTGCTGTTTTATTTTCTCTTTTCAATTAAAAATCCAAATGCTTGTAATTTTCTACAGTTGTCATTTTAGCACGCTCCCTGAATTGTATATGTATAGAGCCTGATATCACTCTGAACATGTGATAGGAACAAGTTATTTGCTGGAGTCTGCTCTCTAAAGCTGGTTCTTTGTCACCTGCAATCAATGCAAGAGTACGAGGCCAATATGTATGTAAGGTGTGCTGGCCTCATTTTAAGGATTAATAATTTCATTTATTTTGTGTTTTAGTTTAATGGGAAATGCTTGTGGTTTTTTTTTTTTTCTTTTAACCTGTAAAATATAGTGCTGAAGGATGCAAGATATATCTTATCCTTAAAGTGTGTTTCAATTTTCAGCCAGTGGTAGCAACATCTTGCATGGGAGTAAATCACCCCATCTTTGTTCGGAAGCAATTTGATTTCTGTATAGTTGATGAAGCTTCCCAAATAAGCCAACTTGTCTGTCTGGGACCATTATTCTGCTCCAAAAGGTTTGTGCTGGTAGGGGATCATCAGCAGCTTCCTCCACTTGTACTGAATGCAGAAGCAAGGTAAGATAAAATGCTGCTGAACAGTTATTAGTAACAGGAATTCTGGGAAGGCTCTTTTTGGCATTTATGGTTTTTTGTTTTGTTTTGTTTTTTTCTCCTGTAACAGAGATCTTGGCATGAGTGAAAGTCTGTTTAAAAGGCTGGAAAAAAACCAAAATGCTGTTGTCCAATTAACTGTGCAATACAGAATGAATAGGTATTTTAAGCTTTTATTTATTACATTGGAGTTAAAATGTGGGATTGAAACTGCAAGATTTGATGCTTTTTTTAAATTTTTTTAAATCTCTAGTAAAATTATGTCACTAAGTAACATGTTAGTGTACGAAGGAAAACTGGAATGTGGCTCGGAGAAGGTGTCAAAAGCCACTGTTACCTTGCCCAACCTAAAAAAACTGAAACTGGAGCTTGCAGATGCTTCAAAAACATGGTTGAAAGAAGTGCTTGATCCAGACACACCTGTGTGTTTTCTGAACACAGAGAAGGTAAAGTTTATGTTCTTCTTTCAAAATTTTATTTTTGATGCAAGTTCTCTATACGGTCAACGGTCTCATACAATGTACATAGGGTAAAACATGTAACCCCAAAAAATATTTTTCTAGTTATATATAAAATGTGCAACATGCAAAAATGTTAGTATAGCTGATTGGGGTGGTACAACTACTGCTGGAAACATTGCATCTAAGAGCAGATGAGAACTTGAAGACACATATTATTTCAGGAAATACTGAATGTACTGTCAACTTTGTTCTCATGTACAGTGTAGCTCCAAGTGTGTAACCATACTGAAAGCCCTTACAACCACATAATGACCTCATTTCCAGCAGCTGAGGGGCAGCAGTGTCAAAGTTGTGTTCCAATGGCAGGAATAACTGTAATTCTCTGTTGAATTCTGCAGACGTTCTATACACTGAAGTGTGAGAGAGGAGTAAGTTGGTTTAAGTGTGTCCTTTCACAGAGATTCAGTTTTTTTCCAGAAAAAGAAAACTCTTAGAGTGGATAAGAATGATGCTAAGATACTTACTTCTAGGTAAAATGAGGAACACTTTTAAGTGCATGTGGAGAAATTACTACGTATTTGTTGTCTCTTGTACTTTCTGTCACTGTAGTTAGTGACTGGGTTATGAAGATTTGAGTCTCTATTCCTTTCTAACAGGTTTTATGTTGATTCCTATTAATGCTGTGTTTTGCCAATAACTGTATCAACTTATCTTTTATGCTGACTCTGGAAAGAAGTCTCCAATCCCTTTCTGTGCTCTCCAGGACACTCCACGGGGTTTACTGGTTTTATAACAAATCTGATAGAATCTCTTCAATGATCTAAAAAGAAATCCACTGTTTATTTCAGTGAGCTAAAGATATTCCTAAAAATGCCTGAACTAAACAGACCTTTTCCAGGATTGCCTCGTTAGCTCTTGTTCCTTTCACAGAAAAGCAGACCGCTGGTGCCAGGGAAGAGGTTTGTTCCAATAGAAAACCAGCTGATACACTGTTCATCTATTAATCATACCAAAATTAGTCATGTGAAAGCTAGAGTTTCCATTCCATTTTAATTTTTGTCTTCCCTAGAAAGCCCATATTGAGTATAAGACAGCTGTTGTGTTTCTAGAACCACGAGGAAAGTTTTAATTTCCAAAATGCTCTTGGTGTTGTTGAAACCTTGGGCTATAATGTCATGTCTCTTTTTGCACTTCCTTTCAAAACTCCATGTACTGTGGTAGTCATGGGGGGGGGAACCCAACCCAATCAAAACCCAAAGAAAAATAGCATTTACTTTGTTTTCTTTGACTTTATAGTGTTGTATACTGTTGTTCATAATCTAACCAAAGAAAGTTTCTGAAGCAGTGTACTTGGGGGGAATACAAAAGTGGAGGAAGGAGAGGAAAAGATAACATGATACCACCAGGAAACTTGCATTTATTATGCTTACTTTATTAAACAGAAAACAATAGAAACTTTTTTTAAAGTTGTGACATATTTGTGACAGTAATCAGAAATCTATTTGTTCCTTTTCTGCCAAACCCTGTGTCAGTCTGCACTTCCTCTGACAGCTTGGTGCTGAATGTTGAAAAATCATATCCTTGAGAGGAATTCTAGGCCAAAGGTGACTTTTGTTGGGTTTTCTTTGGTGTACTATGCAAACATAACAAATATAAATGTCCACGTGTGTTATCATCAGTGTGACCTAGCTTTTGGAACTTTCTTCCCCTAAAATAGTTCTTGGCTATGTTAATGCTAGTATGGATAGAAACCAGCTGTTCATTAAAATGGTGCTTTCTGGTTGGGGAAAACACGAGTGTGTGAAAGTTTGGAGGCATCTTGTGTGATGTTTTCAGAACAGTGAATTTAAAAGGAAAAACCCCCAGCACAGCTCTAACAGCACAGCTGTTAATTCAGTTGATATGACAGGTGGTAACAACAGTTAGATTGAGTGTGTGATGGCAGTGTAAAAACAAGTTGGCTTACCATAACTGTTAGGCTGTGTAGCTTTTGAGACACAAGCTATGGATAAACTGTTTCAGAAAAGGCAGTGGGATCTTCTGATATGAAGGAAGCTATTTTCTGCTTCTGCAGTCTACGCAGTATACTGAAAACATGTTATGTCATGTAAAAGAAGCTTGCTGAAGTACATAGTTCCCTACTTTAAGAAACACAATGTAGGCACTTTTTTTTTTCTTTTTTTGCATGTGGCTAGAATCCTAATAGAAACTTTCTGGTGCAGTAGCTTGTAATTATAATATATATGTGGTGCCTTGAATATAGAGTTGCAGCAGTGTTGCATATGGGTCTATAAATCTCTATTTGCCATGCTTTAGGCACTGAACATAGATGAGCTACCCAGTCAGTTGAATTCCTGGATTTGGGAAGCTTTTGGTCCATATTGTACCAGAGACCACTTAATCTGGAATAGGCTTACAAATAGTAACTAGGTATTACTTTACCTACATGTTAAACATTGGCTGAATGTGGAGATCACCATATTCAGGTGATATTGGGGTGGTTACTTGGAGAGGTAACACTAGTTGTAACAGGATTCTGAGAGTGTTGCTTTGTCAGGCTATACCACCTCCCATTTTAAGAGGCAATGCTGTCAAAAATTTAGAAGGAGAAATGAACAAAGTAGCATCTAAGGAAATAAAGTTGATGTATGTCACTAGCAGCAGAGGCAAACAGTGGAATGGTTAAAGCAGTAAATGGCAGTAAGTGAATAAGGTAGTAATGTGGAATTGAGAGCTGGAAAGCAGAGGCCAATTTATTGTATACTCAATTTTAGACTGGTTTTAAATAGGTTTGTAACTTGACCCTAGTTTGGCTTCATGCTGTTTTACTAGAAGGATAACACCAGGGACACATTCATTACTAATGCTACTTTAGAGAAAGAAGGCAAGAGCTAAGTAAAGAGAATACATGACAAAATCCTGACACTGAAATGACAAACGTTTACACTCTAAACTTGTTCCTGGTTTTCTGGTCTCATTCATATGTGATGCAGGGAAAGGGAGTTAATAGTTAAGAAATATTAAATTCAGTGAATACTTCTTTTAAATTTGGAAGTTAAATTTAATATTACCATTTTGGATAGTTCTTCCTGTAGTTTTAAATGTATTTGAAAGCCGAATATTCAAAAAAGGAAAATGCTTTCTGCTACAGAAATGGTGAAAATTCATGGTAAGCATTGTTGTGTAAAAAGTCTTAAGATGAAAGTGCCATGTAAAATATTTTGCTCTTTTACCTTGTCAGACTGGGAAATGTCCTTTTCATTTAATATGATATATGTTGTGTGAACCATAAAGTCAGATGATCAAGCTTTGGCAGTTTAGGATGGGTGACTTGCTAGTACTAGAAACTCACTGTTTCACCTTGTTTTGCAAATGCAATATTCTGAAGTTACAGTATAGGCTCTTATACTCTGTAAAATTTAGCATTTAACCTTATTTTTCTATTAAAACTATTACTATAAAAACACATATGATATGGTGAGTTGGGGATCAGAATATAGTATGGCACTTATACAGCAAGAGTCATTATTTTCCACTTATATTTTTAAAGGTCCCAGCACCAGAATATGCAGAAAAAGGTGGTGTAAGTAATGTGACAGAAGCTAAACTTGTATTCTTCCTCACATCCTTATTTATTAAGGTATCTTTTACTTTATTACATTATTTGTAGGGGCAGTTTTATAATTAATCAGTTTTACATCGCTGTGGCAATGGTGACTATATTTATTGGGTGGTTATTTGAGGGATAACCCTAAAGATAAAGGTTAGCTTCATGTCAGTATAGTGAGGGGCTTGAGGGTCTGCATTCAGTTCCCTGTCCCTTGCCTGGTTGGATTTGGGATGCCAAAAAGCTGGATGCCAATTTCTTTTAAGACATGTGGACTTTCTTGGGAGGGAGGGGAGAAGATTTGTTTTTCTTCTTGATTACACCCAGTCAGCTTCAAGAGCAGTACAGTCTAGGAGTTCTGAATGTTTGTCTCACAGTTTGAGGAAGAAATGAACATGAAGTTTCCAAGGATATCTGTCTTTGCTAGCTAGGTTAAGACAAAGCTTGGGAGCATGCAGTAACTAATATCTTCTATTTTCTTTAGTTAATACCAGTTATACCTAGCATTCCATTCAGAACTTAGTGTAGACACAGTATCTTGCAGCACTGTTTAAAAAAAAAATTAAATTCTTAAGGGTCTTCTGACAGTAATGAGTATTGCATGCTAGCTGCAGTGATCTTTTCCTTTCTTCTGTTTCTTCTTCATTCAGGCTGGATGTAAGCCTTCAGACATTGGCATTATATCACCATACAGACATCAGTTGAAAACAATTAGTGATTTGATGGCAAAATTGAAGGAGAACAGAGTGGAAGTCAACACAGTAGACAAATACCAAGGAAGAGACAAAAGTGTCATAATTGTTTCTTTTGTTAGGAACAGCAACGATGAAAATGTAAGTTGATCCTATGAACTTTGTTTCAGTCAATTTTTTATAGTTAAAAACCTCATTTTTAAAATGCATTAACTTACAACATTTAAGTAGGAAAAATAAAAGCAATTACATCTATTTCACAGCTTGGCACCCTCCTGAAGGACTGGCGACGTCTTAATGTTGCTATCACAAGAGCCAAGCACAAACTAATCATGGTGGGCTGTGTTCCATCCCTGTGCCGCTACCCCCCTTTGGAGAAGCTGCTCTGCCATTTGCAGTCTGAGGAGATGATATCCTTTTTCTCCACCTGTGTTGTGAAAGGGGAAAGGTGAGATTGACTTCTTGAGATTTGAGAATAAGGATAGGTAGATATCAAATTATTTAGGTGATACTTGTGACGCTGCTTGGCAACACAGTACAAAATGTGCCAATTAAGTATGTCAAAAATATACTTGAGATCAAGCTAATGGATGGATCTAACACCTTCAGTGTCTTCAAAAGTAGAAATAAGTCCATGTAGATTTGCAAGTCAGCTTTGACATAATTAATTTTAGTTGTGTGGCCTGATTTTTTTTTTTTTTTAATGTTCACTGCTTTTGCTTTTTTTAATCATCCTAGTTTCTTGGCATCTTAATATCAGTGTGATTGTTTTCCTGAGAAGAACCATGCATTTAAATACATCTGGTGAGAGAACGGTTCATAAGTAACACTGCTGGAATGGAAAATGGTGTAACATTACAAGGAGTTGTTAATCTTTTTCTTTGGCATTGTGTGGAGTTTGCTGTACCTGTGGCTGTTTCCATGTCCTATTTCAATAGGAAAAGCCTTGTTAGCTGCTTTCTTTGCAAACACCAATACGTATTCAAACAGGTTTTGTGTGTTTTTGACATACTGCTTTCACAAATGTCTTCCTTAACTTGCTACATCTTCCATCTTCCAGCAGGGGCTCAGGAAAGTATCCACAAGTGTAACATTTTATGACTGTGAAGATGGAGAGTTTTACAGGCATTTGTATATTTTTCTTCTGGTGCTACTTAATGTAAATAACTGGTTAGTGGGGTGTGAGTACTGATGTGCACTGTTTTATCTGAATGAAACTAAAACAGAAATCACATGCAATTATTTTGAAGGTTTCCTTTCAGTAAAATAACACTTTTTTTTTCTTTAATAATCTTGATTAAGCCAGTCATCTTAGTACCAGTGTACTTGTAGCAAACCAGTAGTATGAAGTGCTCTATTCCTTCAGATACTGGAAAGCTACTTGTTGGCTTTTATCTCGATAAGCAGTTATTTGCCTAAGTTAATTGGGAAACACTTAAGGAGGGGGGAGTAAACCAGTGCTGCTTTAAGTCATAGTTTACTGGGCTCAGTTTGGTTTTAAAGACTTGAAAATGTAGTTTACATACAGTAATTCCATGTATTAGTATTCCTAGTTAAGATGCTGTGTTGTGCTGTTTGTAAAAAAAAAAAAAACAAAAAACCAAAAAAAAACTTCTTCAAAGCCTCACATTCTGTAAAGTGCTTCTGGGTTTTTAAATACTGAAGCCTTTTATATTTTTATACACAATGTAATCTCTCAGATGAAGATCCCTCGATGACTTTTCTAATCTCTTGATCTCGTGTACATCTGGGAGAAATGTGATGTTGATTCACTTGGTTCCCTTTTATGAAATGCTGCCCAGATGAAGATCACAGTAAAACTCTGGTTTCAGTTTATCTGATCTGTAGTCATTTCTCAAAAAAACCAAAAAACAAACAAACAAATTCCAAGAGACAAAACTAGTGATGCAGCTTGATGACGAAGAAGTTTACATAGTCAAGTTCTATTTTTTTTGTAAAACTGATAGCTTATGTACAATACAAAATATCAAAATGTCCTTTACTTGACAGATCTGGTTTAGTTTCTACTACCTGATACTCTAGACTATTACAGAGAAGTTTCTTTCCAAGATCATTGGTGGAAGCATCAGTTTGTTTGGGGTTTTTTTGATTCTTCAAAATCATTAGTATTTGTTTTCTCTTGGATTGATGTCAAGTATGTGTACATATAGTGGCAGACAAACTTCTAGATGTTAAATGTGGGTATTTTCACTCTTTTAAACTGTTCCCTAACTTTTGTAATGTTTGCAATAATAAAAATTTGTTGTTGGTTTAGTTATAGTTTTTTATACTTTCTTAATACTTTGCTTTATATGATAGAAATATTTTGAATAGTACAAATATTTCTTTTTTGTACTGGGATATCTTCTTTTTCAGGTGAAAATACATGCTTCAACTGTGTATGTGCTCTGGGCCTTTCAAAAGATAATAATTAGGGTAAAATATACTCTTATTGCAGTAGTTATTTCAGACTAACTTACCCTTGTATAGAAAAGTTTTTATGTTTAGGATCTATCTGTATAAAAGTCTTAAGTTTTAGCTTTTCTGTTTTCTTACACCAAGTATGCTTGTGTGTAAGTGATCTGCATGCTATTGAAAAGTTACTGAGTTGGAGGCATTGCCATTCCCCTTGCCCAAAAAATGCAGTCCTTTACCCAGTGTGCAAAGCTAAGGGACACACAGGGTTTATCTGCTTTATTTCAGTTCTGCAGAAATGAGTTCTAGGCATAAACTGGAAATCCAGCCCCTGTTAGCTCAATCAGCAGCCGTTTATATACAGTACAAATAACAAAGACATCACATATATGATCAGTTACATGATTTAAACTGAACACACCCTAATCCATGGGCCTTGATGGGCTGCACCTCTGAGTGCTGAGGGAGCTGGCTGATGTTGCTGGTCTACCACTTTCCATCATTCTTGAAAGACCATGGAGAACAGGTGAGGTGCCTGAGGACTGGAGGAAAGCCAGTGTCACTCCAGTCTTCAAAAAGGGCAAGAAGGAAGGCCCTGCTAATTACAGACCAGTCAGCATCATGTCCATCACTTGAAATGCAATAGAGCACCTCATTCTGGAGATCATAGTACGTAGAAGAAAAGGTTATCAAGAGTAGCCAGCATGGATTTACTAAAGGGAGGTCATGATTGACTAATCTGAAACCCTTCTGCGATGGTGTGACTGAATGGGCAGATGCAGGGAGAGCAGTGGATGTTGTCTCCATTGACTTCAGCAAGGCTTTTGACACTGTCCCCCATAACATTCTCGTGGGAAAGCTCAGGAAGTGTGGGTTAGAAGAGCAGACAGTGAGATGGGTTGAGAACTGGCTGAACAACAGAGCTCAGAGGGTCGTGATCAGTGGTGCAGAGTCCAGGTGGTGACCTGTAAGTAGTGGTGTTCCCCAGGGGTCACTTCTGGGTCCAGTCTTATTCAACATCTTCATCAGTGACCTGCATGAAGGGGTAGAGTGTACCCTCAGCAACTTTGCTGATGATACTAAACTGGGAGGAGTGGCTGATACACCAGAAGGCTGTGCTGCCATCCAGTGGGATCTGGACAGACTGGAGAGCTGGGCAAAGGGGAACCTAATGAAGTTCAACAAGGATAAGTGTAGAGTCCTACACCTGGGGAGGAACACCACCATGTACTGGTACAGGTTAGGGGTAGAACCTCTGGAAAGCAGCCCCATGGAGAGGGACCTTGGCGTCCTGGTGGACAATAAGTTATCCATGGAGCAGCAATGTGCCCTTGGGGCCAGGAAGGCCAATGGTCTCCTGGGGTGTATAAGAAGAGTGTGGCCAGCATGTCGAGGGAGGTTCTCCTCCCCTTCTACTCTGCCCTAGTGAGATCACATCTGGAGTATTGTGTTCAGTTCTGGTCTTACCAGTTCAAGAAGGACAGGGGAATCTTAGAGACTCCAGCAGAGAGCTACAAAGATGATGAAGGGACTGGAACATCTCTCTTATGAAGAAAGGCTGAGAGCTGGGGCTGTTTAGCCTGGGAAAGAGAAGACAGAGGGGATCTTGTTAATGTTTACAAATATCTGAAGGGTGGATTTCAAGTACAAGGGCCAGTCTTTTAATTTGTGCCCCTTGATAAGATGAGAGGTAATAGTGATTCAAAGGTCAGAGTTTCCAAGCCTTTTGCCCTTTATCACTCCTCACCAAAATGGGAGGCTAGGTGTGACTGGGCAAGGATTCGGAGAGAAACTCAGTAACAACATAGCATTATTAAGCAGGTATCCTTTATCTGCAGTGCTGGATGCACAGGGGTCACTCCTCTAAATGTGCATACTGATTCAAGCTCGGTACCAAGTTTATATGCAGGCTAAACATACATATCCATTATATTTCCTAGAAAGGGCCCTCTTATGCTAATGGCTTCCTGGAATTCATTTACATAGTCTAAGCATTCATAATAAAATTAGGGTTAGGATCTTCCTCCGGTGGTCTTTCAAGACCTCTGGTAGTTACTCATCTTCTTCATCACTGTGTTCTTTTGGTGACCTAAAGTCTAAAATTTTTATTCATGCTGCAAAACCAGTTTTTGTCTGTTCAGCATGCTCGGGTGCCTCGAGACATCCTGTTTGCCTGTTCCTGGAGATAACCACTATGTACACAAGGCTATAAATTTCACAGTATGCCTGTGAATGATTACCCATTCATTGTTGTTGCTTGTTTAAAGATTAGTAGAACTCCACCAGATATCTTGTTCCTGCCTTCAGTAGCAAGGTGAAATGCAGGAAATTCCACCTCAACGTGAGGAAAAACTTCTTTTCTGTGAGAGAGACAGCACTGGAACAGGCTGCCCAGAGAGGCTGTGGATTCTTGTTCTCTAGAGCCTTTCAGGAGCTGCCTGGCTGTGTTCCTGTGAGGCCTGCCCTAGGTGATCCTGCTCTGGCAGGGGGGTTGGACTCGAGGATCTCCCAAGGTCCCTTCCAACCCCTACCATTCTATGATTTTACATCATGTAAATCTTTGTACACATGCTCCATCAGTTACCTACTACATTATACTATTACCTAATTTATTATCCTAAGGTGGTCCTATATTTACATTTTAAATTCTTCTTTTAGAGGTGTGGTTTTTTGTATTATAATCACATACAGGTTCTGTAGGGGGCACCTCAATATTTTGACCTCTTTCTGATTTATATAAAGAAGCCATAATGAGGCATTACCCACAAAGAATTTTACTTTCTTTAGATACTGCTCTTAATTATTGTGTCTTGTTTCTAGTTATTTTAACCTTTGAGGTAATTTTCTACTTTAGTCTTAGGTGCTTTCTACTCTTGGTATCCTGCTTTCAGGATTTATGCTTATTTAACCTCAAAAGGTTTTAACTTTTTCTAACTTCATCTCCACAAAGTTGCATGGGAATAGGCACAAGAACAATCCCATATCTACTTCAAAAATGTGTCCTTGCTTCTTGTGTGTGGTAAAAATCAGATTGTCTGAGCTGTAGATTTCTGCTTGATGTGTTGATCTGGTACTCGCAACCAAAATTGGTATGTGATTCTCTAAAATGCTTTCCATTCAAATGGAAAATAAATAAATATATAATCAGTGGAATATGTCTTAAAAGCAGCAAAGTGATTTTTTTTTTTTTTAACAGCAGCTTTCTAATGCCGAACTTGTCCTTGATAATGCTGGAAAACATACAGGCACACAGGTTCAGCAGTGGGGCATGATGTGTTCCTGGGATTATTAAAAAAAAAAAAGTTATTGTATGCCAGACTAGTAGGAGCAGAGCCTCCTGGGACGGTTTAGTGTTTAAATGTATAGGGTTCTTTTCTCTTGTAAGAAGTGGGAATCATGTGCCCCTGTCCTTCAGCTCTCTGTCTGAGGCCAAGGCCCTGCTACCCTTGTTCTGTGTGCTGTTTTGTGTGAAATCTCTGGAATGGGGTGAGGAATTTGTCCCACAGCTTGCTTGTTAGCCATTCCTAGGAAGGGGAGAGGAAAAAGCATGCTTTAGAATGATTATCAGCAAAGCTCATTGTAGTGCTTGGGGCGCAATTTGCTTAAATGGAGCTTCCCTCTCTATGACAAAAATGCTTCGGGTTGAACATCTCAGACTTCCGGGACTGTAGCCTTTCTTGGTTTTCTGGTGCCATTCACCTCTCAGGGCTCTTTAAAACTGTCAATCAAAAACTTAGCTGAGATATTTGCGTTTTCTTACAAGCACAATTTTTATTTCCCGCACACAACTTTTTATGGTACTGAAACAAAAGGGTCTTTTTCTAAAATAGTATTTGTTCTGACACGTTATCCCGGGCTAGTAGTATTAGCAGTTGGAATAAATGTTAGGGGGTGAAGTGTTTTGTGCTTCTCTCTCTCCTTTAGTAATGAAGTATCTGGGGCTTGATTATGCTTGCCTCAGAGGAGGCCTTCAGGTCCGCCAGGCCTGCCCCGGCTCCCTTGGCCCCCTCTCTGGAAATACCGCTTCCAGCTCCGTGCCCCCTACGCTCATGGCAGGAGCAGTGCAGGAGGAGCAGCCCTGTCGCGAAACCCCCGCTGTCGGGAGCTATCACGATAAAGAAAGGGCCGCAGAGGTGCGGGGAGGGTCCTCCCGCCGCCGGGGGCGCCGTTGGGCGCGGGCGGAGGGGCCGGGCCGAGCCCAGGCAGCGGCGGGACGGGAGGAGCCGCAGGGCTCGCAGGGAGCGGCTGAGGCAGCGGCTCCGCTTCTGCAGCCATGGGTGAGCTGCGGCGGCATCCGGGGAGCGGGGCCGGGTCCAGCGGTGGGGGGGGGGTCGGGGTGAGGGGGCTGCCGCCTCAGCCACCGCGGTTAAGGACCGCGACCCGCGCTGCGAGGGGCCCGCACGGCCGGAAAGCATCCGCGGCGGCGGGAGCGGGGCGGGGGTGGCGGTGTGGGCCCGGCGGCGAGCCCCAGACCCGCGGTTTGGCAGCTGGGGCCGGGCCCGGGCCTTGGCGCGGGCCGGTCTCGCTCCCCGTCGCTGCGAGGTGCGGGAGATGGAAACCAGGCGGTGTTCGGGGGCCCGTGCGGTGGCCAGGCTGAGGAGTTCGTGCCACTGAGGATGATGTGGAAGGAAATACTTGTTTCTGTCAGCTGTAGGGTGACTCCAGGAGACCTTGTTTGGGCTTTAGCTGTAGTAACAATGCGGTTGAGGGTTTTTTTTTTTTTTGCACAAATACTATTTGGAAGAAGGGTTTGGCTGTTCATCCAGGCTGGGAGAGGAATACTGTGTCTTGGGCTGAGCCTTGCTTCTCAGACTGTGGTGAGGCTGGCGACATCCGTGCCACCTGCAGATTGTCCCTTCGGGCTGCGGCCTTGGGGTGGGAAGAGCCTTTCGGAGCCCTTCATAGCTCATTTTGCTCCATCTATATACAGTGTAGCTCCGTACGATCCCTGAGCAGCAGTTACTAGAAAACATGCTATTAGAAATTCAGTCTTGATGTTATAACCTAATTTTATTTAAGAAGCAGGTAACAAAAAATAACTATATGCAGGTAGGCCACGCTTTAAAACAGACCTAAAATTTGTTTGTCTGGGAAGGCCCAGGGAAGAGAGCTGACCATTCAGAGCACAGTAGATTGGAAGCCTTTCTGTGGGGAGGCTCGGCTCCAAAAGTCAAAATGAGGTCACCTGAAAAAGGAATTTGTAAGATGCCTGTAGGGAAATAGACTAAATATATGGCAGGGAAGAATAATCCACCAGAAATCTGAATCGAACGAGGCTTTCGTCATATTCAGTACTGTCAATAGCAAACCTAATAAAAAGGCAGGATGTCTGACATGAGCTTCACGAACAGAAAGGCTGCATTGGTTTTGAGCCTCCATCTGTGCCAGACAGGAGTACTGCTGCTGCTCATGGTAGGGTTGGTCCAGTTCCTGCTGGCTGAGCAGGCAGGAAATCAAGGGACAAACTAGTGATCTGTGACTACTAACTGGGTAAATATTAGCCAGAGCACTGTTGCTAATTGTCTGCTGCTTCTTCTTCTAACGTCATTTAGTGTTTTGGTTGAAGTACTGGTAAATGGCAAGACTATAAAAGTAGGTTTTGAGGCTATCTTGGGTACATCATCTCACTCTTGTTTTTTTTTCTAGAACACTGTGATAGGTTATGTTTTATGGTAATAGTATAATTTGATATTTTACAGACAGTTATGAATAGAGAAAACTAGAAAGTTTTCTTCTAGGGTTTTGATGTTTAATACCTACAGCTGTGATAAGCAAGAAGTGAAACAATTACTTTCATTGCTGTTTAAGGAATCGAGAATGTATCTGTCTGTTATACTGGTTTGGTGTCTTGGTTTTAATATTCTGATGTGTAGAGAGTTAAGGTCATATACCAGCACTCAAATTTATAGAGGAAGAGGTTCACATTTCTCATAAACAAATCTCTACAAATATTTTGATCTGTGCCTCAGTATCTTAAAAAAGATGTTGTGTTCTTCATTTGATTTTTGCTTCAGTTGTTAGATTTAATTGCAAATAGCAGAAGACAGTAAGTAAATCATCAACATTTTTTTCTTCTTCCCAAGTTACTTTGATCCTGGTGAATAAACAAAGGGTTGTTTTGTCACTGTTTAGTTTGGCAAAATAGAGGGTGGCCTGAATGTTAGAACTCTCATTACAAATTAAAATAAACTAACAATTTCCTCAACACTCTGGTTTTAGTTGCAGGAGCTCAAAGAAGAGCAACCTTGTCCAGTCTGTCAGATTAAGATGGTTTTAAAAAAGCTGTAAGTTTTTTACTGACTGGACCAGATATATTTTTTGTAGCGTACATTTTGTAAAGTTTACCAAAACCATTTTTAAAGTTAGATCAAAACCTTTAGTTCTTAAGCTTTCCTGCGTAGAAGGTATTTTGTAGCTGTACAAGATACTGAAATTTCAGTATGTAACATGTAATATTTTCCTGATACTGCTCCTGGTTTACTGGCTGAGGCTACGTACAGCCTATGAAGGAAAGCACATCACTATGATATAAAGACTACAGCAGAAAGTGATTATATATATGTATATGATGTCTGTAGGTAGACTATAGTACACCAAGTAGATACTTGCATTAATAGGAGTGCTACTTTGATATCATGGTAAGGGCACTGATTGCTGTTAATGCAGCAGAGCTTTTGAGTGCAGCATAGATGCCTGTGTTAATTGGCAGTTACTGACTGAGACAACACAGCCCCTGAGAACTGACATTTCTGGCCTCATTTTTTTCATTTATCTGTTAGAACAATGCAAGATCTGTAAGGGTATGGGTTGAGTGGGTGCTTTTCTATAACATAATGGTTTATAGCACTTATTAAATGATTCTTTTGAGATTATCTAGATTAAGGTGTTTCTTTGAACAAGGCAGCCATGAAGTATTTTATTATTTTGTGTCTCCTCTAAAACTTGAACTGTAACTTTTTTTGTCTTTATTGTCTTAGCTGTAAAGGACCCTACAGCTGTAGAAAGAGCAAATTTACTGAACATGGCTAAATTGAGTATCAAAGGACTTATTGAATCAGCTTTGAGCTTTGGCCGAACTCTGGATTCTGACTACCCACCTTTGCAGCAGTTCTTTGTTGTCATGGAGCACTGCCTGAAGCACGGCCTTAAAGGTGCGGTGATGGCTCTGACTGCATCTTTCTCATCCCAAACATGCCATTTTTCTTCCTTTCTGAATGAGATAAAATCAAAGCATGTTATGTTGCTTTAAGAAGTGAAGAAAATACCTACATTGTCACCTTTTATAATTAATAGTGTCATTATTAATACTTCACAACATATATTTCTATACTTTTCAGCTTTTTCTTTTCTATACCATTTGTTGTAATCAGCCCAGGGATTACCACAACTGCATGTATGTAACTTATATTTTTAGCTCTTTATCCTTTTTATATTATTTTCTTCTAGCACAGCAATTCTATGTTCACAACAAAGTAATTTGTAAGATGGCTTTGGATACTGGTGAACTATCCAGTATACAATTACCTGGAAATTTAATTTGTCACACCAGCTATTTTGAAGGAAGCTATTCCAGTAATTTAAATTAATTCAGTTACTTCATTTTTCTCTTCCTAGTAAGAAAATCTTTTCTAAGTTACAATAAAACCATCTGGGGTCCTCTGGAACTTGTGGAGAAATTATATCCAGAAGCTGAGGAAATAGCAGCAAGTGTCAGAGATTTGCCTGGCCTTAAGTAAGTAGTGTTGGTAAAGTACAGCAAGAAAATAAAGGACCTGACTGAGAACCTACAGGTGTCTTGTGATTTCATTTGGCATTAACCAGGCTTTGAACAGCTAGTGCTGTCTCTGCTGGGTGAATCACGCTAGCTTTTTGTATTCTGTACGAGACAGCTAAAAAAGTAGTATTTTTGAGTTCTTTTCTGATATTCCTGGGATTTTCCTGGTTTTCAGAATGGTGCACAAGAACAATGCAAAAAGCAACAGGTTGTGTTTCAGTCTTCAGTCTAGAACTGTGTTAGTCTAGTCAGCAAAGGCTGTATCGAAACAAAAGGTAACATGCTGAAGAGGAAAGTACTGGGCAGCTTTTCAGATTCCTGTGTGTAGGGTCCTTCTCAAATGTACATTTATCCTGTGAACTACAATCTCCTTCCCTTCCTCTGCACTCTGCTTTTGTATTTAGCTTTGTAATTGGCCTTACATTAAATTCCAGAAGTGTTTGGTTACATTGTGATTGGTCTATGGTAGTAATAAGGGTTATAATTTATAGCTTTAGATCTTACCTGAAGTACATAGGTATATAAATTATTATTTACTCTTGTATCAGTCCAGATGCAGTAATACTCCTTGCCAAGTGTGTTATATTCTTCCTGTCCTGATATAGCATGTGGGGTTTGGGTTGGTTGTGGTGGGTTGTTTGTTTGTTTTTTGTTTTGTTCTGGATTTCGTTTTGGTGGTGGTATTTTTTCTTTTTTTTTTTTGCATTTGTGTGCTTACACACAAATTTACACTCTTCTAAGAGGAGGATCTTAAAGATCCAGGTTTAATTTGTTGGTTATTAATATTTGCCAGTTACATACACTTTCATCTCTTTTGAATTGTCTTTCTAACGTACCACTGCATTTGTAAAGAAGTATTATGAGTTGAAGCTAGAATTTAGAATGTCGTCTGTGAACTGAGAGAACAGGATTGGGAAGGCAACCTTGCATGATGAGTTGTAATGGAGTTTTGGTTACTTTTCTCATAACTCCTCTGTAGACTTTATAAGTAAGTGGAAGAAAGGAGTCTGGACTGTTTCAGATGTTTAACTTCAGCTAGAAATGGGACTTTGAAGTTTACCTTTACAGGCACTGTCAGGTTAAGAAGACGGTACTGACGGGGAAACAGCACCACTCTTAAAAATTCTTTCTATGCTGTCAGCCATGTGCTGTGAGAACAAAGCACACAGAAGTACAACTGTGTGTAGAATGTTGCATGTTTTCACTCTCTGAGCAAAACAGATAATTTTACTGTCAGGCTCTTGTGCTTTCTCTATTCCTGTTCTTTCCAAGGTCTTCTCCCAGGCCCAGCTGAGCTGATGAAAATCTTTCTGATATCATCCCAAATCTTGAAGGCAAGGCCTAGAAATTATGGCTTCCCAGGCTGCATTGCTCAACTAATAGTTTAAAATACCCTTTCAGAAATACCAGTTGCTCTACTTGTAGGCTGATAAGATGTTTAAGACAGTGAACTAATTGGTAGGTTGTTGATTTGGGACTGTTTGTCTTCATGCCCTTTTTTTCAGAACACCACTGGGCCGTGCCCGGGCCTGGTTACGGTTGGCACTAATGCAGAAGAAAATGGCCGACTATCTTCGCTGTTTAATCATTCAGAGAGACCTTCTCAGGTAAACAATTGTGTAGATTTTGTTTATAATGTATTTTAGAGGTTTAGTCCCCTTAAAAAAAAAAAAAAAAAAAAATTATTTGCTACTTTTGAATGTACCCTTAGTGTAGGTAGTGCAGCTTCTGGCCTGTGCGCTGATTCCAGTCCTCCTCATAGAGCGACCAAACTGCTGCCTTACCAAGACTGAGGGCCAGCTGATGGTCGAAAGGATGTTTCCTCCCCATCATGTAGGTGGGCCTTCTGCAACGTGCCTGGCTCTTCTTTTGTAGATGAGGGTGATGGGCAACGGTTCCCACTGCATTCCTCTGCCATGCAGTATACGGACCAGAAACCCCTGGAGAGGAGATGAATTCACCTCGACCATATTCATGGTTTCCTAGTGAGCCACCATTGCGTGAAGGACTGTTTCCTTGAACTTACACCGTTCTAAAACTGGCATTGCTCTCTTCTAGTATAACTTCTCCTTTCTGGTGGGGTAGTCGAAGCACAAAGGGAAAAAAACCTTGTTGTCATGACTTCAGTTCTATAATCTATGCATATTTTTAAGGCTATTCGTGCATGCTTAGGTGACGGTGTTCAACAGCTATGGACTTTACCATAAGTGCGAAAGCACAGTTTGTTTTATAGTGTCTAAAACTTATTTAAGAGCTGCAGGGAGGAGGAAGTAAATGTTGGTATTCTTTTGTTCAGTGTAATGTTTTTCTTTTAAAAACCTTTTTAGCATTTCAGCCCTTTCTGTTTCACTTCTCTTAACTGTTTATTCTCTTACTTGGCTTCTTTAATTTCAAGGATGTGTTCATTAAAGTCCAGACCTTTTTTCATACTAGGTAATTTTCTTATCATTCTTCTTTTGTGTTCTCTAGTGTTTCTTAACAACATAAGAATTGTCTGACTCAGTGTCACCAAACATCCATCTGTAGCAGTATCCTATTCAAAAGTGGCTAATATCGAGTGTATAGTGAAGAGACTTTTTTTTTTTTTTTTGTGGTGTTGTGGGTTTTTTTTAAGGCAAAATTAAGTTTTGCTTCTCAAATTTCCCAGCCTTCCAGCAGCTTGTGGCTCAGATTTCTGGAGCCAAAGGTAGCATCCTTGCTTTTAATGACCTCCGAGACAAACCGTGCACTTTCAATATTTAAATGCTTACAAGGCCAAAGTATGGGCATACCCAGTTCAACTTTAAGTGTGTTGGAGTAAGTTTAAAGTAAGAGAAACAAATCAGATTTAGGTGTTGCTTATAATTAATTTATTGCATGTAAATGTATTGAATATACCTGTAAGATGCAATTTTCTTCTTTAACAGTGAATTTTATGAGTATCATGCACTAATGATGGAGGAAGAAGGAGCAGTTATTGTTGGGCTGTTAGTTGGGTTAAATGTTATAGATGCTAACCTGTGTGTGAAGGGAGAAGACCTAGATTCACAAGTAAGTCAAAACAAGTAAAGTAATGTATATGCAAAACTTCTCCCCCCCCTCCCCCCCAGTGAATGTTGTTACTGTGGAGTTGCCATTTGTTAGAAATCCTACTAGAGACTGTTTAGGGCATGATCCAGCTCCTGGATCAGCGCAGGCTGCTGCATTAACCTCAGCATCAGTTGTGTCAGACCTTTACATGGTGATAATGGTCAGATGGCAAGGGAGAAGTTTTATGCTTTGTCATCAAATGGATACAATATTAGCAATGCAGAGATTTTTCCATCTTAATTGTGTAACTCGTCCTTTGTGGGAGAAGTATAGTTCCATGATCAGTTTATATTATTCAGTTCATTTATCGTTTTTCTGGGACGTAATAGGAATGTTTTGAGGACCTGAAACGAAAACTTGCTTTGCATAGTGTAATAAAAGATCTTATAAGAGGGTCACTGCTTTTAATCTGCAAAACAATACTTAGAATTCATCTTTCTTTGCACAGTGCTTTGACTTTGAACTCTGGTCTTTACAAGAAAATCTCGATGGATTTTTTTTAAATTTTGCTTTAGTAAGCAAAATAAATTTTTTAAAAAGCTGTTGTAGAAGAAACTTTTAAAAAGAGAGATCTGGAAAGAACAAGTAGAAGGCCATTGTAGGAAACTGAGAAGAGCATTGTATTCACCAAGGAAATGTTAGGCTTAGCAAGTTACTTTTATTCAAAAGCTAAAGGGAACTCAAGAAGGAAGGAGTAGATCAGAGAAATTGAAATGCTTTTGTGAAGAGGCTGCCGGAGACCAAAAAGGAGGGGGTTTGGTAAAGCGAACATGGTTAAATACTTTTGTTACAGGTTTGTGAACAGAGCTGGGAGCAGAACTCATGGTAATGTTATTTATAGTGTGTATGATTAGATTACAATTGAAGAGAAAATAAATTAGATTCAGATTTAGCATTTTAAAAAAATGAACGCGATTGACTTGGCACACCTGGGAATCAGGAAACGTGGAGAAGTAATATTAGTTGGGAAGGAATATTGAAAAACTAAGCGTGGTGTAAATATCAGTTTGAGAGATGTGCTATGATAGGAAATCATGTGAAACACTACAGAGATGATGGCACAAGTCTACTCAATCAATGATAGGGTTGAGTAGCGTCCGATAATTCTCCGTATGGAAGTCTTCCAATCAGTTCTTGGCTAAGCTCAGTCAGAGCTAAGAAATATCTTTTCTTTGAGATTTGGTACATGGCACATTGTTAGTTTACTTCAAAAGTAATATCATTGTTAACAAATATGGGAAACTACACTTAAAAAAAAAAAATTGTTTCAAATGTTACAGTTCAGTTTTTTTGAGCTTCTGACTGAAACTGGACCAGTCTTTAAGAAGGTGATGTACTGGAGGTTTTAGTAGTTATATATAGACAAGATATTGAATATTGACATAATTTATTTGTATGATATGAAACTGTACATTTTCTTTCTCCTAGGTTGGGGTGATCGATTTCTCTATGTATTTAAAGAGTGATGATGACATTGGGGGTAAGGAAAGGTACGTCCTCACCAAATACCTCAGGTTTTGTAAGTTAACTAGTCATTTCTTGACAGGTGCCCTGTTCTTTGTGGAAATATGTCAGCTTCCCTAAAGACGTAGCCTTCTGATCTTGCTGTCTTGAGAAAAAATGGCATGTTATGTTGTTTTGTATTAGTAGTTATCTGGAATAATGTTTTCACTCTGAAGTTTGCTTCAGCAACATCCCCTGACAAAACATCCTATACCTGATGGACAGTATTGGAGGATTACAAGGTGGCAATGAAGAGGACCTTGTTAACTTTTAAGCTCTCAGTTTGGGATTTAGTCAGTGTTTCAAAGAACCAGAGTTATGACAGAGTAAATAAACATCCTTTTTCTTTTGAGACTCTATGTTTCATGTAGAGAAATAGTTTGCAGTTAAAGCACTGGGGTTTTTTTGTTTCTCATGTCACATGTGATTTATTGACCTCATGATTGTGAGACAAAGTTTATTTTTACAAAGCACAATGAAGATGGACATTTGCATATGATATGTATATTTTCAGTATATAGTTCAGTACATCACTTTGTTAAAGCTAATTTTATTATGTGTTTGCTTTAGAAATGTGCAGATTGCTGCAATTTTGGACCAAAAGAATTATGTGGAAGAACTAAATAGGCAGCTGAAGTAAGTATGACTTTGAAGTATGCATGGCAGGCCAGGCTTAGAGGTAAAACACCTGTAATTCCTTTTGTAAACTTCAGAGAAAGGGGGGCAAATTTTTCATGTTCAGACTGAGGATGTAGTGAAGTTGGCAAGGATATACTCTTCTGGAGAGATTCATGAAGTCTCTGCTTTTGTTTTTGACAGTCAAAAACATTATTCTTCAAGGAAGCAAAGAACATCAGGCCAAAGCTGATCAAAGTCCTCATGATTCATAACTTCACAGGAGTGAAAAGCTTGATCTGGATTTTAACTGCATTCTGTTTAGCACTTTTCAAAAAATGTAATTGTGTGTCCTAGGTGAATCCATGTGGTTTTGTGTATTTGCCTTTTATAATACTTTAATTTGTAGCTTTAATACCTAGGACCAAAACCGAATAAGTTCATTGCTTGCTGGAAACTACTTACATGTAGCAAGTTGTGGTTACTGTGGAAACATTTTTCAGGATATTAGCCTTTCCCCTTTGCTGAGCACAGAGCAAACCTAGGACACCACTCTGTGTGTTACTGTACAAATGGAACAGTGATTGTAATTCTCTACAAAATTAAACAGTGCAAGGAGCTAAAAAAGAAAGCAAACAACAGCCCTACAAAGAACTTCTGTAAAATTCATTGTATAGCTGATTTTCTTGATCCCTTTTTGAAATGTAATCATGTTTTTATATTTTAATGCTAGTAATCTTGATCATTAGTTATTATATGGCTGCTGTTAGGGTACAAACACTCTGAGTTGAAATTTGGCAGTCACTGAGCAGAAACCTTCATCAGGACTGTCTTGGTTTGAAAGCCAGGTGTCTGCCAAGGAAGGCAGGAGCCCCCCTTGGAATGGCAAATGCAACCCCCTCCCCTCCGAATGCTTAGAATTTTGAAATTACGGGGCTTTCAGGCAAAGATGAGGAATAGGAATAACCGTTCTTTACTAAATATGTATAAAACAAGGCAATCAAACAACACTAACTACGTCAGTAACAGCAACCAGCGGCAGGAACCCAGTGCCAGCCTCTCGGGGCTCCCGGGGAGCAGGGAGGGCGCCATGGTCTCCCCGCCCCCCGCAGCCCCCTCAGGCCTCACGGGGCAATGCCCGACGGAAAGCCCGCGGCACGAACCCCCTGGGCAGCCGATCCCGGTGCCCAGCAGCATCCTCGGGAGACACCAGGGGCAGAAGGAGAAAAGCAGGAGACGCAGTGGGGACGAGGGCAGCTTCTCCTCCCCTCGAATGCAGGGAGCAAAACCAGAGCCCCAGGGGCTCCCCCCAACCCCCTTTACTCGGCTGGCTGGACCCCTCCCCTGTGGCCAGGTCCTTTTGTCTCTCTTAAGTACAGCAATTTATCTCCTTGACCAACAAGTATGCAAAAATAAGAGAAAAAGGAAAACAGAAGAACTCCCCAAAACCCCAACAAGGACAGACTGAATGTGTCAAATATGAGCAAAGTGAAAGTAAGTTAAGGAGGAAAAAGGAACTATTGCAATTAAGAATAGTGGTGTTTGTGTTATGATAGCTGTCATTATTCAGGTGAGCCCCTGTATATGTTGTTGTACACTGGTTTATGCTTGGAATTACTTGCAAACCAGTGGTTCAACAACTCTCCTATTTTATTTCAGGTCAACTGTTCCTTCCCACACATCCTAAAATGCATTATTTTCCTCTGCCTTGACATTCTTAATGAACTGGTAACTTCTGAGGATACCACAGTAGAAATGCATGGAAAAGTAAACAGTGTTTCAGAATAGTTTTGGTTTTTTTCTCCTGTGTGAGAAGTGCTTACAGCAGAAATAGGCAATCAGGTAATGGAGAAGGCCTGGCTGTAGTTTAATAAGTTAAAAAACCACAGACTAATAAAAGGGTATAAAATTCTGATGAGGCTTATGAGCAGAGTTTAGAAACATCAAGAAAGAGGTATCCTGAAAATAACTCTCAAAAAAAAAAAAAAAATTGAGAAACAATTTTATAAAAGTAATGGGTTTTGGAGAAAGGGAACAGTTTCGTTGTCAGTGGAGGAAAATGGTTTTGTTACATGGGGGAAAGAAAAACAAGAAGATTGTAACCTAGCTTTTAAAGAAACTCATTAAACATTTGGTACAGTATAGTCATGAGGGTAAAGGAAAGTCACACACAATCAGGAGTTTAAGTGGCAGGGATGACATTGGGAGTTGGAAAGAAGTATATAAATGTTCAACAAAGGAGTCTAATTTTCTTACATTCAGGAAAAACTCAAATAATGAGCAATTAACCATTAATCATAGTACCTCGTGTTAAAGCTTTTGAGGTTGGTTGATTGAGTTTTGATGTGATTTTGAGTAATGTTTTTTCTTTTTCTCCTTCAGTAGCACAGTCAGTAGTCTACATGCAAGAGTTGATTCACTAGAGAAGTCAAACACTAAACTGATCGAAGAGGTATTTTCTTATTATAGTAATGTATTATAGATATTATTCTCAAAGATTATTTTTCTAAATATTCTTACATTATTTTAATCTATGTAAGTTCTGTATAATATAATGTTCCAATACCTTTATTTTGTCTTTAAGGAAAGGTGCAGTAGCTGCAGGGATTTGAAACCAACTTGCCTAGGTAGCTTTCGGCATCAGTAAATTAATTCTGTAGAACATGGCAATTTCCCTCTTTGGACAAAACCAGAAGAGAAGCCTTTCTTAATGCCAGCTGTCAGTCTGTTTTTTTGCAGCTGACTAGGCCATAATGGATGACACCAGTTGCAACAGAGAGACAGAAAGTAGTTCACCAAGCAATTTCTGTTACTCTTCTCTGCTTTAGCCAAAGGATTGTTTCTTGCTTATTTACCATATGCTTATATACAGTTTTATACTTGTCTAGCTCTGGTTTTTGTGTTTATAGCCTGTATTTCTGGTTATCTTCGATGGTGGACTAGATTCTGCTATTTTTAGCTTTCTAAGAGAGAGAACATTGTGGTTTTGTTTTTGTTTTTAATCCAAGCTATCTGAGAAATAGTTAATGATGTGGAGAATTGAAATGTCTAAATTCAGTTGTTGAAGGGTTAGCTAGATCACTCTGGGTATTAATGTATCCAGATGGAGGGAAAACATGTTTTTCTGGGTGTTAATTCTCGGAGTATTCGGGTTCCTTTACAAGCCTTCTGCTCAACTATCATTTGATAGCTGGTTTATGATTTTGACATTAAGGTATATACTGTAGGGCCAGGCCCAGTTGTAATATTTATTCTTTTGTAAATATGATTCCTTTTCATCTGGGAGAGGTTTTCTTATGTAAATTGCCCCATATGATATATTAAGACATCCAAAAAAGAACAAAACTGGATATATTTGAATCCAAATAGAAAGGAAAAAAAATAAGATGAGGCAAGGGAATTGTGGGCCTTTAACTCATAATGGAACAAGGAAAAGAAAGCGTATCACACATGAAATAATGAAGTATCTTGACTATGTATGCTGTTATGTAATAAAAGAGACTCATTATTAAAACCAGGAGCTTTATCTTTTCTTGAAAAAGAGTTAAACTTATGTTTGGTAGACTGTGAGAATAGAGCAGAGAATGTCTCAGTCTTGCATTCATCAGTGCATTCTTACTTTATTTCCACACACAAAAGTGGTCACGCTACTTCTCCTTTGTTTTTGTTTCCTTATTTTTCTTTTCAGCTAGCGATAGCCAAAAACAACATAATTAAACTTCAGGAAGAAAATCATCAATTAAGGAGTGAAAATACTCTTATTTTAATGAAAACACAGCATCATCTAGAGGTATGTTAATTTTACTACATCTCATGGTTCATTGTCATTTAAATGTTCTTACATCGCAACTTAAAGTAAGCAGTAGCTGGGCCAAATCTGAACCAACTTTTATTACTGAAATAACTTACTAAAACTGGGAAACTTTACAGTGGTATAAATATCTTGAAATTATAGGACACTAGGTCGTTTTACAGCCATATGCAAATTTTGTGGCATTTTTGCATGTATTCTATTCCCTTCCTTTTTTCTCTAGACCGTAAGCTGTATCTAAGAGAATGTAAGGCAATATCTGAAAGCCTTATCAAAATAGGGCATGGTTTAGTTGGCAAACTGTCTACTCTGACCTGTCTCATTATATGGAATGTAATTTGCAGTAATCCTGTATACAATTACTGAACTTTTTTTTTTTTAAGGTGTGATTTGTAGCTCCTTCTGTAACTTCTTATATGTGTTTTACAGGATAATTGGTAAAAGCACAGGCTAAGGAGATGTTTGGATTGCACAGTACTGTAACAGTTGCGTAGTAGTGACTTAGTGAAGGAGTGTACTGCCAAACAGATGTTTATTTTGCTAGATTTACTGAATTCTTCTTATAAAACCAATGACCACATAGCAGGAACAGCTCTTTCCATGTTTGTACTGTGCCTGGAGAATGTATTTTTTAAGTTGTTTGTTGGTTGTCCCCCCCCCCCCCCCCCCCCAACAAGCGTTAGATTTACACTACTAATTGCTAAACTTGTGATGAAGAAACATAGATTCTCTCTCTCTTTGTAGGCAGCTAAAGTGGATGTTGAAGCAGAACTTCAGACATACAAACACTCCAGGCAGGGTTTAGATGAAATGTACAATGAAGCGCGTAGGCAGCTTCGAGAAGAGTCACAACTTCGACAAGTAAGTGTTCTTCTTTAGGATTACACGGCACTTCTAGAAAAGATGATGCTTGAGAAGAAGTCAGTATATAAACATTTCTAGTTTTGCTGAGTTTAGATGCTGCCTTTAATTTGCTTTAATTGCCTTTTGTCTACCTGCCTGTGCTAGAAAGTGTTCTTTACCAGAACAATCAATACATCGATACTTCTGTAGCAATGTTGCTCAAGCATAGCAAGGAAAACATATTTTTTTAGGGAAATTGTTAGTAATACTGTATGCATGCTAAATCTTACTTGTGAGAATAGAAGTCCTTTAGTTCCATTTCTGTTATTTATTTGACAACTCTATGCAACACTGGCAGGGTAATTTCTTAGAATGTGAGTTGTCTTCTCCCAAAGTTTACAAAAGCCCCCAAACATCGGTCACTGATGTTTATGTAGTGGATAATTTGCAAAGTTAGAGGGGCAGAATTTCTCAAGTGGTGAAATACACAGTGCTGCAGCTCTGTTAAGAGTTAGCTTTTATCTTTATCAAAACAGAGAAAAAACATAATTATTTAAATACTCTGTGTTGCATTGTGTTTGTGTTTTACAGGATATGGAGAATGAGCTAGTGGTTCAAGTTAGTATGAAACATGAGATAGAACTTGCTATGAAGTTGCTGGAGAAGGACATTCATGAGAAGCAGGATACCCTTATAGGCCTTCGACAGCAGCTTGATGAAGTGAAAGCAATTAACATGGAAATGTACCAAAAGCTGCAGGTAAAGGAACAATCCTGTTAAACTGATTAAACCACTTTGGTTGGAGTGAGAGAGATGCATTACTGTTTTGTTCAGTTAAATACTGTTTCCTTAATTTTTTGTTTCTTTCCACTTGTTATGTCAGGTTGTCGTTTTGGAACGTTTACTGATGCAAGTATGATTTCACATGATTAAGTTCTTAAGGCAGCCACTTAATGTTAGTGGATTTATAGAAGAAAAGAGAGTGTGTGTCAAATGATGGCCCAATAACACGCTGTGTGGAATAGAGAGTAATAGTGTATCTAGTGCTAATGACACTTTCTGGCTTGCGTCCTGTACAAAAAGCAATAGAATGTAGGGCGTAGTGAGGAGTTAAAGAGAAGATCTAAACTTTCAAAGTAAGGAAAGGTACTTGGAAAACAAGGCTGTGTCAAATGGAAAAAGCTAATTAAAGGATTGTGGGTTTTTTTAACCTATTAACGAAGCGAGAAAATCTGTAACGGTGCAATGCTTCTTTGGGAGATTATGGATCTTGGAGACCCAACATGCAGTTAGCAAATGAACAAACACCAGGGAAGTGTAGCAGTGAATTATTTATGCAGAGAATAAATTTGATTTGTGGAGTAAATTATCAAAAAGAGCACAAGAAACCAGTCAAATCTGTGGCAGAATGAAGGATAAAAAAATGGGAAGCTGCAGAGAGATAATTGAGATTGTAGACAAAGGATGATACTTTTCTACCTGCAATGGTGAGGAAACTGGACCAGAAGAAGAGAAATATTAATAGAGCTTGAACAAAAGATAAGCAAATGTTCTTCAGTAGGTTGGGGTTGTTTTTGTGGGTTGGGTTTGGTTATTTTTTTTTCCACTTAGTGACATTCAGACCCAGTTGCTGGGCAGAATAAAACAGTTCAGTCATGGGCAAACTCTGCTGTTTAAGGACCAGTTGATAGTGTTGATCTGTATCGTGAAGGTAATGCTCTACCTTTTATTTGGATCTCCCAGCTGTGGTTACAACAGCTCTGCAAGCAAAAGTGTGAAATGCACTAGTAAAATTTGTAGAAGATTTTTATGCACATGTGGTCGTTTGATAAGAGTTGGAGAACCTTAGTGATTTCCAGGACTAAACTTAGTTTTTGATTGGTAAGGTTCTAATGGGCTACTTAAAAATATTATATGTGAATTTAAGTCAATTTGGAAAATGATGAAGGAAGGAAACCAAAATGAACAAAGTATTCTTATTAAATAGCATCTACACGTGCAAAGTACAAAACTACAAGTGTGCTAGGCATAAAACTTCAAGTACCATCAACTATATGTTTTATATAGGAATGTTCAAAAAGAGTCAAAACCTGAAGTGGTTTTAACATTTTTTTCCTTCAGATACCCAATGAGGTAACAGTGTAATAAACATCTACTTCAGTTTTAACCTTTTTTGTAACACAGGTTTCTGAAGATGCTATGAAAGAAAAGAATGAAATAATTGGTCGATTAGAGGATAAGACCAATCAGATTAATGCAACTATGAAACAACTAGAACAAAGGTACAGGCCCATCTTTGTTTTTCTTCATTCACATCTCCATTCCCTTACATTTTACTGCATCCCTACACAATTGCCACTGAAATGTAACTTTTTACTAGAAAATTTTAAAAGTACCTTTTTGAAACGTTAACTAGTGCTTAACAGTTTGATTTTTATTTTATTTTTAAATTTTGTTTCTTTCTTTTTAACAATTACACTTACTTAATCTTTCAGTTTTCTTCCTCCACCGTCTTTCTTCTGGTCCTAGATATTTGTGCTGATACCAAAAGCTGTTCTTTCAGCTGTTTTAAAATTCTAACTCATTTTTAATACTTTTTTTTTTCCCCATATGAATGAAATGCAATAGAAACCAAAGCATTAATCTTGCTTATACTTAAGCACGTGCTTAATATAAACATTTAATGCCTTGATGGATCACCGCTATATTTGCTGAAGCTATTAAAATTGTTTTCTGTTACCATTCTATTCAATGACATACTGACTTTTTACACTGAAAGGTTGAAAAGTGAAAGACTAAAATTCTAGTCTATAAATTTACATCATGGTTAGACTTCATGTATTGCATAGTATTAGAATGTGATTCATATGTTTTAATTTAGTGACCTATATGCAACACTGATCTTTTTAATTGTAAAATGTAACATATTCATAAGCCCTGTCATGTTGGTGTTTGACATGTCTTTTTTTTCATTTAAATCTGATTATGAAAAACATGGTTATGTATTAAAAATATTAGTGACATGAATATTCTTTTATTGACATCCTTTTTCCCTCTTTTTTCTTTTTCTTTTTATCCTTTATCCCAATTTTTGTTTTTACTATTTTGCTGCCTTCATCTGTCTTTGATTTTTGTCCACTGCATTCATGAAGTGACAAAGATCTGTTAACTCAAACTAGGACTATTGCAATGTCATTCGTCAAAAGTGCCAGCAATGAAGCTCAGCACCAGTATAAACTTGTCAAAGATATATCATTCTGAAAGCTCCTCCAGATCTGTTGTTTTTAAACACTTACTGATAAAATACAACTTAAGCAATTTAAAATTAGAACTTTAAATATGAAGTGGTATTAGAAATCCTGCACTGTAACTGATCGTAGCTGGGTTCTGTTTTGTTTTCTGAAAGAACATCGTCTCCGATCTCACTTTACCCTCTTAAAAAAAAAAAAACAAAAAAGTAAAGTACTGCACTATTATTAAGCAAATGTAAGCTAGTTTTCTATTGCTATTTAAACAATTCTTAATTGTCAAACAACGTTTATTTTAAAAGGTTAGCTATCTTTATTTTGACTGTACATTTTTATGTCATTTGTTTCTAATTAGTGATTTTTCCTATTCTTTATGGTACTAATAGATTTAAAAGGCAGCCCTTCTGACTATTGTTTCCCTTTTCCCCTGCTTATTTCTTTCACCTGTAGGCTGTATTTATCCCAAAACCACGGTCTCTGTGGGTTTTTTGGTTGTAGCTAGCACTGCTTTCTTAAACTGATGAGGCGTTTGGGGAGAGGGGAGTTGAGTGCTACATCACAACAATCTATTTTAAAAAAGAGAGGATCCTTTACAAAGAGGGTGAGCGTACCTGTTCTGTACGTACAGTGGAAAAACTACAGGGTTTGGGGAGAAACTAGCTAAAGCACAATTCCATTTTGCTGATGTGATAGGGGGTAGAATATTTTTGAAGTGAAAATGTTTTTGGAGCCTGGAGTTGGCTGGGGCTCTGGACAGGAAGCACAGCGCACTCTAGCACACGGCGTTGGCCGTGGCTCCTGCCTACAGCAGCTGCACTGCCATAGCAGTGGGGGAAGCTGTGGTGATAAAGAGGATTTACACGTAGGGCCCAGATCCTGAATTTGTCTGACTTGTTTGACAGCTGAGGATCTTGCCTGTCTGCAGCTACGTCTCCACTGTAATCATAACGTATTGATTTTGCCCAGCCTCTTTTCCCTCTCTCCACCCATAATTAGGCAGTCTTTACAGCTTGTATTTTTGCTTTGAGTTGCTGCTTTCCTGCACTGCAGAAATAAGAGGTTTAGGTCCTGACTGCCCTTAATGTGCTTCTGAATGTTTGCTCTGAAGTGTGGATGGGAAGTTGACTGGGAAAAGAGTCTTAGGGTCTTTCAGCAGAAGGGAATGTGTGTGCAGAAGTGATGGCAGGATGTAAATATGCAGAAAGGGTTTCTACTCCACGATTATTACATTATTCTCTGGTTTGGAATCAGAAGAAGCCTTTAACATAGGCTGGCTACTGAAAAATAAAAAGAAGTATCTCCCATCCTCAAAGATAAACCCAAACCAGATACACTGAATAGAACAGTAGGTAGATCATAGCAGAAATGGGAGTGTTGACCATCTTATGGTCATACATGCAAACAAGTATCTGCTTCAGTATCTTCTGAATCGTAAGTCCTGCTGTGAACTTGGTCCAGCTCAGTGTTTGCCTCAGCTGCAGCAGTGGAGGTAGCCTTGGTGCTGGTCTGGAGGATGGTCCTGTGCCTTGGGCTGGCTAGCCTATTTCTTGGGCAGCAAGCTCCCTTTCTGTCTCGGCTGTGGAAACTACCCTGCAGTTTAATTAGTGATTTAGGGAGGGTTTTAACTTGCTCTTGGTGTTTCTGTCACGTGTATCTTCATTCAGCTGCGTCTGCCCAGTACATTGACCCTGCTTTTTCCCAGTATTCTCCTTCCCATACATGTTTTGGCCCTCTCTGCGCTACCATTCCAGATGTGACCCGGAACATTCCTAAAACGCCTGCTATAGCTGAGTGAGATAGTACACACTTCTTAAGGTAGTTTAACTCTGGTCTTTTTTCACTTGTTTACTGGGAGCTTTTGGAAACTCCTAGTGGTACACCTTTATCAGTAAAAGCACAAATGTAGACATAGTGCTGACTTCATTTCTTTTCAGCTGATACTGGGAATTGTGAGTCGCTGTGCGTTCAGCTAGGAGTGAGAATGGGAAGTGAGAAATCAAGCACAGAGAGAATCACAGATATTTCCTACCACTTACCTGAGAGGCCCTTGAAAGAGTTTTGTCAGACATGACACAGCAGGTGGGGACATTCAGTGGTATTTTACAGGCTCTTTTACTCTCCTGCCTTTTCAGGACAGGTGTAGCCATGATATAGCACAAGTTCCATTTTATGCCTTTCCTTTTGTTACATTAAATCCATCGTATTTGGACTGAAGAGGTGACCAAGCAGGGAGGAACCTCAGTGAAATTCCAAGGGGAGTTCTGGCTCAAGCAGACACAAACCCCTGGAATTCAGAAAGAAAAGCTTAAATAAAGAAACCCAAACAATCCCTCATTTCTTGATTAATCAGTTTTGTTTATTTTGTCTATAGTATGGAGCTATTTTAACTAGTGTAAGAATGCAGTATTTTTAATACAGATTATTTAAATAAATGTAGTAATATGATGTAGTTGAGGTAGTTCTGTAAATGTAGTGGGACCTGTCAGGGTGTGTCTTGGTGTATTAGGCTGGTTAAGTTTTTCTGCTGTCCGATTGCGGTGCTCTGTATTCAGCCTTATGCCTGAATTGCTTTGAGCTGCTTTTGCACAACACATGGTGGGTAATTAGTGTAAGCCAAGTACTTTTACAGGATTTATTTAGGGGAAAAATAGCTTCCAAAAATAACACATGAATATATGCTAAAGGGAAAAAAAAAAAAAGGCATCAAGGTATATGCTTCAGTTCTAAAATATGTATCATCATGCTTTGGCATCTGTTAATTCACAAGCATAAAATAAAAGTGATTACTTACAGTGATTACTCTCTTACTGGATGAAAAAACAGGAGCTAGTTCATTAGGCATTGTATGGATTTCTCGTTTGAGTTTGTGAGTTCCCCCCAAACTTTGTTTTTATTTAGAAATGTTTCTATTTCCCCATTTTTCTTTTATTTGTCTTCTTCACCCTCTACACCCTAGTTCTAGCTTCAGTTTTACCCAAAGTTGATTTGAATTACACCAGATTGCAGCAAGCAGAGAAGGCTCAAAAGGAGGCTGAGGCCGAGGATGAGAAACTTAAACAGGAATATATGACTAAATCTGAAAGTCTGCAGAAGGAATTCTCCCAGAAGGAGAAACAGCTGTAAGTACATCTTTCCTGTTTGGAAGAATATACAGCAGTAAACATTCTATGTTGCAGTATCTCCTGTGTGTTTAATACAAACTGGTTGTTGATAAAGGGTTTTGAACAGAATGCACAAACTCAAGATCTTCATGTTAGGTAAAGGCAAGGTGGAAGAAAAGATGCCATTCCAAGAAAGTCAAGCTACCTTTTGGTGCCTCTGAAATGGTGTGCGGCTTGAAAGGAGGGGGGAAAAAGCAGTGGTTTGGGTTTTTTTGTCTACAAGTCCCAGCTTAATTTATGGGGAAATTATCATAATTGGGGGAAAATACATATTGTAGTATTAGTGATAGTAATACACACTTTTAACAAAACCCACAAGTATGTAGTAGTACAAACTTAAAACAGAAATGGCATAAGAATAGTTTAATTGATCAGGCTTATGGGTAAGGTAGAAGTGATTCACCTTACCACTGTGCAGGAAAAAAACAATCCACTGGAATCAGAAATACTAAAAAGTAATATAAAAGCCAACCCTCTAGTCTTTTTCCTGTTAAATCCTTCAATACTGATTTAAATAAAGTTGTAATATAAAAAGCTCCCTGTAAGGGCAGGTGTTTTCCCTGCTTGGAAAGATAAGTAAATTAATTTAACATGGTGCAAATCCGTGGCACAAGAAGGACTGGGGCTTAAAAATTACTGATTTCCAATCCAATTATTAGCCCATCCTGCCTCTCTTACAACTCTGAATGTTAATAAACTTTTTAAACTGTCATTACAAATGTTCACTTTACTACCACAGTCATCTTTGCAGATTTTGCCAAAAGAACAGTTCAGACCCCAGCCTCAGAATTCTGCAATTCTGAAACCTCAAGGTCATGTTCACTTCTGATCTTTCCCAGCCAGATGCTGAGGTAGTGTCCCAAAATGTAAGTCTTTACTTTAAAAATGGTTTTGGTTTTAAAACAGGAAAATTAATGTGGATACAGGTTTCCCATCAAAAAACCTTGCATCACTACTTGTAGATTTTTTTCCTCTTCTATTGTGTTGGCCCATTTCAGATCTAGAAGGTTGAGCGGTGTGCTGCCATCCTTGGGTTTCTCTGTAATGTTCTAGGCACCAGCTCTTCTGTGAGACTGATAGTGAGATTCCACCTAGAGTGGCTCTTCCATCAGAGCCTTAATTCCTTTAAACAGACTACAGTTAAAGTAAGAGAATTTAGATCCCTCTTTATGTTGAGCCTCAGCTACGTAGAAAACTCAATAAAAATAGTAATTTAAACTACTTCCTCCTTTGTTTTCAATTCTGTTCAAAACGCCACAGGCATTAGTCTAAAATAGAAGATTCACATTTAAGGGTATAATATTAAATGACTTTTATGAGCACCAGAGACATGCATAATCATTGTCTGCATCACCAGTGGCAGTGTGGTTGGCTGGTTGATTTTTAGAAACAATCTATGTAAGGTTAAGGGGGCTTTGCACATGCACATTTTAAAAAAAAGGTAGAATTTTGTGGTTAAATCTTCTCTTGCTCGATTATTACAAAGGTCAGCTCTTCAAAATTATGCTGTATTCCTGGTCCTTTAAAAACACTTCTTTTTAAAAGCATTTTCTAAATGAGAGTGCTTTGGTTTATTTATTACACTGATGTCTAAAACGTGATGATATTGGCAAATCATTACTGGTTTAGAAAATGTGTAAGTTGATCATTTGTTTATTAAGATAATAGTATATTGCACCTAGAAATAAACTTGGTTTTGTTTTTTAAAAGTGATACTCTGTTGCACAGTGATTTTTTTTTTGTTGTTGCTTTGTTTGTTTTGCATATTGTAGGCTTCAGCTGGAAACAGACTTGAAGATAGAGAAAGAGTGGCGGCAAACCTTAGAGGATGATCTTCAAAAGGAAAAGGAAACTGTATCTCATCTGAGAGTAGAGACCCAAGAAATAATTAACCTTAAAAAAGTAAATTCTGCAGAAAAACTTGACTAGGAATTCAGAAATTCAATGTAAAGTTAATTATGGACTTAGACATGGTATTTTGAAGAATTTTGCAAGTTGATAGGAAAGATTAGATTGATGTCTTGTCACAAACATATTAAGAAAAAAAATAGTTTTTTACTCACCATTTAGTCCTCAGATCAGAGCTCAGTGCTTTGGATAAAGAAAAATTAAATCCTCATTCTCCTTTCTCAGCTCTGTTGAAGACTCTGTCTTCTCATCTTAGGCCAGAAAGTGCTTCAGATTCTCTCTGACTTGCTATGTACATGGCCGTATAGTGGTGTTGATTTTTGCAATCAATTGTTTTAATTTTCTTCCCAGAGAAGACTGCAGAAGCCAAAATGCTTCGTATCTTGAGGTCTAAGAGAGTTTAGTCCCGAGTTGTTGCTGTTTGACTTGGATTTGGGAAACTTAGGGTGGTGAATCATTCATTCACTTTGGTTTCTCAGCAGGATCAGTTTGGGGTAATAACAGTTTCCTAGGCAGCAGGCAAATACAACTTTGGGAATAACTACAGTTCTTTGTGGTTTTTTGTTTGTTTGTTTTACTTTTTTGTTTTAAGGAGTTCCTTAAACTTCAGGAAAAGAACAAGCAGCTGAAAAGGATATGTCAAGACCAAGAAGCTGCTTTAGAAGAACTGGCATCCAAGCTGAGCGAGTAATTTTGTTATTCATTATGATGATAATTTTAGTATTATAAACTTGAATTAAGAAAAACAATAGGATGGTGATCATGTGAATTAGACTGTATATGACAATATTACCTAGCTAGTTACCAAAAATAAATATGTCTAGTTAAGTCAGGTCTTTTTATTTTTGTCTGGTTGGCTGGTTGTGAACTCATGGGTAATTCTAGTGCTCTGAGCAGAAAATTCTGGATTAAAAGGGCCTGGGGGCATTATGGTTGGCTAGTTTGCATGTTGTGTCATTCCCAGGGAAGACCCTAATAAAAGAAAACAGCTCTGGCTCCAGCAGGACAGGGCTTACCATTTAGCAAGGATGCATGTTCATGGGTCTCTTGGAGGAGAGGAAGAATCTCTGTATGACAGTCATAGGCCATTGTTGCTAAATCTGTAGAAGATGTAAGGGGTTTACCATATCAAAACCCCCTCAGATGATGGTGAGCTCCAAGCACAGCTCTTGTTAGTGTTACATGTTGTTAAAGTTTCATCTAATGATCTCTGTTTTAAGTGGCTTTGCTATGACTAGTGTGGACTTCGGGGCCTTATAGGATAATTTTGTGTATATACTGTGACTCAGTTCTGAGCTAGTTGGCACTGGCTGGCTCTGGGGAGGCTGGTTTCCCCATAATGGCATCGTGCAGGCTTGTTACAAGTCCAGCAGTTTAAATTCTGGTTTTGTACCAGTGCTGAGTGCTAGCTTTAGGTCTTTGCACAGACCTGTGCTGGGACAAATTTCTCTCATCCACATAAGCCCAAGCAAATTTACAGCCATGCAAAGGATTCTGAGCTCTCTGAAAGAGAGTGCTTGTCTTTGAGTAGCGCTTCGTACAGCAGGGTGTGATGCTGGTACAGCAGCTGGATGCTGCTGTAATGTAAAACGCTAGCTAAAAGTTCAGAGTACTTTGCTTTTAATTTTTCAAGTACCTACAGCTTTTAAAGTTGTTAGACCGTAACTGACAATATAGAAGTTTGAAATAGTATTATCTTGTTCTTCAGGTCAAAGCTGAAAATAGAAGATATAAAAGAAGCAAACAAAGCATTGCAGGTTAGTAGTATTTGGAGGAAAGAAAATACTTTTTTATTGTGACTGTTCTCTTTGAAATAGTTTGTAAGCATGAAAAGACTTCTCTCCAACAGCAGCTATTCAGACAAGACTCACTGTGTGACTTCCTCCAGTGGAGAGAGCTGTGGACTCCCCGTAACCTCACAGGGAAAAGATACTCAGTGGCTTTTGATTTTTCTTGTTTGATGTACGGCTGTGTGTTCTGACACTTCTCTTGCAATGGTACACCCTTCTGTATCTTACAGAGTGGATCTGGGACAGAATATGTAGCCAACTGAGCTCAAATTGCAGACTGCTTATCAGTGATCAATAAATTTTAATCATTTTAGGAACTAAGTAAACTTGTAGCAACAAAGCTGATAAAATATAATCTGTAATGTCAAGGGGTTTGGAACCTTCGTAAAGAAATCCAGGGAGCACTTGAGAGCAGAGCGTTTTGGCTGCACATGTTTGATCATGTGGTATGCCACCTTAGGTATTATCTCAGTCTGAGTAAAGGTGTCTGAAATGGTCTTGTTGAGCAGATTCCTGTTCTTAATTTGTTTAGACAGAAGGAAGTTAACCATTCTTGACACCATCCTGGGTTTTCTTTTTTCCCCCCTTCCCTGCATCTTGGGACTGTTCCTATGAGATGGGCAGAGAAATAGGCTTCAGCTCTTGAGACTTGGATACTTCTCTGCTTTTCCCAGATCAGCTACTGACCAGCTTTACTACCTTGAGCATGTTCTCTTTGCACCTATTCCTGCTCTGTCTTGCCTTGTGAGGTTTTGAGTGTTTTGCAGCAGTCTCACACTGCTTTAGAGTGTCTTTGGGACACTATACTGGTCTGATGGCATTAAGCAATTCAGGCAGCAAATGTTCTGCTATTGATTTGTCTTGCTCCCTGGAATCTGAAGTTTAACTTCATCAGATATATGCAGTTACGGTATTTTTTTCTCCAGGGCCAAGTTTGGTTGAAGGACAAAGAGGCTACACATTGCAAGTTATGTGAAAAGGAATTTTCTCTCTCCAAAAGGAAGGTAAAACTTCAACAAAATTTCTTCCAACTTGTTAAATGTATTGTGAGGAAAAACTTCCATTATCTTACAAGTGTGGCATGAAATGTCAATGCTGAGATTAACGTGAAGTTATTTTTGAGATGTCTTTCAAGTTCTTTGATGTGTACAATGTAGCTGGCCCTAATTGCAAAAGAAACACTGCTTTTTGGTGCAGTGCCACAAAGGAACATACTTTAAAATTATTCAGCCTACTTTGTGGAATCATCAACTCAAATCCTTGTCAGCTCTGGCACTGTTAAAATTTGACACACGTGGAAGTCTTTTCATGGTATCTTTTATACAATAGGATAAGAAATTATGAGTTTACTGTCATTTAAAAGTAAAAAATTATGTTAATTTCCATGCTTTATTAATGTGTGTGTGGAATTTTTATGTTACCATTTTATGTTAAATCTCAATTAGCTACCTGAGAGAATCATCTGCTGTCTGGAACATCATTGCTTATATTAATCTCATTCTCTGCAGACTTTCAAACCCTGCAGGACATGGTCCTGTGCAGCCTGCCCTAGGTGAACCTGCTTTGGTGGGGGGTTGGACTAGGTGATCTCCAGAGGTCCCTTCCAACCTCCACCCTCTGGTGGTTCTGTGATTATATTTTTACATAGCAGAGTATGTTCTCAATCCAGGGATTAAATGAAATCTGCACAGCACATTTATTCATTAAAAACATATACACATGCGGTCCTAGACAGTCTGACTATCTATCTGTCTGTCTATCTATGGTGTAATCTTAGATGATGACCTGTCAAGGATTGCATCATAGATTGGGATTTAGATGAATTATCTTTTGCAAATTGATGCCTTGCTCAGACTAAAGTAGTGGAAGGAATGATGTGAATCACGTTTCAGGTTGCTCTGTGTATATTGTTTGTTGGTATCCGATTTCCAAGTATATTTCCATCATTAGATTTACTTTTTTAATCTTTTCCCTACTGTTTAGCATCACTGTAGGAACTGTGGTGAGATCTTCTGTAATGCCTGTTCAGACAATGAACTGCCTCTGCCCTCTTCACCAAAGCCTGTTCGGGTCTGTGATTCCTGCCATGCAATACTTATACAGAGGTGCTCTTCCAATGTGCCGTAGTATTATTTTACCACATGTTTACCTTTTGGTAATTAGCTAATCCTGTAAAAAAAAAACCCAAACCAATTAACGAATGTACAGAAGTATTTCCAGGATTTCAGGTAAGCAGTTCAGAGTTCGATTTTCAGGGTACCATGGAGGAGTTACTTGTCTGCTTCCTGTTGAAACAAAGAGAGAAAATAAGACCCAAATGTAGAAGCTGCACATGTTCAAGATACAGGTGACAGTGTTTGTCTAACACACGGCTCAGCAGCTCTTTCAGAGGAAGCAGGGCAGTTTATAGAGGAGGCTCAGTGCTAACGTCTATTGATGAGTATCTTTAGTTGTTATGATGATCTTGAAAAAGGTGATATCCTTACCTGCTTTTACAGGCTAGTCTGCAACAAGTCCAGCCTAATTCTGCTGCAGAATATGCCTGTGATAGGCTGTTGTGAAGCAAAACTGTGCCGTAGCTGGTCTAAAATTTTATATATATATATAAAAAAAAAAAAGTAATGCAATTAATGCAGTGGTTCAATAAGTTACTGCCAAGTACTGTATCTGTTGACCTCCCCTCAGTTATCACGATCTGCTACGTCCGACAACATTTGCACTGATGGCTTCTTTATAGTCACAGGTGTAAGGAGGGGTTTTACCAGACAGGAACAAACGGTGCCTCTAGGCACTGGATGAAGGAATGTGTGTTCTGCTGAAGAATTTTTAAAAATTAGCTATTGACTCGACATCTCTGTAACTGTAAACAAATACTTTGGCGCTGTTTTCATGTAACTCACGCTTTCAGGCTGTACATGTAGTCACTGTGTAGCTTCAGAAGCAGAGTGAATCTGTCACCAAGAAAGACTAGAATTAGGTACTGGGGACCACATCCTTTCTGTGTTGGATGGGAAGGTTCTGCCTTATTTTGTCATCATCTTTCTCAAACTTTCACAGTTTGTTCCTAAATTTCGGGTTTTTCTCTTGAGCACTTTAGAATACATCTAGGTCTGACCTCTCTTCACACTGATGGTAGCTTCTGCTGGAGCTTACGTAAATCCTTATTCTTCCTGTAGGCAAACACAAATACATCCTTTGATCCATGGTCCTTACGTCCAGGGCACAGAACCAATCTGCCCTCCTCCCTTTAGCCACTTGGGTGATGGGCTCCAGCCGCGGAAGCTCCAGTGAGCCCTCGGCAGAACTGTCAGCCTGGTGGTTCCTTCATAGAATCATAGAGTGTTAGGGGTTGAAAGGGACCTAGAAAGTTCATCTAGTCCAACCCCCCTGCCAGAGCAGGATCACCTAGATCAAGTCACACAGGAACGTGTCCAGGCGGGTCTTGAACGCCTCCAGAGAAGGAGACTCCACAACCCCCCTGGGCAGCCCATTCCAGTGCTCCGTCACCCTCACTGTGAAAAACTTTTTCCTCTTGTCCTGACATTGGATGACATTGAGAAGAGTCTGGCTCCATCCTCCTTACACTTGCCCTTAACATATTTATAGACATTAATGAGGTCTCCCCTCAGTCTCCTCTTCTTCAGGCTAAAGAGGCTCTCTCAGCCTCTCCTCATAAGGGAGATGCTCCACTCCCTTAATAATCTCGGTGGCCCTGCACTGGACTCTCTCCAGTAGCTCTACATCTTTCTTGAACTGGGGTGCCCAGAACTGGACACAGTATTCCAGGTGGGGCCTCACCAGGGCAGAGTAGAGGGGGAGGAGAACCTCCCTCAACCTGCTGGCCACACTCTTCCTAATGCACCCCAGGATGCCATTGGCCTTCTTGGCCATGAGGGCACATTTCTGGCTCATGGTCATCCTGCTGTCCACCAGGACCCCCAGGTCTTTTTCCCCAGAGCTGCTTTCCAACAGATCAGCCCCCAGCCTGTACTGACCCATGGGGTTGTTCTTCCCCAGATGCAGCACTTTACACTTGCTCTTGTTAAATTGCATTAAATTTCTCCCTGCCCAGCTCTCCAGCCTGTCCAGGTCACGCTGGATGTCAGCACAGCCTGCTGGAGTGTCAGCCACTCCTCCCAGTTTGGTATCATCAGCAAACTTGCTGAGGGTACACTCCATCCCTTCATCCAGGTCATTGATGAATATATTGAACAGTATTGGACCCAGCACTGACCCTTGGGGGACACCACTAGTCACAGGCGTCCAGCCAGACTCTGCTCCACTGACCACAGCTCTCTGGGCTCTGTCCTTCAGACAGTTCCCAATCCACCTCGCTGCACAATCACCCAATCCACACTTCCCAAGCTTGGCCATGAGGATACCATGGGAGACAGTATCCAAAGCCTTGCTGAAGTCAAGAAATACCACATCCACTGCCCTCCCCTCATCTATCCAACTACTTATGCCATCATAAAAGGCTATCAGATTAGTCAAGCATGATTTCCCCTTATGGAATCCATGTTGACTACTCATGATTAGCCTCCTTTCCTCCACGTTCTTTGAGATGGTGGCAAGAACCAGCTGTTCCATCACCTTTCCAGGGATGGCGGTGAGGCTGACCGGCCTATAGTTACTCGGGTCTTCCTTTTTGCCCTTTTTGAAGATTGGAATGACATTGGCCTTCCTCCAGTCCTCAGGCAACTCTCCCGATCTCCAGGAGCTCTCAAAGATTATGGAGAGTGGCCTAGCAATGCCCTCTGCCACCTCCCTCATCACTCGCGGGTGTATCCCATCGGGGCCCATGGACTTGTGGATGTCCAGTTTGTTCAGCTGATCTCTAGCCCAAGCCTCTTCGACAGAGGTAGAAACTTCCTCCCTACAGATTTCCTCTGTGGTCTTGAAGGCCTGGCACTCCTGGTAGCTGGCCTGAGTAGTAAAGACCGAGGCGAAGGTGGCATTCAGTAACTCAGCCTTCTCTCTGTCCTCGGTCACCAGGGCACCCACTTCATTCAGCAGCAGGTCCACATTTCCTCCAGACTTCCTTTCACCTCCAACATACTTGAAAAAGCTTTTCTTCTTGTCCTTGACCTCCCTCACCAGGTTTAGTTCTGGAGAGGCCTTAGCTTTCCTTGTTGCATCCCTGCATCCTCTGACAGCCTCCCTGTGTTCTTCCCAAGTGGCCTGCCCCTCCTTCCATGTTCTGTACAATTCCTTCTTCTGATTCAGTTTCTGTAGTGGCTCCCTGCTCAGCCATGCAGGTCTCCTAACTCTCTTACTTATTTCCTGCTCTTTGGGATGCACTGATCTTGAGCCTGGAGGAAATGGTGCTTGAATATCAGCCAGCTTGCTTGGGCCCCCTTACCTCCTAGGGCCCTGTCCCACAGGACTTTTCCCAGCAGTTCCTGAGGAGGCCCAGGTTGGCCTTTCTGCAGCCCAGGGCAGCGATCCTGCCTGTGCCCCTGTGCTACTGCCCAAATTCTGAACTCCAGCATCTCGTGGGCACTGCAGCCAAGGGTGCTCCCACCCTCACACCCTCACCCAGTCCCTCTCTGTTCGTCAGCACGAGGCCCAGCAGCTCTCCCCTCCTCGTCGGCTCCTCCACCCCCAGCGTCAGGAAGTTACCATCAGTGCTCTGGAGGAACCTGCTGGGCTGCACGTGCCTGGCTGTGTGGCTTTCCAACAAATGTCAGGGTGATTGAAGTCCCCCATGACAACCAGAGCCTGTGATTTCGAGGCCAATTCCAGCTGCCTGTAGAAGGCCTCCTCAGCTTCCTCATCCTGCTCAGGTGGCCTGTAGTAAACCCCTATACCATGTCTCCCGTACTAGTCTCCCCCTTCATCCTAATCCACAAGCTTTCAGCCTGCTCCTCATTGCCCCCAGGAGAGCTCGATGCATTCCAACTGCTCTCTCACATAGAGAGCAGCTCCACCACCTCGCCTTGCCAGCCTGTCCTTCCTGAAAAGGACACAGCCATCCATGATGGTGTTCCAGCCATGGGAGCTGTCCCACCATGGCTCAGTGACTGCAATGAGATCAGGGTCCTGAGATGGCACACAGATCTCTAGTTGATCCTGTTTGTTCCCCACGCTGCGTGCACTGCTGTACAGGCATTGTAGAGAGCTGGCAATGCTAGAGCACCTCCTGGCTGGTACCAACCCCGGAGTAGCAGCGGAGCTGGCACAACACCCCACAGATGTCCCCGGCTTGTTTCCTGTGAGACAGGTTTTTCCCCTTACCCCCTTTGAATCTAGTTTAAAGCTCTCTCAATGAGCCCAGCCAATTCCCATGATAGAAACCTTCTTCCCCTTTGATAGCCACAGGCTTGGAATATTCTTACCAACAGGAAAAGGGAGGATTTGAAACAGGTCTTTTAATTGTCCTTGCACTTTGTTTAGCTTAGCTTTGTCTTTTGAGGATGGGTATTTAGCTAATATTCTAAATGCTAAAACGTCCTTTGTAACATCTCCATGTGGTTGCTTCTGTAGCTTTTGTAAAGAAAAATGTTTTTTTTTTAATTACCTGATATAACTTTTTGTAAAGTACAATAAAAATACTTGTAAATCTGTAAATAGCTTTTGGGGGAAAAAAATAAATTGATCTGCAACTTAACTGTGGGAATAATGTCACTTTATTTAAACTTGTAATTCAGAGTAGTATATTTTGTCTTGTTCAAATTGCTTGGAGTCTTTGCATCCATTGGGGAATGGGTGGCTACCCTCTTGGTGTTGTAATGAAGGAAGTGCTGCCCGTGTGCTTCCCTGAAGTAGCCTGAGCGTGTTTTTCTGGTGGGCTTTATGTGGGGCAGGTATGGAGGCAGCAGGATTTGATCTAGGGTATCTATGCAGAAAGTATGCAAACAAACAGAATTAATTTTAAAACAGGCAATCTTTTAAAATAAGGATATAGTGCATTTCTGTAACATGCAGTACATAAAATTTCTGTGATTTAACTGCACTCTTTTCCTCCCTTCTGTGTGGGCAGACACAGAACTCTTTTTACTCTTAAAAAGTTACACTTTTTAAGAGTAAAAAAGTGTAACTTCCACCTGGAGCAAACCCCTGAGTCCTGTTACGTTCCCCGTCATCTTATTTCCCGTGGCATCAGCCTATGTACCCGGCCTGCTTTTGGCAGTTTTTTTGAGCACATGTATTAACCCTTTGTCTTTTTATAAACCCATTCTTTGACAGATCGTGATTCACACCAAGCAGAGAAAGGTCTGTGGGGTGCCTACTCTGTCAAAAGAAGCCATGTGGCAGAGCAGCCTTGTTTGGTTTTCTTGGGAAGACTTCTGAGGTGATGAACTCAGGGCACGAGCAGGTAAACATAAAATCTGCTCCTCCTCCTGCCCGCACAGGGCCCACCCGAGCTGTGCTCACCTTCTTGCAGGGTGGTTCACTTACCATGGGTGCAAGGGGAAAGCCCAGCAGTTCTCAGCAGGCACACAAGCACCTCAGCTCTTCACAGCAAAGGCTGAACTGTGACTTTGTCTACACAGAGTGGTTAAATCTAAAACTTTCTCTCTGACTGAGCCATCTTTTTCCAGAGGTTTTCTTCTTAAAACCAGTTCCTCTGCACTTAAAAGTCACTTAAGGAGCATGTATGTGTTCAGTGCCGAGTGCTCTTCTTATTTGGGGACATGGAAGGGCCAGGACAAGCTGATGGGATTCACTGCCCGGTAGGGTGGAATTTCATTCATCACCAGTAGAGTTCAGTGTTTCACAGCCTCTCACAGAAAATGTTACAGACAATGGCTCAGAGAGTGACTGCCAGCCTGCCGCTCTCCAAACGTTACATAGATGTTAGCATTCCTGCCCCTGAAACAGAAGAGAGCAGACCCTGCTGAGGGCATGCTACAGCACTGACAGTATTTCACAGACAGCCCCTGCTGACAGATGAAACTGTGTTTGTATCTTCTACCTTATCGCAAGGTATTAACTCCTGTCCAGCCCTTCACGAAACACACCAGCTTCTTCAGCAACAGAGTAAGAAGGCACTAGCACCAATTTAAACCAAAACGCTGCAAGATCATTGCCGTTATGATCTCACCTTCCCTCCCCTTCCTAGCCATAACTGTTCCAGTACTGGAGAAGCTTCCTCTGCCCGTTGCCTTCTAGCTCTCATTTCCCATCCCTGTGACACAAGAACATGCTCTCTGGTGAAATAAACTCCATTCTCCTCTCTCCCACAAGAAGACATTTATTACATATATAACACAGTACTAGCAAAACAGGTGACAGACTTTCAATACCCAAGATCACATTTGACATTTGAAGGGAGGCATTGAGGACAAAGCAGTTAATTTGGGAGATCACACTGGCTCAGAAGAATAAATACCTTTTTTCATTACACATCAGGTATGTTAAGTGTCTTCAAACAAGTTTCTTACATATCTTACATGTCACAAAAGCACAAGAAGTTTTATCAATGTGTTTGGGTTATGTGTTATTTAACAAATACTGGGCTTATAGCTATTTTAGATACTTTGCTTCTAATGAGCTCATCCATGTGGCGGCTTGTCAGGTTTTGAACAAACACAAACAAATCAGCTTTGTGCAGCAAAGTGGAAAAAGAGAGGAAAAAAAGCTGAACCATGCTTAAATACAGTAATTTCGTGGAAGAAAAAAGTGGTAACTTGATTCCAAACCACCAACTCATCCCCAAAGCAGTTTGTGGAAAAAAACCCAAACATTCAACCAAGTAAAGAGCTTCCACTGAGCTAGGATTTGAGCTGATTCCTGGTAGCTAAAAGCCGCGCTAGTGCTTCAGTTTGATTTGCAGGTCACACGTGTGAAATGCAGTACGGAGAGTGCTACAGCAGAGCGCGGAAATAAATGTCATTACTTGGTTTTGCCGAGACAAAAGGCCTAGGGCACAACTCGCGGGTGCCAGTGCATTTGAAGATGATGGTGGAGGGGGGCAGTACAAGGAAGAAAGCCAGAATGATGACTTTTAGCCTCCACAGCCATGTTGAGAAATTATTACATACAACTTATCAAAAGAGTTTAGGAAAAATTGTTACCAAATAAACTAATCTACTCATCTACCTTTTTCCCCTTAAACAAGTGAACTTTTCAAACTCATTCACTACACCAAGATTACATAGAACTGAATCAGTGTTCATAGGAGTTACAGTACAACCACCTTTATTGAACCATAGTACAACATCTTAAACCGACTGTAGTCTTGAATATGTAATACATCCTTAGGAGTAACTAGTATAAAAAGTATCAACATCAGTGGTTTGAATATAAAAATTTATTTAAAGTCAGAGTATGCAACAAATAAAACCTACAGAAAACAGATTTTCCCATCACAATCTGTTGCTTACCAAATAATATTGTGAAAACACATTCCTTCAGTCATTATAAAGTTCTTAAAATACAAAAGAAATTAAATTTCATAAGAAAGTCTAGTAGACCAGAGACTGTTTCTTCCAGGATGTTTTGCAGAAGCAAGGCTATCCTTCAATACATTCCACGCCATCCTCCTCCACCCATACTGCCTTGCCCATAGTATCCTCCACTATTTCCACTGCCACGACCTGCAAACAATTGACACAAGGTCACGCATACATACCTTAAAAAAAGAAAAAATGTGATGGGTAATACAGAACAGTTGGTTGAAGAGAACAACTTACTCTAAAATAACAACACTTCACAAGCATTCGCTACAGTAGCAAAACGCATAAAAGCCCAAGCGACGCAGTTCACAGCGCTACCCTTCCTTCCCCTTCTCCCAGCACAAACACTCCCCAGCACTCCGAGCCCACCCCCCTCCCAGCCGTTAGCAACATTTTCATTCAAGAGCAGTAGAATGCAACTTGTACTTACTGTATCCGCCCAAGCCATCAGGAGTTCCATATCCACCACTGTAGTTGCTACCCATTCCCATTCTACCCACAGAGCCGTAACCTTGATCTGAAAAGCAGAAAGCGCACCGTTACACAAGCATGGAACTTGGCAGCCTTGGCAGAGCATCAGTTACATCTGGAAGTGATGCGTACCCATTCCATCTCTGCCATAGCCTCCCATTCCAGAACCTCCTCCAGCAGTTGAATTCAGGAATAGTTCAATATATCGATGCTCTGTAGGAAATAAAAAAAGCCGTACTCTGTATTTTGTTTCAGAAACCAGCAGAGAGGCACAAAGCCAAGAAAGACCCCAACTTACAAAAGAAGCCCACAAAAAAAAGTTTGAAATGGGATAAATGGCAAAACCCCTTATGATTGTACATTTGTTGCAGAGCAACTTCAATTGAAGGCAGCTGAAACCCTTTTATTCAGCTTGCACTTACATACCCCTCTAAACCCCGGGCAGTGAAAGCTTCAGGTGAACACAACACTCACGCATGTGATTTTTGTCCTTTGACATGGCAGCTACTGCATCCTCATGTGTTACGAATTCCACGTCTGCTTCTCCCGTGGCTCTTCCATCTGCCCCGATATCAATGTGAACTCTTATAGGATTCAATGGTGAGAAAAACTAAGGATAAAACAAACAAAAGATCCTATTAATGCAGAATTCAAGTCAGGTACTTTTTTTTTCATCCCAGTGCATACTGGAGCACCACTGGGATGAAAAAAATTAATTTCATCTCATTCTACAACATAAATTTAAATACTAATTTCCAAAGTATTACTTAGTGGACTTTCAGCATTAGGTCCATCTACACTTGCAATCTATTATTATTATACATCTTGAAGAGCTCCAGCTACAGAGCTTGAGGAGCTTTGTTTAACAGCAAAGATACAAACAAGAATTCCTGCCCACACACAGTGCTTTAAGCAACAAGTTCTAATATGATGTCATCCTGCAAAAAAATTACTTTGTTCTTGAAGAAGCAGAGCCAAATATATTTCTCAAAGTAAAGATGTATTTCTAGAATGAACAAAAAAAAGCTGCCCGTCCATCAGACTGCTCTCCCTTGTTCCAGAACTCTCAAGAGACATGGTGCCATTTCCAACCAACAGCCATTTTACCAAATGGCGCATAGCGCGCCCAGAAATCTTTGGTACACTACTCAAGTTTTCTTCATCAACTGCAGTAACATGCTCTGAATCAAAGCCTGAGGTCTCCCCCTTGTTCTCAAGTCTTCAGAAGAAAATACAGCTCTATTTTAAAAAAACCCAACAAGCAGCACAAGCTTAAAAGAACAGTTCCATCTATACAACATATAGGTGCAACTACTGAAGATGGACCCCCCCAGTAGAGAGGCTATGTTTAAACCAGGCCTTGTATCTTAGAATGCTTTTCCCTACAATCACATCTGTGCTGACACAAGAACCTATTCCCCAAATCCTGCAGCTATGTGATCTGCTATCCTAATCTCCTGATCAATGGGATACTGTGCCCTCCAACCCAACACAGCTCCCTACAGCCTTCCCACTCTGACCCTCCTAACATAAGTCTTAAGTCAATGAATGTATGAACTACAATTGAAGTTTCACATCTGCTATCGCTCTTCTGCGAAATTACAAATCTTCAGTTAAGCTTCCAAGAGCCTTAAAGTGAGGATACTGGTTGCTACAGCTGTTCTCTCACCAATACACCTTTTATGGAAACAAAAGGGCAAGGAGTACAGAGATTAACATTAAATATAGTTTGAATGGCATCTTCAGTATCCTTACCTCAGCCACTACCTCTATAAAAGCTCTTTTACTGCTAAGCTTTGTAAAACTCAGACACGGCTGTGACTTTAATTAGCAGATATATTAGAGCTACCAATCACTCTGAGAAGTTGAGCTGCATTTGGCATAGGAAAGAAAAGAACGTGCGAACTCTTGGCACCAGAAAGCCCTTTTCCCCGCTGTACTCACGTTAGCGATGTCATTTTCTGTCGCGCGAAAAGGCAGTCCTCTCATGTGAACAAAATGACCGCCACCATGGAAACCGGACCCTGCATCGCCAGCTCCATAGCCATGGCCTCCCATGCCTAGTAAAAAACCCACAACAAACAAAACCACACACCTGTAAGGCCATCACAAAAAGCCAGGAAAATCATACTACTGCTTTTCTGAAAGCACTGACTTTATACCACTGAAATGCAAGATGTATTTCAATGCCCACGTCTCAACCCAACCAACCAGAAGACATCCTACCTAGTGTATTTCCCTCTTCCCAAAATTCCCCAATTCCCCCCTTTTTCAAACAACCTTCTTTCTTTACAAAATAATCTAATGAAGAAAGCAATTATTTGTGTCTTGGAAATACAATGTCTTACAACTCATATAATATAAAAATCTTTTAAGACAAACTAGTAAAAGAATTAGTTTCTCTTTTTTTTACCTCTCCCATCCCTCATTCTGTCATCATAGCCATCGTTTCCATAGCCATAGTTATTATAGCCACCGTAATCATCAAAGCCACCGTATCCTGTACAACGGAGAGAAAGAAAGGAACAATTACATTAGTACTCAAAATTCACACAGCAATGCAACAGAATCAATTTTTCAGTCCTTGGGCACCGAGAAGTTTGCAAACAGCCTCTACAGGCTGTTAAACCTGGATTTCTGAACAGAGTGCAAATTTAAGTTTCATTTTATAGCGTAAAAAAAACAGAAACTTGCAAGTGAGAGATTAAATTCTGCTAAAAATACAGTTCCCTTATTACTTCTGTTAATCTTAAATACTAAGCCACAATTTTTGATACATTACAAGTAAACAAATTTTTGAGAGGAGTATGTCAAACCTAAGGGGTACTGCAGCTACTGCCATTTCTTTACTTCTTGACCGAGACGTCAGAAACACGAAACTGACCACAGAACCTCCGTTCATTAGATAAACATACCACCGTCATATCCACCACCTCCTCGACGCATTCTGTCATACATACTTCCACGCCCAGCTCCATAATAACCCCCTCTTCCTCCTAATGGTCTATCATATGGTCCAGGTCGTTGTTGTCCCATCATTCTTCTTGGCATGTCACAGAATCCTCTGATTTCGCTCTTACTACTTTTGAAGATTTCAATATATCTAATAAAAGAGGATTTTCAAGGTACCAATAAGAATACAAGCAGAAGCTGTCTGAATATTATCAAAGGCCACACTACGTTTTCTATAACTAAATGCACAATCCAATAGAAGTGACTAGAGATACCATACAACTTAAGTTTCTCCTCAAAACTGTAAGAATCTTAAGTGTATAGAGGAAAAAAAAAAGAAAAAAACAAAATGCTTTACAGTGGCAAAAATTGCCATGTTGAAAATTCTAGCTGTACAAATTAAGCATAACATGTCTTTCCAGTATGAGAAACATACTGTTGAAAAACGTCTAGCTATAGTAGCATTTATCACAAATTACCCTACACAAGAACGATTCAAACAATTTTCTGAGTTTAGCAAACTACCCAGAGCAATACTGTCTCCCCCACCCCCCAAATCTACCGTATTTCCCAAGTTAACTTAGGATCAGTTATAAAATTCTTAAAAACAGCCAGTTCCATATCATGGTCCCCAACCCCCCCAAATGCATTACTGACCCACAACCCCCAAAAATAAAGATTTAACACCATCCCAAACTCTCCATCCCCACCTGTGCCCTATTCTTTCCTTGTGTTTCCCCAGAGCATTTTCTGCTATCTCCTTTGAAGCAAACTGCACGAAGGCCTCCCCTGTGCTTCTCCCCTGGTAGTCCAGCGTCAATGTTATCCCATTTGGCACGATTTCCAACCCTTTAACCCAAGGACAAATAACCCCATCAAGGGGAACAGTGTTAAAGGCTGAAACATTCCCATCTGTAGCAAATACTTAAAGCATATCTAAACAACAACAACGAAAAAGAAAAACGCCTTCTTTTCCCCCATCACCCAACAATACAAGCCAATGATCTTTCATTAAACATTTATGGATTTAGCCATACTTCTTTTCCGTTTACACTATGCAAAAATACAACCACCTAAGTTATATGAAGAAAACAGAGCTACCAATCAAGCAATTTAAGTGATCCAAATGCTAACATTCAGGTTATCCCCATATGCATAATACGTTTACCACCTCAACAAAATTAGATATATACTGTGTTTTACTACATCTATGGTCATTTGTATTTCTTTTACAGGGCATGAGTCTTACTTAAGATAAACTAACACAATCCCTCCCCCATCCACCCCATTAACAGCCATTACAAATTAAGATGTGCAAAACTGTGTAAAAGATACAAGAAAACTTAAGTCACTATACTTCGACTATACTAGAGGTACCTTGGAAAAACTGAACAATCTCTTCTTTGCTGCAACCAAATGGCAGGCCTCGGAGTCGTACCACTGTTCCATCATTAGTTGTATCATTTGGCCCATTATGTTTTCCGGTCCAATCCATCTTTTATTTAAATCAAACTCTACAAGAAGAAAATATTTTTAGATTCCATATATCCTCAAGTCCCTCCCCTCAAAAAAAATACAGCAGTTTTTCTTCGGGTAACTCGTATGAAGGAGTTTTAGTTCTGTTATGTATTTGAAATTGCAGTTTATTGCATCCACAGCAGACAGACGCATTTCAAACCAGCCCGAGCTGATGGGGAACACAGCACCCAGGGAGCAGAGCACGTGGGTACACAGAGCACATAAAGCTCATTATTTACTCAGAGTACACGGAACATCCATTCTATCAGGCTTTGGGATTGCCGTTTTTTCCGTTGTTGTTGCTATTTGGGGGAGGGGAAGCAAGCATGGCAGTTGAGGAAGGGGTAGGAACCACGCAACGGTTCCTGCGTGGAAACACAAGGCCTTCCTTTGTCTGCAAACAAAGCGTGGCGGGCCACGCTCCCCGCTGGTTTTTGTTCGGTGGGTTCTTCTCCCCTTGCGGGAACAGCGGCGGTGCGCGATCGGGGCCGCCGAGGGCCAGCACGGGCCCGGAGACCACCCCGAGGGGAGCACCGCGGCCCCGACGGGGGCTCGGGGGGAGAGGTCGGGCCCGCGCGGCGGGGACGGCTCGCGCCATCGCCTCGGCTCCCGCGCGGCCGCAGGTGCACGCGCGCGCCGCCCTCGGCCGGGGCTGCGGGGAGGGGGGGGCTGCGAGGAGAGCTCCACAATGGGCCGCGCGGCCAGGGGACAGCGATCGCCGCCCTCATCTGGGCGGAACGCGCCCGCTCCCTCCTCATCCTCCTCCCCGTCCGTCCTTCCGAGCCGCGGCGCCGACTACCGCCGAAAGCGCGGCCCTGACCCACCACCCGCTCCCCGGCGCCATTTACCGCGCCTCCCCAGAGCCGCCCCCTCCTGCTTTCCCTGCTCCCGCCCCGCTCCCCCCCCCGGACCCCACTGCCATCTCTCAGCCTCGGAGGAACTACCCGGCCTCCCCCCGAGCAACCTCAGCTCCCCGGGAGCCCCTTGCCGCTGCTCTCCTGGGGCCGCCGCCGCCCTCGGCTCCACCACTCAAAATGGCGGCCGCGCTCGGGAACGAGGCTCGACGGAGCGGCGCCGCATCGCCCCCTCCCCCACGCCCTCCTCCGGGAGCGCCGCTGTCCACGGTTCCCGCGTGTGAGCGCCGACCCCCACACCGCGCCGAGGGGCGGGAAGGACCGCCCGCCTCAGGGCCCGAGCCTCCACCGCCATCGTCGCCCTGCCCGCAAAATCCCCAGGCAGGCCGAGTTGGGGCCCGCTCGGCCCGCTCTCCCTCTCCACTCACCTGGCGACTCTCAAACACCCCTCGACGTGCCCCAGCAGGGAGCTTCTGCCGGGAAGGAAGCTTCTCACTTCCAACCGGTCGGCGGGCTCGAGACGTACGCAACGAGGGTGGGCAGGATGGCGTCCCGGCTGCGCAAGTATCGCGATAGCCACACGGCGCTCCTCAGCCCCAGCTGGGCGGGGACGGCGCATGCGCACCTCAGCGGGGCATCGGCGACCGCGCATGCGCGGGGCGGCGGGCGGCAGGTTCCCGCCTATTCCTTTCACAACTGCGGCTGAGGGGGGCTGGAGCGCGTGCGCTGCCTTTGCTTGGCGCCAAGCGGGCCCTGGGCTGGCGATCGCCTCACGCGGGCGGGAGCCGTTCCCGCCATTGAGCGCGTATCGCTCGGGGCATCCGAGAGGGAGGGACGATGGGGAAGGTGGGCTGGCAGCGGCTGCCTGCGTCCCCTCGTCTTTGCGGCTGTAGTGAAGCCGCGGCGGGCGGGGCACGGGGAGAGCCGCCTGCGGTTGCTGCTGTTGCCCAGGCCGGGCGCTGTGGCGGAAGGGCCGGTAGAGCCTGCTCGCGGTGGCAGCGAGGGGTGCCGGAGGGAGCCTTAAGGTGCGGGAACGAGCCGTGCCGAGCGCTGGGGGTGGCGGGAGGCTGCAGGCTGTGCGTGCCCTCGGAAGTGACGGGCCGCGGGCCGCTGGCTCCTGCCGTTAGCGAATCATTAACTTAGGGCACTGCTCCTCGTTAGGGACCAAGCGGGTGAGAAAGCACCTCGCAGAGAACAGCTCGAGAGCGAATAGGTGACAACGACAATGCAAATCCCCGTTTTTACGGTTGATGCGTTTACAAACGGGCCTTTTTCTGGAAATCCCGCGGCAGTTTGTCTGCTTGAAAATGTAAGTTAAATAACATGACTGTTGGGCGAGGGACTGCAGTGACGCTACTCGCGGCTTGTCCAGAGCGCTGGGCGCTGTGGTAGCCTTCGCTTCCTGTCCTCTCAGTTCTCGCAAGCGCTGTCGGCTGTTGCTCGACAATACAGAGCATTTAGCACAGGGTTAGTCATCAGACGATTTCATACAAGACACGCTTCATTTTTTGTGGGTTGTAAATTTTTTTTAAAGAAGTATACCAGCTTTATTTTAACTGAGCTGAATCGAAAAGTAATGGCTTAATTTCTTAAGCCAAGGGATTCAAAATGAAATCTCTGAAAGGAAATGCAAGAACATAGAATCGCTACTCAATAGTTTCTGAATGAAGTGTTACAGTCTAGGGTTTGGTTTTGCTGAGTTTGTGGGTTTTTTAATTTATTTTTTATTCCTGCGGAAGGAAAAAGAGGGAATAGAGACCAGAATTCGAGTCTTTCACTGTTAGTTTGTCAGGTTCAGCTTTAGCTAAGCTTAATCAGCCAGTTTTTATTGCATGGTAGTCTTAGTGCAGCTGGCAGTAGTCCTCCTCATAAAGGCGATCTGAAGAGTTGGTACTCATTGGTACGCTGTTGACAGCTTCTATCAAAAGCAAATTAGTAAATTGGATTATAAATCCGTAGGCCTTATTTGTATAGTAACACTTGATGAAAATTCTGAATATGTGTAGAGCAGTGAATGGTAATAGCTTGTATTGACTGTGTCAGTCATTTATTTCTAGATGCTCCCAAGGCTGTGAGGTCTCATAAAATACAGCCTACTTACCGGGTCAGCTAAAGTTATTACTGAGGACATTTCAATTCAGGGGTGGTTTTGGCTTCCTAAAATCTACAGAATGAACTTGCTGTAACACTGTGAGCTTCTGATTGCAGTTTTATATTAATTTTACTTTATTACATTAATATATGGTGAGGGCAGCTTATTTGCACGTTGCCTTTGGATTGCTGAGGTTTTCAAGATTTTTCCACAATACCTGGGGATAGGGGCTTTAGTTTCATAGTTAAAGCTGAGATTCAGTTAGTGCAGAGATTGTAATTCATAATTTTATTCTAAGCTCTGAGAAAGGGTGGTGCAGGTAGCAGAGTATTTCTGTTCTCTGTTCCCTTCAGAGCCAGCAGATTCTTCAGAAAACCAGTTCAAAGTAATGCAGGAATGGCAAAACCGGCTCTTTTGTGCTGCCGAAGTGCCACAGGGTGGCAGGATTTCAGTAAAGTGCTGTTATTTTGGATAACATTTTGGTTAGTCTTTGTTCTCCTTAAGTATCTTTAGAGTAATTGGTAATCAGAACTATTTTCCTGGAATAGAAGAGAGGTGCTTGTTAATCTTAAAAACGTTTCATTGCATAGAATTCACTCTGCAAATACAGACCTGTGATGCATATCAATAATTGTTTCGTATCTAAATATGGGATCATTGGCCGAAAAGGATTAAAGTTATTAAGGGAAATAAGTAAAGTTAGCAGGGCAGGTTTGTTTACCTCTCGAGGATGAACTTCACCAGGTCTATTTACTACATTCTTTCCTTTGTGTGTCAATATTTTAAAGACCAGATTCTCAAACCAGTCAGCATAACTGTGGGGAAAGAGCAATGGAACAAGGGTGAAGTGGAATTTTGTACCATCACTACAGTTCATGTATCTTGGGATCAATGTTCACTGGTTTCAATCTGCAGGCAGTTTGATCAGAATGAAGCGAGCTACAGCATTTTTTGTTTTTCATTTTATCTCCTCTCAGCTTCTGCTGACTTAGCATATTGTTCCCCTTGTTCCAAGAGTAATATCGAGGGTAAACACGGGTCAGCGGTGTTGGCTGTGGCTCTAGCCGTTGCTACATACCTCTTGATGACATGTCTTTTTCTGAGTTACAAAAGGAGAGTCTGTAGTTACTTTTAGATGATCTTAATAATGACTTCTCAGTGTGACTTCTATTGTAACATCAAAAAAAAAAAAAAAAATTTGTGTTCATGGAAAGACTGAGTTCAGTGGTTTTGGTGATTTTATTTTTCTTGTGTTCGAGACTTTGAAAACTAATAGGATAGATATTGGAAATGCCCATGCATCACAGTGTTTGAACTAGTTATCCCATTTTATGCTTAAAGTTGTTTTTTCTTTGTTTGTTTTGTTTTTTTTACTCTCAGAAGGTGTTTTGATCTAAATCTGTGTTTATTATAATAATAGAAAATTAAATTACTATTTATTTGACAAAGCTTGATTCTGCTTTTTTAATTGGATTTGCCATTTCATCACTAGTACTTGGATGAAGATTTGCACCAAAAAATTGCAACAGAAATGAACCTTTCTGAAACTGCTTTCATCAGAAAACTGCATCCTGGAGATGACTTCACTAAAAGTGAGTGGTTCTGTTTACCTGTCAAAATCTCTTGCAAGGGAACGGGAAGACACTGTGGGTGCATTTATAAGGAGTGGTGCAAAATTGTAAGACAGTAAAAGCAAAATCTTGGATTTGTGATGTCTTAAGTTTTTTGCACATGGATTCTTCAAAGTATTTGTGTTGCATATCAAATTTATTTTACAATATAGAAACATGTACTATTCATAAATGAGACTATTTGTTTTAGTGCCTCTTGCTAAATAAGCAAGTTATTTATAGAAAACCTCCCCAAAACACAATGCAAAGATCCTTCAGTTCGTACTTCCCTTGCTACTAATAATTGCCTGAGATAATTTCCTACGCAAGAAGAGGAATAGAGATGGAATGTGCTTATTCCATATGGTTGAGACTGCACAGCGAGTAGAATCTGGTTTGGCTGTTGAGGAAATAGTCACTGGAGTAAATGTAAGAAGTTATTTGAATTTGTCACAAAAATCTCATAAGCTCTCTGTGGAGCCAGTGCTGGGAAATGGAGATTTCTATCAAAACTGGGAAATCTGAAGTTGCCCCAGATAAGCACGTTATCCTGCTCATTTGGTCGGTTTGAGTGGAAGGACTTCACTGGTGTTCTTTTGTCAGGCATGCATATATATATATATATATATATATATATGAATGATGGAAGAGGAAAGGGAGGGACGCTAGACAAGACACAAAATATCAGCCGGAGTCCATTCAGAATTGCTTTGTGGATTAGTTTTCAGCTGAATCAGCTTGCTGAATCTGCTCGCTTTGCAGTTGTGTGGTGGCATGAGCCAAGGGGCTGGAACCCCGTGAGCCTGCAGTTAGATTCCAGGTTGAGGGATTACATTGGTGTGCCCTTGCTTTGATACAATGTAGTGGAGGAGAGAGATAAACAGTTTGGGCATTATCAGCTGTTTGAAGGATGCCCGAGGATGCAAAGAAACTCTTCTTTGTCGTTTGATTGTTTATTCAGGGAGTGGCATTTTGTACAGTATCTGTAATTAAAGAGGATTTTCTTAAAGTAGTGACTACCATTGCTTACTCTTAATAAATAGGAATTTGTTTTAGATTTAGATTAATTGCTTGACTCAAGGAGTGGTAATACTTTCCTTTTTTCATTGGTACACCTTGCCAATATGTTCAGTACATTTATTTGTCTTCAAGTCATCCGTGTTGAACAACATCTAACATGCCAGCTTATTTCTCATTAAAGTGCTTTTGATATTAATGGAATTAGAGTTTGTGACTTCAGACCCATGCAGCTGATGAAGAGATGCACAATTTGTTTCAGAGGAATTCAGTCACTGAGCTGCACCTGAAAATGTGTGCATCAAGCCAGAGATCAGGAATGTCAGAATATCACTTACAAGACTGTCATCTGCTTCTAGAACATGAGTTTGCTTAGTAAGGGTTTCTGGACAAAGAGTATGTTTTTGCAGGAGTAGTATGAGTTTGTGCTTAGTGCATTTAATTTTATTTTAATCAAAACCAAAACATTCTATGTTATTTTAGGTACACATTAATTTATGAGAGTACAAAATACCTTTTCAAAGATCCAGGCAGGTGTTGTGGGTCACAGAGCTTGCCTGTTTCTGGCCGGTCATGTCTGACTCCATTCTCTCCTGCTTTCAGCCACAGTTCCCACTTGGGGGAGTGTTGCCGTTTATGTTGGGAGCGGAGAGATGCAGCAACATATAAATTCAGCAAGAGCAGGCAAAAGAAGCAACTTCATTAATTTGCAACCCCATTTTATATACCCCACCCCTATAGGGCAATTGGTCAGTGATCACCCATCTCCTAGGGTGATTGGCTAAAGTCCTACAGCACCTATTTCAAAATATTTTTCCAATGTACCATAAACAGAACTTAGCAAAACACCATGTGTTAGTCTAGTTTACAAAACCGTCCTACTGTTTCTCATAACATGTGTGAGAAAGGCAGGATTCTCACCGAATATTGTGAGAACCTGAGAAAATCCCTCTGCTAGCAGCTTTTCAGCATCCACAGGGGAGCGCATTAACGCTGCGGGTCCTGTCTCTGTCCTGCCTCACAGCTCTTCTCTGCCACGGCCCTTACTTTAATTCACTAGGTTTTCTTGGGATTCTAATTGTTTTCATTAGATAGAGGACTGACTTTAATGTACTGATTTTTCACAGAGGTTATGACAAGACTTGTTTGGGGGGGGTGTGTGTGTGTTAAATATCATTTGTTTCTTTTGAACCTTTTACTTGTGCTTGTATGGTAATTAGTCACCTGAAATATATTTTCATAAGCATTATCTTAAATGCCATGGTGCAAGAACTGTGTAAAAGCTACAGAAAGCCAAGTATAGTGCACTTGTGTTCCAATTGTTTTTTTTTTTTAAATAACAAGTAGAAATATGATTTCTAGTAAAATGAAGGCTTAGTATACATTAGAGGCTTTTACCAGACTTGACTAGTGATTTAAGCAAAGTTATTCATAACTGACCTAGCTCCAATACAGGTTCCATTATACCAACAAAACTATCTTAAAGCCTGAAAGGGCAACCCAACCTGCGTGTGTGTAGAGTTCACACCTGTCACCTCATGTGATTCCATAATACATGAGGACGTGGAGGCTTTATCTTCTAAATTCTGTGCCCACAGTTTTTCGTGTCTAAATTTTGTGTCCCACAAATACCATAAAAATTGCCACTAGCAAGTATACCTATGATTAATAACGTGAATATATATATATCTCAAGCTATTATAAACTATTATCAGTGATCAACAGTAACAGCATGAAGTATGTATATAATATTACAAGTTGCTACAAGCTAGTCAATAATGAAATTTATTACTAAGATAACAGTATGATAGGTTATGTATATGTATATATGTGGTACCAAGCAGATGAAACAGAGTCCAGAAGGGAGGACAAATACACTAAAAGTGTATTTAAGACCAAGCCTGATTATAACATGCATTTTGATTAACTGAAATGTCATCACTCTATATAAAGTTTGGAGATAAATTGAAGAATTAGGCTTCTTCCACTTAATAATGCTAAATAAACTTTATTTTCAAGGTTCCTGCTTTGGACTCAGGTGGTTCACCCCAACCAATGAAGTTCCTCTGTGTGGTCATGCTACGCTTGCATCAGCTGCTGTGTTGTTTCACATAAAAAGTATGCTTACAAGTATTTATTACTATAACTTTTTTGAAAATGTACTTCTTCGAAGATCTTTATTTTCTACAACAAAGGCATTTAGCGAACACATAATGGTGATGCCTTAGGTATTGTCTTTTACAACTGCTCTGTGATTATAAGGTTGTAGTCTGATTCCCACACTTGAATTCTGATGATCTGTTAATCCTTTTTTTAAGAAAACTGCTAAATATGCAACGTTATCTGGGAGAGGAACAATATAATTTGATGACTAGGGAATATTGCCTTTTTTCTGATAGAAGGAAATTCCCATTCATTCTGGGAACGTGCAGGAAAGATTCACTGACAATTGCCACTATAAGCCTCAGCAGATTGGTTATTGAGTTAGTTGGCAATTTTGTCTCAGAATACAGGCTTACTGTAACTATTATCCTTTTAGCTGCATAACTAATGGTTTTCAGAATATACTGAACTACTCTAAGAGCTATAGTAATTTAGATTTGAATCTAATTTCCTATGTTTGATAATGTTGCAATGTTTCCTCTCTAGAAAACACAAATTCAGTTCTCACATTTGTGACGCTGAGTGGGGAATTAAAAGCCAGACAAGTGGAAGATCATATTGTCTTGGACTTACCACTTTACTTAACCTATCCACAGGTCAGTCAAATTTTGATTCATTAAAGGCTTTCAAGGAAAGTATGTGTTTATGTGTGTATGTAAGTGTATCTGTCTGTCTATAGTTGAGTAGACCAATACCTATATGTGTTCTGGATTTTACACTGTGTATTTTTTTTTTTTCCTACAGGAACTTCAGGAAGTGGAAGAGTTAATAAAGGTACAAATAAGAATCTGTATGTGATCTTAGAAGCACATTTATAATAGCTATACTTATTTTTATATATTAAATTGACTTAAAAGTGGCAACATGGCATTGCTTGATGTATTCCTGAACTTGAAGCACTAAACTCTAAAGGTCTGAGTGATGCAGCTCAGGAAATTGAGTTCTCCACAATGCTACAGTTGAATTTTTGTCTGCCACTACCATTGGCTGGGGTGGCAGAATTTACTTCAGTGGCATTCTCAGCCTGTTGTATGCCCACGAGGACATTCGAGTGTCCTTGGCCTCTTCTGGGTCCCTGAATTTCTTTCCAAGCTGACATGTACAGGGCTCTTAGCACCTACCCATATCTGTTCTTGCACTTAGTGCATTTACTTTTCCTGCTTGCAGGTACTTGAGGGCTCCATGAAGGACCTTGCATAAGCCCTGTTCTAGCAGGGAATTTAAGAAATAAATTTAGCAGGAAATATTAAGAAAAAAGTATTTCAAATTGAAATGATGATGTTTTTCTTTGTCTCTTAACTTTTCCACCAGGCAGCCGTTGGTGACATGATTGTTCAAGATCTCCGTTATTCTCCTGACACAAAGAAACTCTTAGTACGCCTCAGTGATGCTTATGAAAGGTGTCGTGTACTTTTTTTTTAAACCAAGGGTGCAGAAATTGAGTTTGCTTATTTAACCTCTGTTCCTTACATACTAGGCTCTTTTATCTAGTTCTAAAATAGGTGGAGATTAAAAGCTCTGATTTAAATACTTTTATCTTCTAATGTGAGTTTATTGAACCTGCAAATCTGAGTAAGTTCAATCTGAAATGTATCTCCAAGAAAAGCAGATGTATGAAACTATTTTAATGATGGTGTATTTTCCCCATCTGAGTAAAAAAAAAAAAAAATCCAGTAACCTAGCAGGAAATTAGGAGTTTTGCTTCTCAAATTAAGTAGTAAGAGTTGCATAGCTATAGAGGGCTGCTTAGTGAGACAGGACATGTTGACAGAATGCCATGGATTCTTACTCTTATTTGACTGTACTCTGCTTACACGTACTCAGCAGCATTGTAAGTAGCTTTCTAGAGAAAATTCAAATTACAATCATAGAATCATTTAGGTTGGAAAAGACCTTTAAGATCACTGAATCCAACAATTAACCCTGCACTGCCAAGTCCACCACTAAGCCATATCTCCAAGCACCGCATCTATACAGCTTTTAAATTCCAAAGCATTTGTTAATCTCTGAGATGAATTTCATTAAGTATGATTTGGATATATATTGTCAAAGCACAACTTCTCTGATCAGGCCAAATTACTATTATTTTCAGTTAAATTTATCCTAACTAATGCTTCAAGATTTGCCTAATAGGGAGATAGAAATATGCTCAGAAGAGTACTTATTATTTGTAGTCTTTCAGACTTCATTTTGAAGGGAAGTTATCTGCAATTTCACAGATTTGAGACTGTTGTAGAGTCCCACGAAGAACTGAATGGTGTTAGTTATTTGCTTGCTCTGAAAGGAGGTGGGATGGTTGCTCTTTGCATTCTGTAGTGATGAAATACCTCTTCAGTGATTAAAACATTGAAACAGAAGTATGCTCTTCTGTAGCTAATATTCCAGGATGCTGTATTTTCAGAAATAAATAGGAAATGCATGGCTTGAACTGTTTTTTATCTGCTCACTTGGAGTGTATTATATTCAGGGTAATCTCATGTTGAATGACATTGGCAAGACAATGCTAGGTATCTTGTCACCTCTTAACATTTTAGCAGGGGTGTTTTGGGATTGTAGGCTTAAAACATACAACTACAAAATCTTTTCTATACTTAAATTTATGTGAAATGGAGAATATGAACTATTAACATTCTATAATTATATTCAAGATCTGTGTTGGAAGAACTGCAAGTGAATGCGCAGCGCTTTTTATCATCTGAAAAGACAGGAAAGGTGAAAGGACTCATACTCACTCTGAAGGGAAAATCCAGTGGAAAACATAAAGGCCATGATTTTTACTCCCGATATTTTGCCCCTTGGTATGGAGTTCTGGAAGACCCTGTTACAGGTATGTGTTTGTGTGATAAATGACTTGTATTCTTGTTTCAATTCAATTAAAATGTTCTTACTAAACTTCATGAATCAGGTTTTGTACTTCCCTATATATTACCGTTGTACATGGACAGCAGGAGTGTGCTTATTAAACTGAAAGCTTTCATGCCTGATGCCAACATCAGCTTCTTGCTGTCATCACATGTGTCTTTTTCACATTTTTTCCCAAAAAATTCCAATTAGAGAAAAGTGAGAGAGTAGTTAAGCACTGAACAAGCATTGCAGTAGAAATTGATATCGACTTGTGTTGTTGTGGGTTTTTTGTTTGTTTTTTTGTTTCTTTGGTTTTTTTCTCTTGCTTCACCTGAGATCTCCACTAGTTGTGGTTATTCTCAGGCCTATGGATGATATGAACTCAGCTACTTGTATATGTAGGGGCAGGAAGGATAGTTCTCTGCCGGTTCCTTTGATGTTCCACTCAGTAGGTGTGATGATGATTGCTGCAGAATGATGTTAATCACATTATTAGTCAGCTTAGGACTTGGTCAAAAATGCTCAATAAATGTTTTGCTAAATAAATGGAAAACTTTCCTATGTTATTCCTAGTTATCCAGCACTCCTCACAGAGAAAGTTTTACAAAGAAATACAAGCCACGTATTTCATTATTTCTTAAGCTTTTGGTCCTGCTTTCCTGATAAAGCCACGGACAAAGTCTGATCCCAGAGTTCATTCCTTGGGATTTCTGGGAAGACTAGTGTTGATATGTAGGAAAACCTAGATGTTTCCTGAAATCTCTGAGATTGTCTTGGCTTGTTAGCGCTCGCTGTTGCTTATCTTACACCTTCAAGTGTCCTTGCTTTTCTTACAGAAACAAATCTTCTTATTGTGTAGCTGAAGTATACTTTTAAGTGTTACAGCTTCGTGTTATATTTCTTTTATAATGATATCTTAATAATGCTGCATGTCTTGGTGTCCTTGAGCCCTGATAATTATAGTTACTTCACAGTAGAGATTCCAGCAGAGTCCTTGCCCCTAGCTGCTAATGTGGACCAAAGCAGCATGTCTAGCTATGAATCTGACAAGTCTTCCTAAGTTTTTAAGCCATCTGACACTCAGGAAACAAGAAATGGGTCATCTAGTTTTCAGAAGCTGTGGTGAGAGCTTAAAGATATCCTTGAGTTACATCCTGATACTTAATGGCATTCAAGACTGAAAAAAACCTGAGCTTTTGTTGTAAAAACTGCTAGGAGAGGAATTACTTCTGTGTTACACGGAAACTTCTATACGCTCCTGTATATGTTCCTGTTATTAAAAAATACCTGAAAGCCTGTTCAGATTTTTGATGGGTAGCTGTTCATGTTTCATTGAATAACATCATGTTTAAATGAATAATATTTTGAATTTAATATTTGGAGATTCTGTTATTAGGAAACTTCACTTTTTATAAACAAATGAGTATTTTGGCTCAAGTATTGTAATCAGCACTATTTGTTATTCCTACTAGTCGTGGCTAATCATGCCCTTGCCTAGGCAAAATTTCCACTGAAGCTGGAGGATGAAGCAGTAATACTGCTTTATAATAAATAAATGAAATGATAAAGACTTAAGTTCAGTCTGCTGTGAAAATGTAGATGTTTTTGCCGTAAACATGAGACACTGTATTTGTTTAAGGCATTTGCATTTTGATTGTGCTTGCTCTATAACATACTGATTCTAATTTAATTCTGTACTTTGTTTTCTTTTAAGGATCTGCCCATGCTGTTTTAAGCAGCTACTGGTCAGAGCAGCTGGGGAAGAAGGAAATGCTTGGTAAGAGAAACTGTTTTCCTGCAAAGCTGACACTTATGTCAAAGCTACTCACTAAAAAAGTTGTATTATTTCTGCAGTTCAAACTGTAGCAATAACTCCTTATCCACTATATGAATAGAATATTATGTAATATTTTGTGTGTGAGGTAATCTTCGAGAAATTGCTTGCTTTCTTACCCACCGACATGACACATCATTCCTGCAGGGAGTTTGAAGTGTTGGTTTCTGGATTGTAAGTCTCCACAGTTAGTTTTTGATCTCAGCTTTTTGATTTTAGTTCTCATGCCTTGTCATCATAACTAAGGTCTGGTGGTCTTCAGATGATGCTTTTGTGTTGTGATTTAATTTTACTTCTTGTTCTTTATGGCTTGCATTTTGAGTGTTGGGAAAAGATATCAATATTTTCATTCACAATGTGTACTTTACAATTTGGACAGTGTTTTCCTTTCCCTTTATGTATATTAAGATGGGACTGAAAAAAGTCATGGTTTCTGCCTGATTGTGGAATTTCCATGATAACTACTTCAGATTAATCCCTTTAGTGGCTTCCTTAGTAAACTTAGTGTTTGGAATAGCTAGTGTTATAGCTAGATGAGAAGAGGTGATGTATTTTTAACATTCAGATTCTATGTACTGTGTGCTTTATGGTACAGGGTTTTTTGCTGGTTTCTGGTACGTCTGTGTATTTAGGTGTGAAGATCAGTTTTCCTCAGGAAGATGATTTTTTACATGGTAGCAAGGAAGCATGTAAGAAGAAATAGTCACATTACAAGAACAGGAAGAATTTGACCTTAAATATATAATGAGGACAGGATACATGGGCATTAGCAAATTCTATTTGTGATTTTTATTTGCAGTCTTACTTTTAAATGATTAAGCCTCAAAGGAATCTGGGATGATTGAACCTCTGAAGTCAAAGGACAGATTTGTCCTTTGAGATACACTTACTAGATCACATATTTTTTTGTTGAGCGAGAAACTGAAGAACTTTGTGGAAAATAAAACCAAAAAAACCAAGAGCGAATGTTAATACGTAACAACGCTAGATAAAGAGGCATCAGGTGTCTGTTTGCTTCTTGTGTTTCTAGAGCTTTGCCAGAGAATTGAACAACAGAAGCAATATAAAATACTCTAGTCCCTGACCGGTTCCCTAAGCAGGGGGCAAGGGATTGCAATTCCTTCGTGCACCCAACAACTAAGTCTTTGGAGACATTTAGTTTACAGGAGAGATTGGATCCTTGGTCTAATTATACTTCTTGTCCATAAATACTTTTCCACACAAGCAGCTACCTTGAATATAAGCCCTCCTATATTTGGTTAAATGAATCTCAAAATGGATTTTCTGGAGAATGATAAGCTTGAAAGGATCTGTTTGCACTCCATAGCTCAGTATGGTGATCCACAATGACTGAGACCTCCTCCATTGTGGATCGAAGGAAAGGTTTAACATTCTGTTTTGAAAATCTTTTTTTTGTGTTAACATCACATAAATCTGCCACAGTTTCCATGATGTTGGGGGCTGGAATTCCAACATATTTTCTGAAGAGGAGAAACTGTCTTTGGTAATGCCTCCTTATGGACTGCCTGTTTCTCAGAAGATTTTGACATTTTAGGATGTCAGTATGGAATATGAAACTCTTCTGTGCTGCCTGTAGACATTGCTTTTTTAAGGAATAAGAAATTCTGTCTGTAATGTTAGATGATGCTTTCTGCCTGTTTTGCATTTCCATGTACTTTGTATGTACTGTGCCATTTCCTCTTTTAGAGAAACTGTTTCAGGCAACAAAGGCAATTAATACTGTAATCAGCTTCTTTAAGATGTGTAGCACAAAAAAAATCCAATCTTCCCAGAAAATAGATGTGTGTGTGTGTGTGTGTGTGTTCATATTTCATGCATATATCTGTGGTTGAGAAGTAACTTTTCTGTACCTGCATGTGACTGAGGTGTATCAGGTAGTACTGGGGTGAATTCTGTTACTAATGAGATTATTTGGAAAAGGTCGCTGGCAAACAAGAAGATCCCATACCACCGAAGATTAATAAATGAAAGCATCTTTTGACTCTTTATGAGCCTTTGCAGTAGCTTCTGTAATGTCCGATACCTTATACTGTAAGGATAAAGGCAGATTTTCTTCTGTAAAATGTAAGATCTGTTAGTTTCAAAACACATCAGATATGAAATAGTATAAAAATGAGGAACATTCAGTGTATTGTGAGATCTCTCTGGGTATTGTGATCTCCAGGAGGAGGTCAGCTGCATCTTTGCTGAAGTATCAGACATAATTTCCTGTGTTTGGGTTCTCTTCCTACTTTTATTAACCCAAACTGTGAAACAAGGACCATGCCCATTAACTACACAGAGAATTTTCTAGTCTTTTTACAAGGTGAAATACTTTATGAATTTTCTTGAAACTACATACATATCCTTGAATTTGAGTGTTAAATCAGTATTGGTCCATGACTTCTTTTTCATTTCAGGAGTCTCTGCAATATTAAAAAAAATCTCTCATATCAGATGTACAGACTTTCATAATTGCTAATGAATGCAATATTTAGTAACTGTCTCTGTATCCAGCCCTTCACATAGTTTTCACATTTCTGAGATAACATTTATAAACAGGCTTAAGGAATTGGATATGTTCGAACAGATTATAGAGGACTTTTCAAATTATTGTGAAGAAAAGGGGCTTTATCCAGGAGTTCTAATTTGAGGTGAAGCTTGAGGAATCTTAATCTTAATCATTTTAATCTTAATTTTTCCATACCTGTTTACTTCAGCCAACTGTATTAAATTGTGGGGAAATTTTTGGTTCTTGTTGCTGCCTTTAACTTCTCTGATTCCTTCCCACTTCATAACAGATTTACAGCATTTGAGGGTTGTTTTGGAAAAAAAAAAAAAACCCCAAACCCTGAAAAAACCCAAATGAAAACCAAACATTATTTTGTTCAGGTAGAATACATCTACCTTTAAAGTTTTTGCTGATTTGAATTCTCAAGAAGTGTTTTGCAGATTTGTAATTGCAACTTTCATCTTTCCCAGGTAATACCAACATACAGATTTATCACATCAGAGTTGTACACAAGAATGACATTTCTGCCACAGGAGAGGTGTTTCCCTTCATCAATCACCACATTTATCCACCTTCTTACTTAAAATAAAAAAAAAGTCTTGGAGATCTTAACTTCATTTAAGTTAAGGAACAAATGCTTCTTTCATCAGGCCTTTCATAGGGTTTAGAAATGTGACCAAAATAATAATGCTTTTTGAGCTATTTTTACAAGAGCGTCACTTGTTTCTGAGTTGATGTCAGTATGATAATGTCATAAAGAAAATGCATTACTCTGCAGATTCTGTAAGCAGTGGTCATTTGGATATATTTAGACTGTTAAGGCGCTCCTCAAAAGGGGATAATACGAGTGCCAGGTCCCTGTCATGATTCTATGACACCAGCATGCTCAAGCTCACAGGCCTTCTACTTACATTTAACTTTCCCATCTCAGGTCAATCACAGGGAAATTCAGGACACAGTGAATTCAACTGTTACAATTTTTTTCTACAAATCGGAACGTTCATACTTGTTTTTACACAAAGTAGATATAAAATGTATATGTTGTATGAGATATTCCTAGTAAATACATAGATGGAATGCACATGCAACAACTTTGTCATCCAAAAGGTGAATGCACGTCTGAGATGGTTTCTTATCTGGAGACATTGCTATTAAATGAAATCCTCTAGTGACTGAAATGTTCCTTTCAGGTCTGTTTATCTACTGTGAAATATCAGTGTTTCTGTGTGAGAGAAGGAAAGTATCAAGTATTATTTTCATATTAGCTTGGATACAGTTTTCTTTTGTGGGGTGGTTTGTTTTTTTTTTTTGTTTCCTACCCTGGAAGTTTCTTTGAAAATAGAATAAAATGGACCAATATTGAAACAGTCTTAGTAATACTGCCATGAACCAGACAATACTGGTTCCACATTTAAAGAAAGAAAAAACCCACCCCACCAACCTCGGAAGATTTGAAATGATTAATCTTTTATTTATGTCTGCTGGCACGAGGGAGGAGGAGAGTTTAGCTGTGTATCCACGCTCGGCAGTAGTAATTGTTCAAACTAAGAATTGCCTGGATCTTTAAGAGTCCAGACTAGTCAATTGATGACATTATGCCATGCATAGATATTGTTCTGACAAGTTAAAAACAATAACCAGTGGTTCTGTAAATGGTAAAGAACAGAAAGTGCCAATATCAATCTTTATATAGTTCCTGTTTCCACGGGTAAGGAGGGTTTCCTTTGTCTGAGAATCTAATATCCTGTTATAAGGAAGAGCTTTCTTGTCAACTGTGGCTAAGAAATGGTTTTAAAGCGTATGGTATATAGGGGATCTGTTAGAGATCCTGTGCTCTGTCAGAGTCTGAATACAATCTCTTCCCATTTTACAAACTGTGGGTTTGCAGGGAAAAACAAGCCCTTTGGCTTTGAACAACTTTTGTAGCAGTTGGAAGTTCGAGTATAGAGAATGTGAACACTAATGCCTCTTCATCCATTTACAGCCTTTTACATAAACAACGCTATATAACACTCAAACCTTTGCTAAATGCCATCTGAACCAGGCTGGTTTCTGATCAAGTAGTTGTGCAGCTAAAATCGGACTATTGAAACAAGTCTACAGACTTGACATGCTAAGGGAGTAATTATTGTCCCACCTGTACATGACTAAAGAGTGTAAGAAGATTAGTTCCATCATTATTTGCAAGTAGAAGCTACTTCTACCTAAACCTCATCCAGCTTTAGTAGATTATATAAATCAGTATCTTTTCTTGTCTACATAAGAATTTGGTCTCAGTTTGTGACAGTTGAAGTAGCATATGTGTTTCTTTGTAGACTTTTTCCACTGCCTGCTCGAGCTTTATTGCACTGTTAGCCACACATTCTTTGAACCAGTATCTACCAGTTCAATACTGGTAAAGTGATTCTTCATTCATAAGTAGATAATACTTGGTGTTCTTCCTTCTTTGCTACAGAAACTGTCTATCCCATGAATGGGAGAATTCCAGGCTTCTTTTGATTCATGAAGGAAACTCGGTTGGCTGCATCACAGCAAACTATCGTTCACTGCTGCTTTTTCTTTTCTTGTGGTTTTTTTTTTTTTTTTTTTGCCCTTCCCCTTTCCAGACTCAAGAGACAAGTTCCAGACTGAAATACACCCTCAGATAATCTTCATCCATAAAGACAATTAATCCAAGGTGTCCCTGGTACAGTGCTTACCCTGGTGCTGCTTGTTTTCTGGAGACAGAGGCCTCATTTCTCTGAGTTTTCTTGGATTTTTATATACTTTGTGATGGATGCTGTTTTTTTAACTGTGGATTCTTGTTTCCATTTAGCTTTTCAATGTTCCCGCCGGGGAGGAGAGCTGAAGATTTCATTGCGTAACGATGGAAGAGTTGACATTGCTGGGCAAATCGCTATTGTATTAAAAGGAAACCTGACTTTCTGAAGAAATAGGCACTAATCTCCCACACCTTCAAATTATTCATATTATGCTGCTTATATCTTACATCTAGGCAGTGAATCATCACATTCCTTAAAAGTATTTGATGAGTTATTTTCCTTTTTAAAAAATCACTGGAAAATATTCACTTCCAATCATCAAGGTCCTTGATATTGTTTTCTTCACTTTCATCTTGCTACTTCATATGAACACTGACTTCAGAAAGTAGCTAAGGTCATCTGTCTTGGTTTTCTGCTTTTAAATAATTATTTTCTTTTGTTTCCAAATTCCATATTAAAAGCCATTCCTGCTTCCTGGCCTGAATTGTAAACTTTTCTGATTGATAAAATCATCAAACTTTCTCCATACTCATTTTCCTTGAAATCTGACTACAGTCCTTTTCTTTAGAAAAAAAAGATAATCTTTTCTCTGCCATATATTGAAATGCTCATATGTTCATTAATTAACTTGATTTAAAATAAGAAAAAAACCCAAATGGTTTATAAATGTGCTTTATGGTTCTTTTCAATGAACAGTATTTTTGAAGGTTAATGGTATTGCAGTGGCTCCTACTTCTGCTCTTAGTCAATATTTTTAATTAAAGTTTTAGCAGAAAGATTTAAGAGAATGACATAACAGTGCACATAAAACTGGTTAAAATCTGAAAGAGAATGTTTACAGCAGTGTCATTTACTTTTCAATGGCTGAAGATTTGCTTCTAAATTAGAAGTTTCTCCTGTGATTTTTCTCCATGAAAGTTCAGATTTTGGCAATTTTTTGCTTTACTGTTGGCATCTTTCTCTGGATTTATTAGCAATATTGAATTGTTTCAGTTACTCGAGCTAATACTCTGGTTTCTCTTTCAAATCACTTTTGTCCTGAGTATTTCTTTAGTTCTTTTTCTTTGCAGCATTTCAGGGTGAAGTATTTTGAACTCAAAGGCTTTTTCATCCTGTGGAAACAGCTGGATGTCACCCTTGTATAAATGATGAGAAACTTAGTTGTGCCAAGTTCCTCATTTCAGGTTATTTTGAATTATATCATACCTCGTAACTTACGTCTTAACCCAAGTCAGAGTAGCTGGAGGCAATTAACAGTGTGAGGATCCTGGGATTCATTTGAAATAAATGTTTCTGGCTCCTGCTGCTATACAACATATGATCTAAACACACTACGAAGCTCAAAAGCTAGGTGGCAAGCAAAAGGAATCTCCAAATGGAGATGCATGTTCTTCTGTATTCAATCCTGCTGATGTTCATGGGCCTGCAGTGTGGTTTATAAACAGGGACTCCTCATCAGACACAAGCCACGGCTACGGAGGCCGGTTTTCAGCAAAGCTGCAAGGCCATGTTTAGCAGGCATCTTGACCTTGCCTTCTCACCAAGCTCAGTGGTCTGGCAAGCGACCTGGATCTCCTTGAGGAGCAATACTGCAAGCTTTGCTGCTCTTGCTACTTCCTACTGGCTGATGCATAGACAGGATCTGGCCCTGAAAAAAAAAAAAATCTTTCCTTAAGAGTATAAATGAACTAAAGAAGCAATTATTGTTCACCCATCCACATTTAACAAAAAGACAGTACAATTATTTTTTTTACCCCAGGGGACTAATAATGCACAAAGCCCAGTAAATTTTAAATATACTTGCTATCTAAATTTCCTGACTAAACCACTCTCTTTGCTGCTTAATGCATTTTTTTTATAGTTTGCTACTACTTTGTCTCTATTTCTGTTCAGGATAGAAAAATCACCAGAGCTCAGGTGGGAGACTGTGCAGTAATGTGTTTGTAATCAACAGATTAGTTAATCAGCCATGATTTATTAATGATGAATTAATTATACCTGATTGTGCAGTTCTGCTGCCTTAAATGGAGCTTTAAAGGAGTTATTTTATTAATCATCATTGTGCTAATTGCAGACACTTACAGAAGGATTGCTAATTAAACATGCAACCATATGCAAAACAAGCAAGGCTGCTGAGAGTGGCAAGAAAAAGAGCACTCATTTTCTGTGTAGCAACTTTATTCTTGTGAAATATTGTATAGTTGACCTGGTGATCCTAATTACTCACTAAGTATATTAATACATTGCACATTTTCGGTCAAGAGCAGAGGAAATTAACCGTGGTGGCAAATTCTGTACATCTTTCCTACTGCAGAAAAGAGGTTGTGCAAACTTCAAATAAAATTATTTGGAATTTGTGTGGCCTTGTTTCACGTTTTCATGGGAAGGATTTACTTGTTGGTTTTATCGGCTGTATTTAGTTAATCTAGCTCATCTGTCTTAACTTTGAGCAAGATGCTGAATTCAGAGTTGCCTTAGCACTGAATGAAATGTCCAATTGATGTGAAATCACATTTCACATCAGGCAAAAGAAGGACATGGGGGTGTTTAAGTAAGTTAATTTCCAGAAGCCAAAGTCAGCACAGAAAATGCAGAAAGGAAAGAGTACTTAAAGGTAGATTTCTGTGAAGACACTACTGTAATTTAAATAAATATTACTGCTATGTGGTCTTTAATCTATGCAGGACAATTTAATGTCCTTATGCCAAATAAAATCTTGGAGTGCTATAGAATTTCATGCAGACTTCATTATCATGGATTTCCCATGGACTTCTTTTTTTTAATGCAGGTTGCTAGCCTTCCTTAATAAATAAAGAAAACTTGGTTTAAGAGAGAATTTTCTGGAACTGCCTGTATAATAATTATTAGCATAGAATTTTGGAATGTAGTGGTTCTCTAAGAAAACAGTTAACTTGCATTGTTTTGATTACATTAAAATGCTGAGCAACAGAAGCCATGTAAATTTGTTGCTATGAAATTGAAGGTACAGCTAAGAGATGAAATTGGGAAGCCTTTTTTTTAATTCAGTAAGGTATTTAACAGATTTGCTTAAAGAATTAATGAAAATACTTCACATTTCTTTTGTGTTATCTAGATGAGAATAGTCAAGAAAACGTACATTAAAAAGGTGTTAACAAAATAGGAATTTTTTTCAGAAGGTGGAAATAAGAGTTTATGAATGTGTACACGGCAAGAGGTCATAGAAAGGAGCCATGTGTTCTGTAAGGGGCAGGAAGAGAAATTGGCATCAAATGAGGCAGTTCTTTCTAGGAAAGGGAGGATTTCTTTGTCTCAGTATTTGTCAGAGTGACAGGGAATTATCCCAGGAACAGGGGAAACCTTCCCAGAAGGAAAAAAAGAAACTAAATGAAAATGAAGGGTGATTTAGATCAGGTAAACATTAAATTAGTTCAGTTAAAAACTGAAAAATCTGCCAATTAAGCAGTTTGATTCTGACTTCTAAATTTATTCCCCCCCCCCCAGATGAGTAGGTCTGTCTTTAAAGTAATTACCGGACTTAAACAGAAAGACAGAACAAGGGATTTTTCTCAATTGCTGAGTCACTGTCCGTCTATTTCTGAAAGTTTACTACAGACCATAATTAAATATTTTCAAAAGAATGGAAAAGTGGAATGACAAAATCCAGTGTATTACCAGACAGTCAAAAAATATGGACATTTTTTACTAGAGGCAAGTTTTATACCAAGACTTTTTGTTTAGACTTAACAGCTAAAGCAGAAAATGAAAAAAAGAAACATTTCTATTTCTTTTGGTTTCTCCATGAGAAGTTCACCTGACTTTTTTTGCCCCACTGATTGGCAAAGTAGGGCATTCTTGGGGTTTTAATGTCATGAATCATATAAGCCTAAGCTTTATGCACTGTCCTGTGTTCTGTGACTTTTTTTTGGTGATACACCCAAACCACTTCCCCATATGTAATTTTTCTTGTATTAAGATTTACAAGCTAAATACACTAAACAAACCAACAGAACATTTCTGGAATTGTGAAGAGGAAAGAATTTGAAGAAGATGAAGTAGGTTTGTGAGGAGTGGGAAGAAGGGAAGGAGATGCAATGCCTGTGTAGAGGCTGTAATATGTGAGCACAGTTAAAACACTTAAGGGCATGCCCTCTGTTTTTGCTACTAGTGGAAGTTAACAATGCATAGCCAGTTTGTATGGTCTGGATGTCAGGCTGAGAGATGTTTAGGCTAGAGAAGAGACTGTGTAGGTTATGGTAGAGCTCTAGCAGAAGTATGAGGTGCAGCAAAACCAGGAACTTGAAACTGAGCTCAAATGTACTCTCTACTGATTTTTTTGCTATGCTTTGAACACAAACAAAAGGCAAGTTACCAGAGTGCTCAATTCAGGTGAGAAATTCCAGCTGAAATTCTTGAATTTTCTTTTTGTTTCAGAAAGCCTCCTTTCTGCATCAGTATTTATGATTTTAAACAGAAATGCATTATAATCATAACAACTATGATACTGTCAGTTGCCCATATTCAGAAAGAAATGGCTGCCTTCTGAATGAAATAATTCTGTTTCAAAACCAGCCTTTTGGACTTCAGTATATTAAGGCGTAGCTGCTTTCTGAAGATGTGTTTGGTTGACTTACATATTTAAGATCACAGCCTCTGTTCTTACCTGTGTTTTTAAGGACTATGCTTACCACAACTTTCAGAAACCTTTCAGTGATTTAATAGCAACAATAAACAAAGTACCCTCTTAATAACAAACTGCAGGCACTTTCTCAATAAAGTTACCATTTCAGCAGAAAAAAAAAAAAAAAAGTAGATTAAAAGGCAACACCTGCTCCTGTAAATTACTGTGCTGCAGGTACCAACCCAGGAGACTCTGCAGATGGTTCTGTATTTGCAAAGCTGACCTTGCCACCCCATCATCAATCTCTTACTGATTGATTCTCTCCAAAGTAGAACACACCATATCCCAAGGTACTAAAAGACACCTTTGAATTAGTCCCAGTCAGAGTAGCAATTAATTGGTCCTTCTCTTTCATTTTGGAACTTCTTAACAAACAATTGCCTTATCAAGCACTAGCACTGACTAAAAAGTGGCACAGTCAAGACAGTACTGGGTAGAGCTTCAAAGGGAATCGTTCTTCAGGAGATGTAATCTTTGCTAGATTTCCTTGCCAACTGGAGTTGTGCTGACTGGATTAAGTTGTCCTATGCCCTAGGATGTTAAGGTGGACAAAAAGAAAGTGGAATCTTGATCCTGAAAATGGTACAACATGAATTTATTACTTCAGTTAGGCTTCCCTGACAGCCTAGGACAGAGATCATAAGTTCTGTATGTCCATTTTCCCTCCTCAACTATTTTCAAGTATACTGGTCTTAACTGGGACAAATTTGCTTCTTCTGGTATGTACCTATGCAAAGGCCTTGTACAATGTACTGAGACCAGTCTAACAATAGATCCATTTTTTTTTGTGGAAGAATATATTAACACCCTTTCTAGAAAACAGCCCTTCTGAAAAATTAGATACAGGCTTTTGTTCCCTGTCCAGTCACCCAGGTTCCTATTTTGTCACCCATACTCCTCAAAATTCAGAGGAGTGCTATGGTGATACTTCAGATTTCATAGCTTCTTTATTCTCTGAATGCCTGAGACACATTAAATGGCTTTCACTCACCTTGAAGAAAGCTTCTTTCCCTAAAGAAAAAGATTTAAAGAGTAAAGAAAATAAATCTGTATGCAGTTTGCTAGAATTCTTCGTAGTTTTGGACTTCTATTGTCTTGGTTTACTGGGTAAATTTGCTAGCCTTTTCTGTATTTCATAGATGCCTATATATATATATATCTCTAGTCTGGTGACCTGAACACGTACCACAGACAGCAATATTTGACAAAACAATCTGGGCGCTGAAGCCAATACTTTGTGATTTAGGTATAGTAGAAAGACATCCAAATTTAGTCTAAAATGTAAGCTTATGAAGAACTTGTCATAGTCCTTGGTAAAATATCTAGGAGTTTTCTGCTTAAAATCTGTGTTTCCAGTTCATGGTTTAAAAAATATGCTCTCCAGCTATTGGCTCTTTTTGTGGGTTTGTCTGTTAAATTAAATAGCCCTTGTTGTAAAGCTTACATGCTTAGCTTTTTGATGCTGTAGAACTTGTGTGGGAAGTTTTCCTGGTGTTTGTCTCTGAAAGTATCCATAATTCTTTAAACTGATAGCACTTCTATTCAGTGCACCTTTTTCAGTGAGTCTGAATTGCAAAGGTACAGTTATTACTGTGCTCTGACACTTCTTTTAAGCTGTGAGGAGAGCCAAGGTATGACATACTTTTTTGCTTCTCAATGGTATATGAAGACCAGCTGCAACAGAAATATAGCTGCCTTGCTGCATTTTTTGTATTAGGATGTAAGAGGTCTGTGAGTAGTTGATGGCATAAACTGCGTTGTATGCAATTCAATAGGCAAGATTGCATAATTTTTTATATCTAAAAGGGAACCCATTTAATAGAAATTGCTGAATATATTACTGTAAAAAGCTTTTAATTTTAAATTTCCCCTGTAATGTTAAGTCAGAGAAAACTCCATACTCAAGTTTGGGTAATTCAAGAGAAAACTCCACTAAAATCTGATAGAGTGCTGTCATTTGAGATTCTTGTAGTCTCTGAAGTAATAAGGAATGAAAAGAAACAATTAGCTTCATGGGAGAAAAAAAGCCCAACAGGATTTTTGACACCAAATATTAATTTCTTTTTCTGTATACCTTGGACAAAGCGAGTTTTTTCCTCTTCTAGTCATGGTTTCTCACTTTTTATTCACATGTACCTAATGAGAAACATTGTGCATTCTAAATCCAGCATTATATATTAGCAATCACTACATTAAGTGTTTCTGTATTCACAACCAACTTTACTAGTAGCTTTTAGAATATACCCGTCACATCTAATTCATTATAGTTTGGAAATGGGACAATCGGGAGAGTTGAAAATCTGAAATGTCAAATGTTACCATGTGCCTAACTAGAACATCTTAATCTTTTAGAATTGCATTTCTTTTGAGGCAGAAACCTCTGTGGCGTCCTGCTGTCCATTTGGACAAAAGAGCAGATGTGTTATATGCATGTCTGCCTGTGTGCTCATCTGTCTGTGGCAGGGTGCAAACCAACAGAGCTGCAAAAGTTCCTGGTTAATTTGGAAAGCATTCAGCCCTTACAGTTAGTAATGTCAACTTTTACTTCAGCTGAGTGTGGATTACTTCATTTGCATAACAGTTTAATTATAAAGTAAAAATCTGATGGTAAAGTGCTGTAAAAGATGAAGTGAGATGTATATATATTTTTGGTATATGTGTGTATATATCAATTTTTTTTTCACGTTTCCTTTTTTTTTTACACATCTGTTTGATCCTTGCCATTTTGCAGTGAGTTTTAATTTTCAGCAAGTAAAGATAACCTTATTGTAAATGGTTTTTTAAAAAGGAAGTAAAAATGTGCTTATGGAAAACATAAAGATTTAACACATGGCCTCCCAGAAAAGGTGAATGCTGTCCTGTCATTAAACACGTTACTTTCCAGCTCATACTAACAGCATTATGTACTGAGATCCTGGGCCCATGAATTTAGTCCCATGAACTGCAGCAGGATTACATAAACATGTGAAGTTCAGCATGTGTGTGAAATTAGTGCATAGAACATCTAATTAGAAATCTCATTCTCTTTGCTAATGACTTCACTTAACATTCTAAAACACATTCATGGAATATTTACGTGATAACTATTATACACAGATAAAAGAAAAGAAATTAAGTCTGCAGTAGTGTATTTTAAATACATAATATACCCTAGTGGACATACAATATTTAAAATGCCATGAGAGAGGATTTTTAATTTACAAAACTGAATACATTAAATCTGAATGATATATATCAAAAGCATTTGATCCATTATTTAAATAATTTAACTGATTTCTTTAAATATAAATTATTCTGTATTTAAATAATTTAACTGTTTTCTTTGTATTTATTCTTCTGTACATAGTCTCTATATATTTCTTGGAATAGAAGTACCTTGAAACAGGCACCTAGCTAACAATTTTTAAGAAATGTTGCTAAACATGTTATTAAATAGAATTACTCTATCTCATTTTTAGAAGGTTCGTTTACGAGTTCAGATCCTTAAAAATGTTACTGCTTTTTTTAGATACATATTTCTTTGGGTGGCCAGGTTTATTTTCTGTAATTTTTTCAGTGCAAGAACGGAAGGTAAGAATGCTTCCAAACAAATGTGTGGACAGCATGGCTCTTACCCCAGAAATGCTGTTGTGACATACTCTGAAAACTGATAGCAAGTGCATTTATGTAACAGTTTTGCAAGTATATAAAGTGAAGGATAATCGACAAAAGTCTCATTTGTGTAACAGCTTTGACCCATTAGGGGCTTTTAAATCATGCATCACTGACTTCAGGGTTGCCGTTGTCAAGCTACTTACAGATCCTGGTTAAATCAGGCATTTCATATTTTTGCCCTCATTCGCTTTTGTTTACCAGCAGGAGACAAAATATTTAATTAGTTTTGGGGCATTTATAATCTCCTCTGGGCCAGCTCCAGCCACAATGCTGGACGCCACTTCTGAGTTAATTCCAGTCAGGCTGGCCCCTCTAGTACAACATATGGGTAACCTATAAGCCTTTAGCAAAAGTTGCAACTGAACTATTAGAGGGGTGGGACCTCCCTGCTGGGAAAATACTGCGCAACAAAGCAAAAAGGGGCCAGCGTCACCAGTGGAGGTCAAGGCAACACTTAGACCAAACAGCATCTGGCAAACTGTGCCAAGTAGAAATCAATGAGAAGCAGGGCAATGGGTAGTAATTTTATGCCTGTTTGCACAAGAAAATAACTCCTTCTGAACTGAAGAATTATTTTATAAAAAGCTTACAGCATCCCTTGGCATCACTCTCTGTGTTGTTGCTTTATATATTTTTATTTCAGTCAGTAAACTGTATGACACAGTCTGTACACCATTTTGTTTTGGGCAAGAGATATTAATTGTAGCATTAATTGTGTTTTGGGAGATGAGGAGTTTTGAGAATCTTCTTCCTAATTGGTTAGGAACCAGAAGTACAACTGTAGTTCGTTTACAAAATGCATTACATTCTCTTCTTGTTACAACAAGTCAAAGTGTTAGAGAAAGAAAAAAAACCAAAGCAGTTCCTAATATTATAGATTCCAACCACTGTAGATTGTTGCAGCTCAGACCACTTGAAACCTTCCCTTCTTTTCATCTTCCTTTTATTCTCACTTGCTGTTCTTGCCTGTATCTCTGCACGTATCTCATCCTGTGGCCTTTGTTTTTCCCCATTGCCTTTTTTTGCTTTTTCTCTTTTCCCTGAAATTCCACATGCTCATTTTTATCTTAAATATTATAAGAAGGCTGCCTTTGAGTTCAGTGGGATTATTCAGGGCAAAATATTAAACACTCAAGTCTTCACAGGTTCGTGGCATTAGACACCATATTTTATCCTTCTTTCTTGTGCACTTTTCTGCTTCTCGGAACAGGGACCGTTCTCTATGGTTTTTGGGTTTTGTCTGCTTCCCAAGAAGTATTTACATTTTCAACGCTCATTTTCATACTTAACCTACCTTATATTTTCCTGCACATTAATTCTTTTTGTGCCTTGAGTGAAGGAGGTTGCAGATTGCAAAGTCTTTCAGAAACAATAGTGTTTCATAAAGAGTTTGACTTATCTTGCAGTACTCACATGTCTCCTTAGTTTTCTGTGGTTATAGGTGCTGGGAGGATGTCAGCTTCAGTCCGAGGGTCTCCATGCCTCTTGATAAAGAACAGACTGTAGACAGTGACTTTTCACTGTAGGAAAAAGGGGAGAAAATGAATGTTGCAGCACTTTGGTGGAAGGAAGAGAAAGCTGAATGTTTGTAGAATCTGTTACTGGTCCCGTCCCATGGAAGGTTGCTATATGAAGAAGAAGAACTTCCTAGAAGTGAAGTGGAATAGCCGTTGGTGTCTGTGTAGAGAAACAGTCCCTTTACTTAGTGCAATTTTTCGACAGTTATAAATTTAGAGGAAAATTTTAATACAAGAGGTAAAATGCTGCAATTTTGTTTTGTTTTGTTTTTAGTTCTGCTTTTGAACTATGTCAAGCTGCTTGCTTGGCCAAAATCTGCATGTGCAAAGAGGCTTGTTTGTTTGTCTCTGTTCAATTTGAAATAAGATTTTTTTCTGATGATGTATCTGGAAAATTCAGTGGAGCACATTCTTACATTCCCATCTTTTGGCACCATGAAGCACCAGTTGTATCTCCCTTCCTCTACTCTCTTCCCCCAGCAGTAAATGGAAAACTCCACTACTGTATGCGCTGTCTCTACCCTAGGCTGTGGTAACTTCATTGCCAATACAAAAGGTCTATACTACTATATGAACGACTTCAGTTTTCTCCTGTGTTTAAGGAGGACAATCCCCACATACTAAGAGAAAAAGGTGCATGAGAAAATAAAAAGGAGTTCTTTCTACAGAGTGATAATGAATGATCTTCATCAGGTTGCTGGGGAGAGCCCTAACACCCCAAGAACTGTAAGAACTTGCTATGACATCTACAACATAGTTAACATAGTTGCCCATGCCCTTGTGAAACCACTGCTCTCAACAAAGCCCAGGTAACATATTTAGTTCCTGATTAGCAAGTGGGTTGGACGCAGGCACAACTGAATGGAAGTTACAATATTTGCCATTTTCGGTGTAGGATTAGACATATTCTTAGGAAGAATTTTGGTAAATGTAATACTTGCACTGAAAAAAAAAATAGTATAGATACTTCTAGGGAAGTAATTTTATTCCAGCATGAAATTCTGAGCTGTCTCTCAGCATAGTTACCTGTTCAGTTCCTATGTTTAGGAATTTTTGTGGGTTTTGTTCTGAACTGCAGAGAAAAAAAATCAATTTAAAAGGCTAGCATTAATGATCTTGGTATTTTTTGTCTAATTTTTTTTTTTTTAATGTATTACGACTAAAATTATGGTGGTTTTTTGGACAGTGATTCTTTGCAATAACTTTAACTTTTTAGGACAAGAGGAAATGGCATCAAGTTGTGGCAGGGGAAGTTTAGGTTAGACATTAGGAAAAACTTACATACCGAAAAGGGTTACCAAAGACTGGAGCAGGCTGCCCTGAGAAGTGGTTGAATTATCATCCCTAGATGTATTTAAAAGCCATCTATATATGGTGCTTAGGGATATGGCACAGTAGTGGCCCTGGTAGAGTTAGATAATGGTTGGACTTGATCTTAAAGGTCTTTTCTAACCATAGTGATTCTGTGTGATTCTGTGTGGTGTTTCTTATGCTCCAGATGGCATAGCAAATAGGTAATTTAAGAGTTTCTTACTACAGTGTAAGAAAGAATGTTTTTTCACAAAGTTGGCTTGGGGAACTGACTCACCCTATGGCTGTATTATTGCCTGCCTTGCCAGTGCTTGAAAGGAAGGAAGCAAACACCTAGGGATGGGAAAGGAGTGAGACCACCTGTTTCAGCAAAAGTCTGAAGTTTCAGCAGGTAAGATGTAAGAACAAATCACACCCTCTTCTGAGACTTATATTTACAGGGGGGATTGTCATGCACAGGAGTGGGAAACAGGCAGGATAGCAACTGGGTGAGAGAGATTTGAAAAGGAGAGAATGGAGAACATAGTGGCCACGACAGAGAGAAGTCAGGATGAAGAGATAACTAACACCTGGAGTATTGCTCCCTCCAGAATCTGGAGCTGAACCCAGGAGTTCCGAGTTTATACTTCCTTCTGCTGTCAGGAAATGCGGTCAAATCAGCTGATGAAATATGTCCCAACCACCTACTTCATCTTTCTGATCCTGAGGTACCTGGAATGTTAAAAGAAAATGATTTATTAGTTGTGATACCAGTTACCCTGTTATAGGCTTTTCAGAGCAGGTTAGAAAAAAACTTCTGTTAGAGATCACAAAACCAGTAATTGCTGTCTGGAGTCAGGAGGGTAAACTAGACCCCTTCCCTCATCTGTTTCTCAGTGCATGGCATAAATAGTACTTTTAATAAGGTTCAAGGCCTATAGTAAAGAAAGGTCTTCTTTTGCCTCATTAAAATTTGGTGTATAGAAAAAAAAAAAGATGGTTAAAAAAACTGAATTGCATCTTAAATAGATGAATTCTGCTCTTGCCTGTGCCAGGAATGCTTATGTAATGCCTAACAAGTAACATTCATTTTTCTGAACTGGTTGCTGTAGGCACATTTGTACTGCCTGGTGCTTCTGAAGCCAGTGCTGAGCAGGGTAGTTCCCACTTGAGAGATGAGCAGGGGATCAGTGTTTTGCCCAGGCTGGTTCACCTGTAGAGCGAAACGTGCACAGCTGAACTGCTCTGGTGCCCAGCTTCTCTGCACAGTGCCTGTTGCCCAGTGGCCAATGTGCCAGGTAACCGTGTCCCCCTGATTGTGTGTGGCCTATGGGTCCCCTTGTGATAAACTTCAGGCCAGCTTTTGCTGATCATTGAGCATGCACAGGCAGAACTGACCTTGGCAAATAACTATATTTTTAATCACACAAGAACCTATATGATGTCAAGTACTCAAAATTTGCTAGCTTTGTAATCATATGTCAAAGGGGTTTTTTTTCTCCTTCAGTGGTGCAGCAGGCTGCAGTATCATTCTGAGTGGAAACTTCTTTCTTTTAATGAGCTGTCCTTTGTATATGCATGTGTGTATATGTATGTATGTAATAGTAATCATATTCAATATATAATACAGGTGAGAAACATTTTAGACAGTTAAAGGTTCGAAATGTGTTCCTCTAGTTCCTCTAAAACTGAGGTTTTAGACCTTGGGTTGCAGAAGCATGCTTTAAAATAAAGTTACATTGAAGGAGTATTCTGTGCAGAGTCACTGGGGAGAGCTACACTTTTTGAGCCTCACCTGGGGGAAAGCTACTGCAGATAGATAACGTGGAACAGGAAAAGATAACTGGCAAGGAAAAGTGGGTAAACTGAGAAGTGATAGCTGGAGGGTCATATGGCCCATAATGCTTAAGTGTGGTTGGGAGGCTTCCTTGTTGAACCATTAGAAGGAAAAGCTCACCCCAGAGAGACTTAAGGGGAAAATGAAATGTTCTAAGCACTCTGTCCACTACGTGGTTGGGAAGCCCTGGGTGAAATGACTGTAAACTCATCTTACTGCTCTAAATTGCTATTCAGCTTCCCAGGAGGAGTTAGTATCTGAATTTCCCTTCAGTTCAGGGTACAACACTCACTTGCAAATTACTCTGTTTTCTGATTGTCCTATAGCCATGATAGGGAAAACGATTTAATAACCAAGGAAGGAGCATACATTATTCTGCACACTGTGGATTTTTAGCCTGTTGTGTGAGCTGAGTCAAGTATTACTAGAAATTGGGCCCTTAAGGATGATCATCTTTTGGTAGTTACCCACCTGCTCTCAATTAAGCAGCATACTGCACGTCAGCCCTTCAGCTTTGCTCACTACAAACTACTGTGGTAAGAAGTCTTGATGAGCCTTTTAGAAAGGATCCACCTGAGATAAAATAGTGAGTGCTGGCTAGAAGGAAGAGGTAAGATTCTTGCTTTGATACATTGCTTGTACACGTTATTTTTAGTACAACTAGAGGAGGTACTGAAGAATTAGACTTTAACCAGAAATGTTACTTTTACTTCCTTTTAAAATTAGTATTTGGCCACTCTTATTCCACAACAAAAGTAATTAGATTGTGTTTTCCATAGTAGTACAGGTGGAAGATACCCATCTCTTCTTAGTGGGTACTGTGGTAATCACATCTGAGTTATGATCTAAGTTTCTTTAATGAACTGAAGCTATCCCTTATTTTCCTACTATCAATAATCACTTTAAAAATGCTAAAATAATTTGGTTTATGCCTGAAATAGCATTCTTACCTCTGAGAAAAGCATAATATTTTGATGAAAGATACTGTTTAAAATGGAAATCAAGAGTGATGTTGCTAGGGTCGTGAGTAGCACTAAATTTGTACCTGCATAGTTAGAGTTTCAAAGATTGAAATCTGAGTAATGGAATAGACACAGAACTTCTTTCTTGTGAATGTTCTTCTATCTTGAGATTGTTTTAACAATAAAATCAGAATAAAAGAGAAATTCTTGAGGAATGACATGTACAGTAAAGATGAGGCTAATGTAAGCTGAGATCTAGAAAAGTAATTACCACCACAGCAGTATATCTCATCAGAATACGCTAATAGCTTTTTGAAAACTTGTATCATAAAATCTTGAGAATCATTTGAAAAATTATTTCAAAGAATAAGATCTCTGAAAAATTATTGAAAATAAATGGAGGGAGGAATAGATTTGCATAAGCAATAACTGAGACAAGCTGAAATACAGGGGAAATCAAGCCAGGTGAAGGAAAGCTGTGAAAATGTTACTGGTACCCTTTGTTTTTCACTGAGCAATAAAGCAGTTTATTTTCTATTTTGGGATAATGTATTTTTGTATGGCTGAAGGGCTGTGCAAATGAACTACATTAATTGGTGCGGATAAGACCTTGATACTTACTTTTCTTATTTCTCTTTCATAAAGCAGAAACTTTAAAAATTGTAAGTGATGAAAAGTAGGGATTTTGATCTGCTACGGAACAATTTTTAATCATGTATGTTAGTGGTTCATTATTAATCCAGATGGATTTGAGCTCTTGTCCCATGATATGATAGTAAATCATTTAAGGTGAAGTTCCTGTTTGTTCAGTAAGAGAGATAAATCACAGCTTATCTCTTGAGATTGTATCAACGTGTTAGTCAAAGCATGATAATAGTGGTGAATCAATTAGGAAGGGGGAAATTAACAGCACTGTCATGTACTATGTTACTGTGCATTAGTGGAGTAAAATATGAAGTTTTTAAGAACTGTGATTTTTAATATATTTGAAGTCTTCATTGTAATTCATACTCCCAGGACATAGTAAGTTAAAAACAGGGCAACTGCTGACAAATGAAAAAATATGGTATTATACCATATGATATTTTAAAGGGCTGCTTTTTTGCATGTCTATATGAAGTTAACAGCAGTCTTAAAACTAAAAGTGATTAATTACCTGAATTGATTAATAGCTATCTCATGAGAAGGCACAATATTTATTAACTTACAAACCACCTTAATTTTATTGTGTTCTTTTACGTTCAACATCCCTTGAGATTCATTTTAAGAAACAAAGGATTTAACTAACAAACCTATTTGGGCATAGAAGGCTGTAGCACTAAAATATGCTCTAGCAATAGGATGAAGATCAGAGGTGTATTTTTCTTCCTCCTGCACATGCAATACTTCCCATGAAGCATCTTCAGAGAAAGAAATCTCTCACAAGTTCTAATTGCTGGTCCTTTTGTGAAAGACATATGGCTCTGTGGTTTTTCTGAGAGGTGCTGTTCTCAACTCTCTCACACACAGATAATCAGAAAGTAGCATTTTAATGTGTGGTGGTAGTTCTTTGGGAGACTGGGTCAATGCACACAGATAGGAATGTTGAGCATTTATAATGAAACGTGATGCAGTTGTACTTCTTTAAAAATTGAAGATGTGGCATACATACATTTTGATAATGGAATAATGGAGACTCCCTACCCCAACTATCGTCTCTGTTCAAAACCATTAGGATTCAGAATATTAAGAGCAGAGCAACTGGGCATAACAGCCTACGTTCAACATCTGTCATGCTGAAGTCCATTAGTGTTCAATTGCATCCTATTGTTTCTGCATTATTCAACCTCATTTCATTGTCATTGCTTCTGCTAGAGATTAATCAGCTGTTTACAACTACACCAAGTTTTGGAGTCATAATGAAAACAATTGAGCTATAGTTCTAAATAAATATACAGTATTCAGTCTCTAATGAAAAAAGTTACTAATTTATGAATGCTGGTAACAATTTAATTAAGTTTGAAATCAATACAGATAATAAATCTTTGTGCGTCAAGTTGGTTTTTTTCCTTACCTTTGTGTAGATAATTAAATGGTATTTTCTTGTAAGTTTATGTAGATAATGGTTTTAATAATACAAGTACAGTAAAAGAAAGATGTTTTGGTTATGGGGTGTGGGTGTATGCGTGGTGGCTTCTCTACCAGTACAATTGGTGGCAGAAATTATCCCTTACTGACAGCAAGCAGACTTTTTTTCCTCTTTATTCTCTTTACTTATTTAGGGATACTACTAAAAAGATGAAAAAAAAAAAAATCACAGAAAATACACATACATACTTTAATCTGGTGTATTAAAAAGGGCAGTTTTCAGACAATTTGTATCCTTAGATTTTGTGTACATCCATATCATGACCTATCTAAATATTTTTACAATCATTATTAGATAAATCCATAGCTACATTTTAACTGATTAAGTATGTTTAAATTATTGACATTGGAGCTGCTGACAGGCAAATACATAAACCCCTTTTTTCCAAGACACTCCTCTCTGCAACGTTGTGTACTTTATGCATTATTAAAATTGTGAGTGCTGAAGGGTTTCTAATAATTTGGGTCTACCTATTTTGGTGTCGTACAGCTCAAACCAGTAGCATTCTCGGCCATATACCACTAAGCTAAGTCCCCTCTGTTTCATTAGAACAATTATTTCTTCTACCCTTAATACTATCTACCCAGAATTTTCACACATTTTAATGTACAAATACTACAATGCACTGAGATTTTTTTTTTTTTCCCGAGTTGCAACAAATTATCCATTGAAAGGTTCTTTTGCTTAACTGCCCAGAGTCTTGTGGGGCCAGCCAGACACTACTCCAGATGGCAAGTTGTTAGGGCTGGACAGAATGGCTTTGGAAGACTTCTCAACAGATGAAAGCTCTAATGTTCGGATTTTACTGCTTTTTTTTTTTTTTTCCCCTGTAGTTCCCAGGGTGGGAAGGTACTGGGATGGAAGCAGAGTGCCGCCCGCCCACCTGCTACCACCTGTTTAGCTTTTGCTGTTTCTATAAAGCCTTGTGTTGTCTGTAAGACACAGTCATTGCTTGCTGGCAGGAGTCAAGAAAGGAGAGATTTCTGCTACGAGGTTGTGTCTTCAGATCGCAACAGTTCATCATTTCAGAACACTCTCCTAGACTGAATCGGAACTTCTTTCCTTTGAAATGTTCGTTTGGAATCGATGTGTCTTTAATCCACTGAGATCCCTTTTGGATTAAATGGACCGTTTTCTTCAGGAACGTACATTTTGAGAATGGAGATTTCATTCTTTTCTATCTCTTTGAGTTTAAAGAAATTAAAAGAATGAAAACGTAAGACATTAAAAAGCTCTTTATTCTTTCTTTAAACAATAAGAAACAATTTTCAGACATTTCCAGAAGAACCAGAAGACTTTTTAATTTTTTTCCCTTGATGCTAAGAAAACTATCCCATCGTTGATATCTGGAAACAGGCTCGAGAGGTACACAGGCTATTCACGTGAGCGCCTTCCCCACCATTTTTAGATACCTAATTTTTAAAAAGCAATCTTCGTGTGTGTGAAACTGAAGCTGCATCGAATATGAAAACCTGTAAATCCGGCCATTTGGATTCAGGAGTAGAATCAGACACCCAGTGCAGAAGTGGAGCGGGCTGCGTTGCGAAGTGCAGTTCGGAACGGATGGAGAGTGCCGCAAAGAGAAGGCTGGCTGCCAACGCCCGGGAGAGGAGACGCATGCAAGGGCTGAACACAGCCTTTGATCGCCTGAGAAAGGTGGTTCCACAGTGGGGACAAGATAAGAAGCTGTCCAAGTACGAGACGCTGCAGATGGCTTTGAGTTATATCATGGCTCTGACGAGAATACTGGCCGAAGCAGAAAGGTACAGTACGGAAAGAGAGTGGATTAGCCTGCACTGTGAACACTTCCATCCGGAGAGCTGCCACCATTACACCGGGCACAAACTGGCGACGGACGGTGATCCTTATGCACAGCGAATATTCAGCTATCACCCTGAACACTTTCAAATAGCTAATTAGGACTCTTTACACACTAGGAATATGCAGCAGGCCAGATGTGTAATTTAATAATTAGCAAGAGTTAATCTGCTTGAATAAGGTAATATTGGCATTATAATAGCTCATTCTTGTTTGCATCTTTTGCTAATTTGACAAAATAAATTTGCTTTGAGAACTTAAATGCATTTTGATTTAAAGAATGTTGAATTTATTTCATGCCGGTGGAAAGCATACTTTTAATTTGAAATCATTCTGACAGTTGCTTCCTAGTTCATCTAGCTAATTTGATTCTTTTATTAAATAAGTTTTATGGTGTTTTTTTTTACCCTGATAAATCGTGACACAATTTTCTACAGATCATGGGCCAAATTGTCTCATGGTGTAACTGAATTTTTTCCATTCATTTCACCAGAAATGAACTTCATTCTGTGTTTTTATTTACATGTCAGCTTTGAAGTTATTCTTTGGTTTGTTTTTGCATAAATGGCTCCCATGGAAGAAGTTTTATGATGTATTGGATTTCTAGTCCTCAGAGAACGAACTTTCTTAAACTTTGTAAGTTTGACATATGGGTTCTGAGGTTGCGTAGGTTTGCTTTAATCCGATTTATGGTGTCTCATGTATGCTCAAAAAAGAGCTAGTTTCAAGTCATAGAAGGAATGTTTTTATTTTCAATGGCTATAAAAGCAGGTGTGATTATATGCCATAAATGAGAATGCTCATGTGAAAATGATCTAAGCTTCTAGGTTTTTGTAGATGTTAAATGTTTGGGATTTATTTTTTAATTTTTTGTTATCTGGAAGCAATAACAGATTTTGTAAATCATAAATAAAATGTTTTGTATGGTATCTCCTCACCAACGACCTGTAATTCCTGCTCCAGGAATTACTCACTAGTGCCTTTCCTATCCAAAATGCTAGACAACTTCCATCACAGTCCTGGCAGTTTAATGGGCAAGAAAATGATGCTTGCTTCCCAGTTAGAGTAAGAAGTGTTTTTGATTTTCCCTCTGAAAAACAGCTTTTAAAGATGAGAGTTTGGTAAAAGGTTGAGTTCATTTCAGCCCAGATGATGCCCTGAATGGCCTTTTGTTTATTTGCTTCTTTGAACTGTGGATGGTAGAGGGATCTGGGTAGAAAAGGCAGAAGAGGAGAGGAGGTTGGGAAGGTCAAAAAATCAGTAGGAGCATGGCAGCTGGAGAAGCAGATGTGTTTGTAGCAGGATGGAGGTTGAGTCTGCAAACGTTTGACTGCTGCTATCTGTTATGATGGTGGCAAACCATGAAGCTGAAGGTGCTGGTGCTACTGTGGGGATTTTCCAGAAGCAAGCCCTTGCTAGTGTTAGCTGTGAGAGAGGAGAAAAGGAGCTGCTGTCCCAGAGCAGCTGCTGGTGGGTTTCCAGCAGGGAAGGCTGGCGGGTTCCCTGCTGGCTGCTGCCATGTCTTATATTTTAGAATTCTGTCAAATGGCAAATGAATAGCTTTGATAGGAGTTATTTTCAACGATTAAGCAGCTTTTAATGAATAACAAAAGCATCAATAGGAACTAAGCCCTGCTCTGGAGGAGGGGGACTCTGCAGCAGGAACAGTTACATACAAAGACCTGACCTTAGTGTCTGGCTGCTCTCAGAATCCTTACTGACGTTTTGCCCTTGGCCGCTGCCCGCAGGCTGCTACGTGTCCTGAGGCTGGAGCTGGACTGTTCCTGGAGCAAAAGCTGCTGGGACAGACTTTCTGGATAGGTTAAATACATTTAGAAAAGGTACTGTATATTCTGAGAGGCTGTCTCCTTTAAACATTGCCATTCAGGGATGTATTTAAATGTATATTTTAGCCTCTCCAAAGGTAATGAATAGTGTGAATTACTAAAACGTGGGCTTTTGCTTCTTATGAATTACATTAGATCTTTATCAGCTAACAGAAAGTGAATTCAACCTTCTAGGAGTATGAAGTCACGTTACTCATGATTTCTTTGCAGAAGTTTATATAGAGAGAGCAGAACTAATTGGTGTCCATTCCGTAGCCAAGGTAGTACTGTTTGAATATTACTCATCATTGAGTTTATGTATGTAATGATAATAGAGCAATCCTCAAATAATTAAATGATGGGCCATCTTTCACTAATTTATTAGCTGTAAGCTTTAGGCAGACATTGTCTCACCTGCACTGCTCACACAGTGATGGGTTTTCCATACTGAAATGGGAATATAATGCCAATAAGTTGTACAATGACATGGAAAACCTGGAGCAGTGACAGATAGTCCTCTACACCTTAGCTGGGAAGGGTAATAAAATACAAAAGTATAAATAACAGAGTAGCATCCAAAACCAGTACCGGTGTGTTTCTGCACTACTGGCATATAATTTGATTTTGTGGGTCATGACATTGCAGTTTGTATGTAACTGACATAAAAGTATTAACAGCCATTTCGCTTCTGGTTTTGTTTCTTCCGTGCAGCATTGTAATTTACCATCCACTGCATATGATCATAGACACAATTGTAATTATAAAAACAATGGATTAGTATGCAGTGAATGGTTAAATTGTAGTAAGCTCACGTAAAGAGGAACAAACCAACACAAAATATAAATATATCTGTGGTCATGTTACCAAAAATTATTAAGAATTGAAACCAAAGTCCTAAAAAGCACTTTAGTGCAGTACATAGCTTGTGAACGCTTCATAAATCAGGTCATTGCATCAGTCTCTGCTGTTGAACAATATATGATAAGATTATAACCCCCATTCTCTTAGATATGATTGTGCTAGTGGGAGGTGAAGGCTTATTTTATTTATGTTTATCTATTAATGATAATCAGTGATATTACCAGTGGAAGAAATTGTGATTTTATATAATGCTGTAGTACTTTTGTTTCTTGGGAGGGTGCAGTGTTGAGCTGGAAGTTGGAATTTCCAATTTACTGTAGTACTGAAGGCAGCAGAGCAAGTTCTTTGTAATGTATAGACAGCTTTTAGATAGTCTTTTGTTGATCTGACAAAGGTTTTTGGGGAGTGATCTGGGGCAAGGAGGAAGTTTAATCAGTAACAATTCTTTCTGAAGACAGTCTGAAAAGCAGATACTATTCATGCTGGTTTGGACTTCTCAAACTCAACAACTATTCAGGAAGTCATTGGTTTCTTTTCGTGGCTTTGCTTTACAAATACTTCAGTGACACTCTGTGAAATGTAAACTTGAGCACTTAACTTGGGTTTGATTATTGCTCCCAAATATTTATTCCCCACTGGCTGTCTGATGCTTGTCAGATAATGACTGTGACCTTTCTTCTGTACTGGACTTTACCAGTATGGGGATATTTGAAGCCTCCTTTCCTTAAATACTTATTGCTTCAGGTGGGCCTCCAGATGAAGCAAAAGCGTCAATACTCAGAGCTTGGTGTGTTCTTAGACTGAGTTTTGTCTGCTCCTAATTTTTTGTCCCAGTGAACATCAGTGCAAACCTGAAATACTTCTGTTTGTAGTATCCATACGTTGTAATTCTGGAACCACATTCTTGTGAAAACATGGGGGATGAGAAGTGCTTGCTTCATTAAATATTTGTTGCATGATACACACATATATGTTTCACTATGGAAAATCAGTGTGCAATTCTAATGAACTGTTTCTGGGAAATTAACCTTTATTCTTCTAAAAGGTTCAGATTGCAGGGGTTTCTGTACGAAGTAATTATTGATACTCAGCTTCTATGATTCTTTGAATCCTATCACCCTGTCCTGACAAGGTGACCAGAGCTATTTTTGAACTTGGAACTGGAGTGACGTTTTTAACTGCAGTGACTTTTCCGTGGCTGAAAGAGGAACTAGGGTAGCACATTCCCAAAATGTATGTTAGTAATGAAAAGTCAGTGGTTTCTCCTGTCTAAGTATTGAGGTCATCAGTGGATATTTATTAGCATGTCTTACAACTTGAATTAATTCCAGTTTTTTAGGCTTCTATTTTCCATCTCACCATTTGTAAGGCATTCAAGAAACAGTCTGTCTTGTACTATACACACGTCCAGGGCAAAGCTGTTGTTCACTGCAATTCCTAAATGGTGCAGCAGTACAAATTATGAAAAGTAAAAACGTCGCCAACCTTCGTTATAATCTTGTAAGTCAATGACATTACGACTTCTTCATGTAGGGAAGCATGAGTATCATTAGAATTTTTAGTATTTAGTGAAGTTTCCTACTTGTGAAGTAGAACTTCCCTAGTGAAACCTTTGTGGAAGTCCCTACTGTGATTTGATTCACTAGGCACAAATTACTTAAAAAAAACATTAAAAAATGTTCCAGTCAACATTTTCATTTTCCAAAATAAGGTAAGTTAATATAGGTACCCTTACACTTATCTTTCCAGATATTTGAGCTAAGCAAATGGTTGTGTTTTTCTTTAATTAAGGAGAGAAATTTATCTAGGTTTGAAAAACTCAATACTAATTTACAGAACAGCTTCTTTTTGCTCTATATATGTTCAGCTGCTCTATTCCTATCAAATATCCAGGGAAGAAACAAATGCACTGAGAATAAAGACGTGTTTATTTTCATTGAAGAAGCAGTCCAGCGTTTCCTCTACACAGATACCTTGTAACAAACATTGATTTCACCTGGTACTTGGGCACTACTTAAAAAATGCTTTATGTTTTTTACTTCCATTACATTTCAAGAAAATGTACATTTTAATATTGTCTAATTTTTTTCTAATTTCTATTTCAGTTTTCATTTTTACAGAAATTAGCACGCAAACTGTAACTTAAAATATAACAGGATTTGCTTTAAATGTCTGTCTTTGTAACTCCAAGGAATAAGAAGTTCATTTTTTAATGGCTTCCTGCAGCCTGAGGTGCATAGTTGTGGTTTTTTCCAAAATTTCAGAGTGTCTTCAGTGTTTTTCCATTTCTTTGCTTGTTCAAGCACTGGATACACAGCTAAAGGTTGAAAAAGTAAGTCCTCTGTAACAGGTCTCCAGTGCTGTACTGCATAGAGAAGCTTCCAGGAGTGTTAGTCTAGACCCAGTAAACAAGTATTTCAGGAGGAGTGTGTGGGCTGGGTAACCTGTGTAGTAGACAGATTCTGCATCAATTTTTGAAAGACAATGGAGTTCAGCTGTTCCAGTCCATAGGGAGAAGTACATACTTCAAGCACAGGCTTTGGAGACCAATTCTCCAAGATACTGAGGATTCATCTGATCTGTTGACCTTTAAAACATGCAAATTACCCTAAAGACTCCTTGGCTTCTGCACTAGTACCCCTGAGAAAGCTGTATTTCAAACTCTGATGAAGGGGCTGAGCTTATCAGAAAATTGAAGCCTAATTCAAAACCACATCAAATTGATATTAAGAATTGTTTAAAAAAATTAAACAACTGCAATTCACAGCTACCTGCTAGAAGCATGACTGGTCTAGAACTTGACGCTATTTTATGATTTTTTTGTAAGTGATGTAGGGTCTGGTTCCATTCCGGAACAGCAAAGTTCTGAGGAAGCATCCGTCTTGTTGCACACTTTCACAGTTATCTGAACACGTGAAGGACACAGTCTTGTATGCAACTCTGAAGCTTTTATTGAAGTTTAGGTGAGATGAAGGGAAATACATTATTGAACAGGCAGGTGTTTGCTTTTTCCTCTCATATGCGCTTAAAATGTACTCAGAAACTAACACTGACATTTTTCTTCCCAGTGAGAGTGACTTTGGATCAGAAGAAAAAAAAAATCAGCTATAATCAAGAAAAAATATAAAATAGATTTTTAAGGCTCAGACTAAAGATCTTTGTATTGGAAACAGTAATTGCAACTAGCAATGAATCACTTCTCCAGTATTTAGTGGTTAAAATATTTAATTAGCTCTCGATAGTCATTTTATAGGAAGACATTTTCCAGAAACTAACACTTTTAAACTGTGTAGCATTAAGAACACTGTTTTTAAAGGAATTCTTATTCCAGATTTGTTGCTTTGCAGTGGCTGTGATTACTGTAAACAGTTGCAATTGGCAATGGTTTGCATACTAAGATAAAGACTGCAGACTTTGCTTTTTGTGTTTGAAGTATGTGCTCTCATCTTCTCAACATTAGCAGACGTGAGGCATTCAGAAGGTGAGGCTCTGCCTTCCTTATGGAAGCAAAGGAACTCAGTCCAGTTCTTTTAAGGCATGAAGTCCAACGATATCAATGCAAACTGCTGTGTGATGCTGCTGAGGACTGGATTTGCACCAAGCTGGGCCAAAATTTGAAAGCAAAGATAAGATATTTGCTTTCTAGAATTGCAATACAAAAGTTGTCATTTCTGCTCTTCTTTGAAATGTACTGTGCCTCTATTTGACTGGCTACGAAACCAGGACTGGAAGGAAACGGGAAACTAAATAAACCTAGAGGATTCTGAGTCAGGAAATGCAGACAGGTTACAAACCCGAGCATTTCTGTATCTCACCGATACAAAGCCATGCTCCACATTGTGGTGGTTTAGTGGGCTTGTGGAGAAAATAGCCAACAGTGACTTCAGTGGAAGTTCTAACACTCGTTTTTGATGGTGCAGTAGCCTGCCCTGCATAAGAGAATGAAATAACCCTGTTAGTGGGAAATCAAGCTGGTTATTCAGTTAAACAAAACCAATGAACAGCCAAGCTGTTCAGGAAGGGAGCACAGTTGCATTGTCTCTAATGCATCGTGACACAGTGTGATTAGATAGTGCCGTCCTTCACAGGACATGAACTCCAACAGTTGTCACATGTTTGGTGACAACTCAGTGTTGTCTCTGCCGCTTACACAAGCTGTTTTCCCTTGGCTTTTCCATCAGCAACACAATTTTTGTGTCTTTTTCTAGCAAGTCTTCTTTGTGATGAGCACATCAATACTACTAATGAACAGCGTGTACATCCATTTGCTAAGCTCCCTTTACATACTCATTTTATGGCTCAGTATGTGTGGAGGAGAAATGTCCTGTTAACAAGGAAAATTTAGTGACTACAAACCATTTGGGAACACATTCTGATTTTGTTTGTGTCAGATGCACTGAAAGTAATTGAAATACTAACTTCTGCATTATGTAGGGAGATGTGATGGGTAAAGTTTCCGATCCTTTTGCTCATAAATACGGGCAAGGAGAGAATGTTCAGTGGGCAGATTTTGGTCATCCACTCTCTGTGGCCTCCCTCTCAGTGAGACTTCTGGGACCCTTTCTTGAATGACTAAGGATTAATCCTTTTCACACAGATTTTTTTTTAACAGTAGCTTCTTGTCCTCCCACTTCCAAAGAACTGAATGTGCATTTTAAAAAACATCATACACTTAATCCTCAGCTTGTCACTTCAGGTTATAATGATGTAAGTTTGGAAACATTCCACTGCAATCACGGAGAACAGGTTGAGGAGATATGGTTTACACCTTTGGCCTTTAATTTGTACTGAGTTTTTGGGTGTGTTGTCTGATGTTGTAAAATGTGAGAACCACTACTGCTGCCAGTAATATTAACAAGTATTATTCCAGCACTGGTAACCAGATATTTGCTAATATAAGGAAGTACTAGTACTTTTTTCTTCTAAGCTACGTAAAGAACTGTGATTAAAGTGATCACTGTTCTCCATCTAGGTTTAGTTTTGGAATCCCTAAGCCATCCTAAAAAAAAAGTGAAGATACAAGGAGCAGTGGGTTCTCTATCCTGGAAAATCAGCCCCACGATGTGTCTGAAGTTGGCCACCCCGTAACTGAAACCACTTTAATCAGTGCATCACTTTTAATAGCTGTTAGTTTTGTTTGTCATGGAAGAGGTTCCACATGGGCAACAACTGGCATTTCTGCTTTCCCACTGAAATACCTGCACCTTGTTTTGTCTTTCATGACAAGAATGTATTTTAGCTTCCTTCTCTGTTCAGCGTGGGATGGATCACCTGAGATTTCTAGCAAAAGCATGAAAGTTATAATAATGGTTTTGTTTTATGGTCTTCACTCAGGTAGGAAGTGGAACAATACAAGACATTTACTGCCTCTAAACCCTGAGGGAACCAACAGTTAGAGACAACAGAAGCTGTATGTGTAGGTAACCCAGTGAAAGGCTGTCTCTGTCTTAGTCTCTAGCTATATCCAGTATACTTTTGCCCTTAAGATAACTACTCATTGTTTTCTTTGCATATGTAATTCTTTTAAGTTACATTTCTACATTTGGAAAAATCCAAATAGGGTCTAAACTGAAAGTATCTGTTAATTTTTCTTTTCATGTCTGTGACTTGGATCAGGACTTTGTTGCATTCTCCAGCCATGTTGAAAGCAGTAAGAACTTCTTGAAAACAATGTCTAAAGAAGAGGGGTAGCAGTAATTTAAAGATGCACAAAATCATCTTAAATGTTTCCAGATTCTAAGTGCTGGGAGGTATTAATACAACTGTATAGATGCTAAATATATTTAAATCTATCGTTCAGTGTTGTCACTGAATGCTTTCTGTGGCCTTATTTATTACTATTATTAGTTAGTAATATTTTAGCTCTTTGACCCTAACTGTTGCTTAACTTTGTAAGTTTTGTATATTAACAGAATTTTCTTTGTCTTTATAGTAGACACCACACCTGTGATTATTTCCTAAACGATGGTGAAAATTTAAATTCCACTAGATCATAATTCCTTTTTAGTTAGTTAAAAAATAAGCTAGATGCACTTTACTTTTAGTCACATTAAAAATTAGGGAATAAAGACTGATATTTAAAAACCATACAGTTACAAGCTTGATATCACCTGTGTTTAAAGGCAGAGGGTCACTAACATAAGGAAAAATTATGAAGCACATCTGGAAAATAGTTTCAGCAGTGGGTGATAGAGAGCATGCTTTGGACAACAGGAATTTTGGTTTCAATTTGGTTTCAATCAAATTAGCATCCTATTCACATGCCCTGTACTTTATGAATCCCTACACCATGAGTACACAGTTCATGGAGCGCGCACACACACACACACAAATACAAATATATAGGGTATTACAGCTGTACCTACGTGAAATGCTATAATTATCTAGTCATGAGTTCAAAAATTCTAAGATTATCTGGCATAATAATATATAAAAATGAGTTACATCTTTTCCCTTTAACTTGTGCTTTGTGATTATCTGGCATATTTTTTAGAATTACATTCAAAGTCTTGTTGTTTACCCTCATTCAGGATTGTTGTTGTTGTAATATTAATGTTTTCACTTGCAGTATTTCAGCTAAACATCATCAATCCTTCACATGGCTTGCTACAGTACAGTAGCTTTAAGTCAAGCAGTAAAAGTGGTATTGGCTTTTAGGTGCTGAAAACTATGTTTACTATGTAATTCTTAGCAAACTACACAGTACTGAATTTATTGCACAACACTCCATACCACAGTTATCCTGCATTAAAATAATACGCAAAAGTCTTGTATGATATGTTACTTGCACCATTTGCAGCAGCAGTACACTTAATTACAAACAAGTTGCTTGTAAACCATGAGCATCCTGGCTTGTACCTCCTTTTTCTCCTCTCTTTTTTTTTCTTTTTTTTTTTTTTTTTTCCCCCTCCTTTTTTTTTTTTTTTTTTTTTGGGTTTTTTCCCCACAGTTCTGGTATCTCTGCAGGCATAACTGGAACAATTTATTGTTTTTCAAAGTTCTTCACTCTCCACCACCTTTTGGGTTGGGGATGAAAACAGCATGGGGCTTTCAGTAGTTGGGAAGGGAGAAAAAATGTCGAGTCCTTGATTGGTGAGGTTTGCATACCAGCTGCCACCAGGTCGAAGTTTTATTGGTTGTGGAACTTGACGGTGCCACTGAGCTGAAGCAACAGAAACAGAACAAGCTGCATAAACCTCTAGTTAAGTTAGCAATGACATGATAAAAATCAGTGCACACAACTAAAGAGGCGCTTCCACCATCCTTGAAGAGAGCACAGCATTGTTGTTCCCCGTTTTACGGGTTGCTCCTTCAAATATTATCATTCACACAGTTTACGTATATTGAGTATTTTTATTGAAGTCTAGGGATGGATTTCCATCCCTGCTCAGTTCAATGGCAACATTTACATTTCACTACATCCAAAATTTAATCATTTAATCTCTAGAGCCTTCTCCAAAGCTCTTGGAAATCAAAGCTAAAAATGTTCCATAGCACAAACAGAGATGAATAAACTGGACAGGACTCTGATTTTTCACTGCTCCATCACCTGGGCGACTTTCCTTCCTGACTTTTTTTTTTTTTTAGAGTGTGTGTGGTATTTAATTTCAAAGTAATAATATAGGGAATTTTTTTCAAGAAGTGATTTCAATTTTTATTTCCCTCTACTATTTGCAACTAGTAGCACATTCCCTATGGTTTGTTTTTTTTTTTTTAAGAAACTGAAAGAAATGTAATCCAAAGACACGTATTAAGTAATTTAAAAGTAACATTCAGCATGTTCCTACATGAAAAAATACCACTACAGTTTTGTAAGAATATTTAGCTATTATATAATCCTTAAAAGTTATAATTCTTAAAACATTTCGGAAAGGGGAAATTGATATTATCCTTGCCAGTATTTACCCGTACAAAACTTCCAGGTCTGCACCCAAATTGGAAAAACATAACTCTGGGAATAGCTTAGTGTGGGAGACCTGCAGTCTACATGGTACCCATTGATAGGAAATGTCTTTCCATGATGAATTTTGACCCTGTGTATCTGGAAGTACTTGAAAAACATCTTCCTTTATTCTTGCAGCCCCCAATTTGTTTCTGTTTAAACAATACACTCATTATTTACTGCACTTTTTTTCGTTTTGCACATTGAATTGCAAGTATCACACTTTCAATCCCCCAGCCCCATTCAAAACAGCACAAAGAAAAATGATTCCTGTGTTTCTTTGATTTTTTTTGAGACTTGCAGTCTCTAGAAAATATTGTTGGAATCAGGAAGCATTTCCTACTTTTTACTTACATATTTTTCCCGTTTGTACCTCGAATCCTTCATATGAAAATTTATGTCTTGCAACATTTAGATACCTAAAGAATTATTTTTCTTTATTTTGTGGCCGTTTTTGAATCAGACTCTCCCCAGCTCTCTCCTGAACATTGCATTACTATGGTCTGTCTCACCAGAAGGTGGCAGGAAAATAACAGAGATGCACTCGTGACTTGGCCCTGCTCACTGTGGGCTTTTAAAAAATGAGAAATAACAGGGCTGAAACTGGGCTTTGTTTGGTTGGGGTTTTTTTCCTTTGAGGTTATGACTATAATCCAACAGTTTGTGGAACATGTTTTCTGTTTTATTATCCTGCTCTTACTCTAGATAAATTGTCTTAACTATTTCATCTTGCATAGATACACAGTAATTAAATGATATGTTGTAGTTCTTGAGCTGGGCTGGGGCCTTCTGAGTCCTAGACAAACATTAGATGCAAACTAACCTCTGTTAATTACACATAGTTTCCATCATACGTGCTCCGTATAAGAGCGGGTCTACTTTTGTGTGCAATTTATTGTTCCATCTCAGGCCAGGGCTGTAGCACGGGTATGTGTCAGAGGGAACAGTGTTAAGGCTCACTTTGAATACATGTTTATTATATGCTTACATGTCTTGGGAATTTCGAAGGTGAAAAATGGGAGCAGAGAATATTGTTCAAGATGCCTCCTCTTTTTTCTCCTTACTGCCCATTAGCTGAGGCAGAACTAATTTGGCCATTTAGCTGTATCACCAATATGGCCATCACCTCCTCTGGGTGGCCACATTAAGCTGTGGCCATGCTGTGACACTAATTTCTAATCCACATCAAACCCAGCAATTTACAGACTGAAGAACTAGGTGAGGGCTGGAACCAGTCAAAAGAAAATAAATTTAGATTTGTTTTACTTGTTAGCCAATACCTACCATATATGTCCAGCCTAGCAGTACAGGAGACAATACCAGCTTCGTTCTTTGCAGACAAGGTGTACCAGCCAGCATCTGCTTTCTTGGCAGGTTGAATGAGGAGACAGACATACCCTGTGGTGTCTTGATGCATGCTGGCAAAACAAGTGTTTTGGAATTAGTATTTCTCAAGAGCATGTCAACTTTGAGATTTTACAACGTGTACATTAAGTATGAAATAGATAACTCTTAACTTCTGTTCTCAAAGAAGTAGCAGCCCAAGACATAGTCAGTAGTTCTGCTTTCAGTACAGCCTCAACCATCGATTAGTGCAGCTGAAATCTGTTCTTGCTCCTCCCAGTTGTGCAAAGCCCTGGTGTGACACTGTTAGCTGAAGTGTTGCTCTGTGTATGTTAATATTGGAATTGTTTATGCAATGCTAGTGAACTAAACCTGTGCAAAGCTGCTGCACAGTCATACTGTGTTTTTCCCTAGTTCAGAAGCTGGAAGAGTAATGTAACAAAAGACCAAGAACATTTGTGATATTTTTCTCTACAGTAACAAGAGCCAGTCAGTGTGGCAAAGTCTTAAAGATTTGTTTGGCCAACACTCTTAAAGAAATCTTCTTCATTATTCCCTCTTCTTCCTTTGCTCTCCAGTGATCCAAGACTTTCTGGCTTCAATTTCCAGGACAAACTATTCACTAGTGTACCAGAGAACTGTGGCTCCTCTGCTCTCTGGGCTGTGATCGGTCCTTTTTTATCAACCCAAGCGTTTCCCTCATAAGGGAAGACGTGGGAGATGAGCACGTCAGAACACTTGACGATTCAGGAAGTTCTGAAATTTGAGATTTTGTTTTCTTATGACTTGGAATGAAACATCAAATTACAGAATTTCAGGTCAAGAGGACATTCCGTGCTTCCGACAGCTCTAAGAGAAAAGGAACCATTCACCCTTTGCTCCCTGCACTGCACACTTTGCCTTATGCTGGGGGTGCATTAGTATAGCAGCTCATGTGTCATGATACAAAACAAGTTTCTTGGCCTCAGGCAGGAAGAAAATAGTAAGGTGAGATAGGGACAAGTGGGACAATGCTGCCCATCACTCCAGTGGATCTGGATCTGTGCAGAACCACTAGAAGCCTTGGGGCTGGCAGTCTGGTCATGACTGGCTGGAATAGCAGAGGTGTTACAAGCCAGAGGTGGGCTCCCGGCTTTTTAAGACGTGGGAGGTTTCCCTTGGTTATTCCTTTGCTGAGCTGAGGCAAAAACTTGTTTTCTAAGCTTTGGTGAAACAACTGGAAATGAGGCATTTTTAAGACAGTTTTTCATTTTACATTAACTACAGTGTTTGAGTGTGTATAGCCATAATTCCTGTAGAAGTACCAGCATTTGAACTACATTCTCAAGTAATCTGCCTAGAGGCAGAGGGATAAAGAGTACAGGCTATAGAAGATCAGAGTCAGGTGGGCTTTTAGGAGAGGGATTGCAGTCGCTGAGCGGGAACAGGGAGACAACTGTAAGATTTTTTTCAAGTGAGCTTTCCCTCATGCTAGGTGTGCATTCATAACAAGTGCTGCTGCGGAGCCCGTTTTCTATACAGGTAGCCTGCAGGGTAGTACTGCTTCAATTGATCTGAGATCCAATGCCTGCATCGTATCCTTGGAGCCGAGTGAAATAAAATATTAAAAATCAGACTTATGCTCAAGTTGAAATCTTTAAAAAATAAATGAAAGCAATTAATTTCTCATTAATCACAGGCAGACACATTATTGCATCAGCTATTCATTTGCAAAACCTAAAATACAGTGGTGCATTTGAATGCAAGAGCTGAACCCAAACATTGCTGCGTTTTGTAAGCGTGGGATCAAAGTCTTTGCTTGTGTTTGTGACCAAACTTTTCTATCAGCCTTTGTATCTGATATGTTAAACTCTCTATTATCCCATACTCTGGGGCATTCAAAACTATGTTCTGTGTGTTCTGAGTTTGAATTCACCCCTAGTTAGAATTAGAGGAAAAAATGCTTTAGAGAGAGAATAAGGTGTTAAAAGGTATTGCAATACTGTATAATAGTATCTTTAAGAAGAAGATGCATACATATGCTATGTAAGACCTACGGTCACCACTCTCTGAAGCAGTGGAGTGTAATACTCCATGCCTTTATCCTGAACTGAGGAAAAAGCTATTCTCCTCCTCACAGTGAAGCCAGCTTTTAAAATCTTTATGTGGGTCATTGCTTTAAGAACACCGCCTGCAATTATCACACAGCTTTTCATGAAAACAATTGGTCCAGCCACAAGAAACTCCAGCATGGGTCTGATGGTACAGTACCTCATCCTCTCTCTGTTTGACGGGATGGTCTCGTTATCCTTCTTCCAGTAAAATATGGGGGGAGGCATTCCCACAACTCTGCACTCTAATCTGACGGGGTACCCTTCAGGAACACCACAATTCTGAAGCTTCTCCAAAAACATGGGGGCTTTTTTTACTTCCTTTGCTGGAAAAAAAAAAAAAAAAAAAAAAAGGAAAGAAAATTATTGAAGAAGAGATATTTTATTCTTTGTTTCACTTTGAACAGTATGGAAGAAGATGACCAAAAATAATTCTCGTGATATCAAAATAGGCTGTGAATTTGTAAATTTTTAATAGGATACTGGAAGAAAAGTGAAATGTGCATGATATAGCCTCTGTGAGGGAACATAAAGAAAATAATGGGCAGAACTGATGTTCTTAAAATAATGTATGCGTAGCTAATAGGTCTAAACATGACAGTAAATTAACCCCAGATCTATGAATTTCAATATCTCCCATCTTTATTATGGTATTCAGACTTGTATTTTTCTCTTTAAAAACATTTGTAAACTAACAAAATTGGGACTGAAACCTAGGGGACCTCAACATATGTTTTGAATTCAAACCCTAAGCATTTTCCGGGGAGAAAATCAAGACTGTATTTTTGCAAAGACAAGCGAGGTAAAGTGATGAGGAGACAGAATTCTTACAGGCCTCTGTTAATAACAGGAGTGCACCTGTCATCTGAGCACCAGGTCCATTTCCCTCTGTCAGGTGAGTTTTATAGCTATTGAGCTCTTCTGCTATCAGTGGATTGACTATTTACTTGTCTGTAGGGAAACTAAGTAAGGTAAGTTTGAAGAAGTGGTACAAATAACTTCATCATGGTGACTAATTTTCCAGTGATTCTTACCTACAACAGTGAGCTCCAGACTAAATGAATTTTGTCCTGTTTTATTAGTGGCAAGGCAAGTATAAGTTCCAGCATCATTTTGTGAGAGAGGATCAATAAGCAGAGAGTGAACTCCAGTCTCTCTGACCAGCATCTTGTGGGTGCCATCTGGTAGCACAGGTTTGCCATTCAGAAGCCACGTCAGGTCTGGAGTTGGCAACCCGCTCACCTAACAAAGAGTGAAACAGCTAGAGACACATGTCAAACTGACAAAGAGGTTTTTGTAAACTCATAGGCAAGCCTTGTTTCAGATACTGTCTGAATTATGTCAGAATCTAGAACAGAAATATATAAATATATATGTTGTGGGTTTTTTTAAATTTCTCACCTTTTGCTTTTCTGCTTAGTTCCAAAAGGGAGAAAATGAGAAAACAAACAAGCAACAAAATCCCAAGAGAAACAAATACACGAAATGCCTACATTTTTCTTAGTCAGAAAGGAAGAAACTTGTCTATATATCATATTCACAAAAGACTCCTAGTAATCAGCTAGTGTTCTTTTTTTTTTTCTTTCAGTACTGAGTGTAAATCAAAACCCTGGATCTAAATCACTGCAGAGTTTGAGATGAGAGATTTCTATACAAATGACTTTGTATTTCATGAAATTAGATGAAGAATGATATAGTTCTTTGTAGCTGTTTAACTTACATGCTTTAGAACATGATAAAGTATTTTTTAGAAAGATTATTAGATTATATTATAGTTTTAAAGATCTTTGCAATAGATAGAAGTACTTACTCATGTCTAAAATATTGCTTTCCAAGCAATATTCTACAAACCAGAGAAAGAGGGAGGTGGAACTTGCCTGAACCAGGACTGCTGTCTTCCAGATTTGTGCAATACCAGACATGCTTTAAGGCTTCACAAGCTCTGCCAGGATAGCAGAGCTAAGAATAACCAAATTCTTTGGCATGCTCCCTAGTATACTTTACATCATAAATTAAGTGGTAATGAATCTTGTTCATCTTCAGGGACTTAACCTGGGCTTCAGAGCTTCTACCCTCTTCAGAGCTTCTACCCTCTTCAGGGTAGGAGACATTCTGGAGCATCAAAGAGGTCAGTGTCAGCACTACCACCTTTGCTGTGCTACTGTGATGTAGAGGGGCTACCAAAATATGTTTGAGCAGATGAGTTTCTTAAAGCTGTTCAATAACAGGGTGTTCACTGCATGCACTCTAACCTCTTACAACTCGCTCATGTGGGGATTTGAATCTGTAAATAGGGATGTTTCTGCATCTGTGCGTGCTGGGGAAGCATAAAATTAAGTGGGCTTTGTTCGCTCTTTTCAGGGAGCTTTAATCTTCAGTAATTCAGTCCAATACAATGGGAACATTTGTTTGAACAGCATACAACATGCTGAATCCTCTCTTTCTCATGGTTTTGTGCTATTCTGGACTATGTTCAAGAATCTGTTCATGAAGCAGAAGGACCTGTCATTCCCAGATGAACTTCTGGAGTTTGCATTGGTAAAGGACACCGTGAACACACCTAAGTTATTCGAACAATCTTATAAGTAAGCTTTCTATTTCTGAGGTTGTGTTCTCTGCGTTCTTCATTCCATACAGCATGTGTTGAAAAGTAATCCCCTGAATCAGCTCAGAGACAATGGCAATAAAAATATTTTGTCAAAATGAAGCATTAAAACTTTAACAGCCTTCATGCATGCAGTAAAGAACATGGAAACACCTAGCAATAGATGTACAAAGGTAGGGAAAGTGGAAATAAACAGAGGAAATGGTTAATACCTTACAGTCCAACCTACAAAGTCGCCCTTCATGTGCTACCATATCACCTGGAGCCTGTAGAAAGTATGGCCTGAAAAAGCGTTCTTGAACTGCCTCTTTGTCTCCTTCTGGCACCCAGGGTCGTGTTCTGCAATACAAAACTTGCATGTATATGTTTGGAAGTCAAACTTTTTTTTCCTAATGCTTAAAAAAAGAAAGAAAAGGATTAGGATGAGAATAGGAGAAAGAATAGGATTAACAGGTAGTTTGAGCTAAGCAAAAGGGCAGAAAGAAATGGACTGATTGTGATTTAATACTTGCACATTTTCCATTTAGAAAGATTATCGAAATTCAGACACTGGAATGGGCTGCCCAGGGAGGTGGTGGAGTCACCGTCCCTGGGTGTGTTTAAAGAAAGGCTGGATGTGGCACTGAGTGCCATGGTCTGGCTGTTGTGGTGGGGTTGGGTCATAGGCTGGACTTGATGATCACAGAGGTCTTTTCCAGACTCAGTAATCCTGTGACTGACTATATTGTGTAGTATTGTTGGATTTCCAAGCTGTTCTTAGTTAAGGGGTTTTTTTTCCTTTTTTTTTTTTCTGAATTTCATCTTGTTAATACATCCCTTACCCTTAACTTGCAACAGGTAGTAATGCTTTACACTTAAAGTTCCCTCTATTTAAAGATGACCTTCAAAAATACTACATTCTAGAAGTGACCTGTTGGGAGGGAACTGCTGTTGTTAATTCCATTTTATGGTTGAGAACTGAAGTACAGAGTGCATTGAAGTACAGTAGCTAGTTATTTGGAATGCCTTCGGTAAGAAGAATAAAGAAGGTCTGAGGACTTTTTCTTTCTTTTTACCTGTGATGCTGAGTTGTTGATATTCGACACCGAGCAGGGATACTCTGAACCATTAGGTGGCCTGAACAACTGATTCTTCCCTGAAAATCACAATATAAACAGAATTAATGGTTGGTTAATAGGTCATTTCATTTTCGAATATAAATATTTAACATTTACAGTACATTAGGATTTATTTTTATAAAGTAACCGAACTATAGTGTAAATATGACTTCTTAAAAGCAAATGCAGTTTGCATGTACTGGGGTGCAGTCGTGGCAGAGATTTCTCTGTGTGTCCAGGGCAGTGTGTTTTTCAGGCTCTTTTAGCAGTGTCTGTCCCTGCTTCTCCATTCCTGCCACTGTGCCTCCATGGGTACTGGCCACTAGTACCTTTCTTTGTGCAGCCACGCAGAAACTGAAAAGCAGTTAGGCTGAAATATAATTCAGAAAAAAAGGGAAAATGTAAACTGGGAAAAGTTGCCTGATGCACCTGAGTGAGCTGCTGAATGAACAGCTAAGCTAGCATGTAGAGGGAAGGAGAATGGTATTAGGGGATGAGCCTATTTGCAGATCCACATCTTTGCATCCTAGATAAAGACTAATTCTGTTTGGTAACACTTCCAAATTAGATGCAGCTTTTCTTTTCCCCTTGCTCCATTCTTTCTGTCTGAAATATTACGTCGGTCTTGTCACCATATCTCAAAAGGCATTTCATCAGCAACAGAGGAGGGGTCAGAAGATAGGGCAGGAGTTATTAATGTGAAAAAATGTCCTGTGAGTGAGATGTGTAAGAATAGGGGAGTAGTTACATCATTCTTCACTGCATGGTTTCCTCTCCTATCCTCTGAAGCATCTGATTTTTGATGATTGGTGTGTCACCATTCGATGTCAGCCTAGTTGGCCCAGTCAGATTAGAAAAAGATGAAACAAGCATTTTTGTAGAGGAAAACAAAACACCTTACTTGTGGGTTTGCAGCCATTATCGTATAGTTGCCATCGTCGTCACCCGTAGTAGTTTCAATATGTAAAGAACATGTTCCATCTTCTTCTCTGTTCATCTTGAAATGTGTGTTTTTCTTTGAAATCTGCTTGCCATCCTTGAACCAGTATACCTGTAGTGATCAGAACCCCGCAGAGACTTAACACTTGCTCTGTAGTGGAATAGTGACTAGGAAAACATGTAGGTAAAGACAGGATATAAGTTGACCAGTTGCTAGTTAAAATTTTAGATTGTTATACATTTTGCAGATCAGTTACAATGTGAACTAGAACAATGACAGGTTGAACCCAGAAAGCTGCATATCTCCTTTACATAGCTGGACCCGTCAGGTCCTCTTTTCTTGGCTATTGTCCTGGTTTGAGTGAAAACAGAATCAATTCTGTTCAGTGATTTCACTTTTCAGCTCAGTTCTTCTAACTAACTGCACTGTCTGAAGTCAGCAGCCTGTTCTCACAGACAGTGTCTGCTTCCAGCAGTGATAACACCCCATGGTTAGAGTTACTACCAAGGGTTGGTGTGCAGACCAAGGCCACTGCTGGGTCTTGTGTACCAACCACATTGACAGATGCAGAAAGGGAAAGGCTGCACCTGCAGGGAGGAGCGGACAGGACGGGTGACCCTAAACTGACCAACGAGGGATTCCAGCCCATAGACATCATATTCAGCATAGAGCTGAGGGATCCGGAGTTTTTGGGCTCTTCTCCCCTCTTGTCCTGCTTTGCCAGCTTTGTTTGGCTTGGCTCGGGTCTTTTCGTTCCTTCCTCGGAGCACCCAAGGAGGCCTCTGTCCGTTCTGCCTTGGATCCCAGTCTGTGTGTTCCTGAATCCAGTACCAGAATCCAGCTCCTGAACACAGCTCCCGGCTGCTGCGGGGCCCAGGCTGGGACTGCCCCGGTGCCTGCACAGCATCAGTGGTGACGGTGATGGAATTACCATCAGGGGGGTTGGGCTTGATACTGAATTTATATATATTTGCATATATTCCATTCTTATTCATTTCATTCTCATTAAAGCTGTTCTAGTTTCCTTTTCTAAATCGCTAAGTCTCTCTCCCTTATTCCCTTTCTCCTTCCCTTTGGAAAGGGAGGGGGGTTAACAGAGAGCATCTGTTTTAGGTCTAAGGGGCTGCCCTGACCCTAAACAGTAACAGCTATAGACTCATCACTGGTTATCTCAGATCAGTTCTCATCTTTCTGAGAAGTTAATTTTTTTGGTGTTTATGAAGTTTCTCTTGGAGTCAGGTGGTTGTGAGGCAGTCCATACAGTGTACCAAGGCCTGATAGATGCCTAGGAGCTGTTACCATTATTTTGGAAAGTGGGTGGGAAATAAATTGTTTTAGAGCTCTCCCCACAGAGCCATTATTCTTAGAAGTGAGATTTTCCAGAGAGATGCATCAAAAATTGTGGGTAGTTGATTTTTATTCCTTTACCACTAACAGTGAGAATGACCTACCTTGGGAACAGGTATTCCAACTATTTTGCAAGTGAATGTAATGGGAGATCCTTCCATTACCCGAAAATGCTTGAGTCTCTTATCAAAGATGGGTGCTATGTATTTGCCTGTAGGGATCTCCTCGTGCTGGACTTCATCGTCTGATTCGTCCACCGGCGTACGTTCAAGGCGAAACTCGATTTCATTCATCAGCCTCTGCTCAAAGCTTGAAATCCTGTATTCCTGCAGGGGCAGAGAGGCATGGTTCTGAGCAAGGCTAAAAAACCAAACATGTAGTTTCTCAGAGTTCCCATGAAAAGACTACAGCTTTGCACACTGTTGACCAAAAAAGAGCATTAAAATACACCAATTTAGTGAGGATTTAGTGTTCAAGTATCAGTTACCTGCTAATTATATAAATGAATATGGCTATGTATTTCAATTCCAAATTAAATAAAGAAAACTATGCCTACTAAAAGAGAAAGCTAGGAAGAAAGTGGAAGATTTGCAGCATAATTTACCTTTGGCTTAAAACCAGGTTTCTAGCTGGTGTAACTGAGAAAGCAAAACATATCACTTTTAAATCCAGAGAAGATTAAACAGATGATGCAAGAAAATCAGTGTATTCCTACATAAATGGCCATTTCCAGAGAGTTTGATGGGATTATGAGGCTCCTCCTAATCCTGTAAAGTCAATTAGAAATCTCTGGTTACTTAGCATATGATTAGCTGTTTTGCATGAGGATTTCTCTTTAAGCCAAGAGGCATTTGACCAACTGTTTCTTGCTGTGACTGGTGAAGCTCCAGAACGGTCACCACCAGTTTTTGACACCAAACCACTGTTTATCCTGGGTATGGTGCAGCACTAGAGATACACGTGACTGGATTTTCTGGTAGCAGACACTGCCTGGATACACTGACATCAAGTCATTATAAAGCACCTTGTGGGGAAGCTTTTATTACCATATGCAGGCTCGTAGTAGTAACCAAATCAATTTGCTCAGACCTGGATTTATGCAGTTTGTGAGTTCAGAGCTTGCATTTCTGCTTCTACTGAAGGGCACTGACATGTCTGAGAGCAGGCTTATGTTTTATTTCACTTCTCTGGCAAGCTTGGATCTTCACAATCTCACTTTAATCTGTCATCTGTTATTGATGGGTTTTGTTTCTTTGTTATAGGAAGGAAATGATCTGTGGCTTGGAAGATAAGTACTTGAGAAATTCCAAAAGTGCAATTCTCATTTTTTAAATAGAATTTTAGAAACTGGTGAACAGTAAATAAGGGTGTAGCTTATCCTTATATATATTCCATTTGCTGAAAAAACAAGGTTCAGAGAATGCATCTTGTGTAAAATCTTATAGGAAGCTGATTAAAGAACCAGCAAAGACCCCAAATCACTGGGAATTACATCCCTGGTCACGTGGTCATTCCGTCATACTGCTGATTATACTCCTGACTAGTAGTTCTTGAATAGTAAGGAGCAAAGATGGAGAGGCAGCCCAAAATTTTAGCTGACAAAATCTTCTGATTTCTTCAGGAGACCAAGGAGACATAATTGGCCAGAGGTTGAGAGGTTACAGGGGAGTTTTCAGGAGACAGGGGTCTGTGGGACTTGGGGGTGAAAGGAGGAAAATGTGGTATCCACAAAGTAAAAAAAAAGTTGGAAATTGCACAGTGGAATCAACGCCCTGGTAATACCTAATTTGGTAGTGAAATGTTAGATGTTGTACATTGGTCTGTTCATTTAAAACCTTTTTTTAGGGCGTTGCTGTAAGATCAGCTCTGGTAAAGTTTAGTTATGATAGGAAAAGGCAGACAGCCCAGCACAGGGAGGAAAGGGCTGCTGAATGAACTCTCTTTACTAGAAACTGAGCCTTCCTTCCACTCCTCCTCTGGTGCCCCGGGGCTGTTCCTTCCACGCAGCTTTGGAGCAGTGCTCCTAATTACAAGGTAACACAGGGAACCTGGCTTGCTGCATCCCCCCTACAAGATACCTTCCTTACCTTTAACACTCTCCCTTCTCTCTGCCAGGGACAATCTGCTCTCTGATGCTTTCTCCGAACGTACCGCGGTGAGTACAGTTCTGCCAAGAGGGAGGTTTGGAGGCTGTGGGTGTGTGGAAGTGAGTGAAAGGGTGGGAGCCACTAGATGGTATCATCTGCTCTCCTAGTTGGCTCTGGGGCTGGCCAACAGCTGGTGGTCAGCAAACAGCCTCATCCAGTTTCAGCTTCTTGAGCTTGGGTTCTTTCACACAGTGTCTCTCGACAAATCACTTCAATAGATCAAATTCTAATCTCGGTTAAGCCAGTGTAAAACTGGAGATTCTCTGATTTCTGACCAACCAAAGCAGTCGTTTTTCCATTTACATGGTGAGAGCTGGCTATAGGGTTCCAAGGGAAAGCTGAGCAATCAATCAGTCTTTTACCCTTTATTCTGAGAAAAGGCCTGCCTGTTTTTTAGGAAGGAAGAATCAAGTAAAAGTCAGGATGTAACTACTATGTTCTAAAAAACAGCCATGTTACCAGAATATACTGCAGTCATATTTTGTCTCCCATGAATTAAGGAATTCAAACCTAAGTACTTTCTTGCAAGCACCATGCTCAAGAGCCTATTTAGAGCTTTGTTTTCTTTCCACTTTTTGAGAGTCTTCAGTAGTTTCCTTCATGTTGTTTAGGTAGTTCTTGGCTGCAGAGAGCAAAATCTCTGGCAAAAGAAAATGTGTCTACTGTGAAAGGATTACCTTGAGTGTCTGAAATTTCCTGTAGCATGTGAAGATACTACATGTAATTCTTCTAAGAATTAAATTGTTTCAGAGATTTCACATGCTGTGTGGCCTTTGGAAATGTGGAGGCTAATTAAGGAATAATTAAGGTAGCAGTAATCTCTTTCCCTCCTTCCCTTTCACCATCTAATGATTTGTCATGCGAATAAAGGTCAGGACAGCATAACAAGTATGGTGCAGAGAGTCTCATTTCTGCTGAACATGTTATTGTTTATTGTGTAATTGACCTCTTAAAAAATCTGTAATTATTTCTGGATATTAGTTATATGACAGCATAATTATAAGGCTAAATACACTTTTGCATACATTTCTAATTGAGCACTTTTGAGCACTGTTGCAAAGATAAGCCATTTTTCAAGTGTTACATGTGTTTGGAGGGCAACAGGTCTGATGGGCAGAGTAGGCACAGTAACTCACAGACTGGTTATCTCAGAAGCTAGGCACAGTAAATCCATGAAGAATTTTTACTCAAGAGAGGGCAACTCTGAACTTGGATTAGAAAAAAAGTAAGTGGGGATGAAAGGTGTTAAGACTTCTCAGAGTCAGATAGCAATCCAAAAGCAGTAGCCTAGAAGACCAAAAATTGGAAGAGGGTTTTTCCAAGAGCCAACACCTTTTTAGTTTTTAAGTGCAACATAATAAAGAACAAAGGAAGAAAGTATAGGGTGCCTGCATCTGCTTTCACATACACAACCATTCCATCTGTGTCATCTGAAAGTCAGAGGACTGGTTATTTACTGCCCTGTGAACCCTACCAACAGCTAACATTATTCTTTTATGGCAGTACGTAAGTCTGCCACTGGACCATCTTAGTTGTATACAGTCTTTATTGATGCTTTATTGAGCTATATACATCTTTTATTAGACCTAAAAAGTGTGAATGTCATGACTGTTTCCAGAATGATGTAACTAATCTCCATATCAAATTTTTCTGCAGTTCAGTTTTCTGGTGACTGTGTCAAATGCAGGTTTTGGAAATGAGAAGTGCTAATGACAAGAATAATGTTTCAAATTAAAAAAGCACTATGGTACTTTTAATACATCCTCAACTCTATAGTTGAAGACTGAGAAATCATTGCTTGGTCCCTGAAATATGTTTTTCATCATATGATGTTCTCTAGCAGAGGGAAGTAATGGGCCTAGGAAGGCATTACCATTGCACTTTGAAGGCATCACATTAGTGAGTAAGGTGGTGACTCCAGAAGAAAATGCTACAGAGTGGAGTTAAAAGGCAATGAAATGCTGCAAGCTAATGGGAGAGTCCAGTATTGTTTATAGATAGCTGAGTTCAGTCAGCAGTTTTTCATACTCAATTTTTTTTTTCAGATTCATTGCTGTCTTAAAGAAGTAAGGGTGTGTAACAAGAAATTAGTAGTGTAGGGTTGATGTAGCCGTGATGGCCTGCAGATGAAACAGAACAATACTGATAGAGACAATTAACATCTTTAATTTCCTTTACTCCAAAGGTACAGGTTTGTCTTACGTCGTCTACCCAACTAACATAAATTAAACTTAGAGCAATTATTTTCAAACTCTAATTAACCTAATGTTTCTTGCTTCTGTTTTAGATCTGAAAAAGTTTTCTGTGAATACAGTGGGGTTTTTTTTTTCCTGACTGGTGTGCTGAAGGGACTAACTTCTTACAAAGTTTACTTCATTAAGAAATATGACCATTTCTTCCTTTTCAGGAAGGTTTTCTTTTCAGGAATGTTTTTCCTTTTCGTGGGCAGATTTTCTCTTGCATTTCTTGAGTGCCTATTCCTCTATATGCATGTGCCCACACAGAAAAAGGTAGCAGTTTGTCTGAACAAATGAGCATTGTTGCACTGTCAACACTGTGCTGTCATTACTGGTGCCCGCGGAAGCCACAAGAGTCATTATGTTTGGGCTTGTCATTTTAGGGATTTATGTTCAAAAATACACTTTCAATTAGAAAATATTGAAGATAGGGTTTGCACAGCCCCAAAGTGTTGCCTGCGTGTTGTGCTCGTACTTCAATCTTTGTCTTTCTAAATGTGTTGTTTAGTGTGCATATATCCTATGTATGCATATATCCCATATATATATGCATATATCCTATATAGTGTGCATATATGCTTATATGTGTTTACATGCAAACCAACAAGGCTGTTAACATTGCTGTGCATACATAGACTGAAGGTGTTACACTATACTTAGAATGAACAGGAATCTGAAATAAATGGAAATACAGAGAATATAATCTTGGAGCTTTTTGCTAGTTTGGTAGATTTTCTTCTGGGATTGGCAAGAGCAGAAAATAGTTGTTAATAAGACTTTCTGAAGAACTGTTTTTTATCACATAAGCCATAGAACTATTTCTCCATGTGATTACATAAGTGGAGTAGGGCAAAGGGTTTGTGGTCGTGGTTCAGACAAGTGTTTCGTAAAGTGCCACACAAAGAGCAGGTCAATGTGATCAAAACTAGGCTGCAGTTCAGCATGCTAAGGAGACTAAGGGAAAAAGTACAAAGGTAAGCTCTGGTTTTAGGTTGGAAATGTACAGTTCCAGCTGCTTTCTGACAACTTCCCTGGAACAGTAAATTTTTACAGGCAGGAATTCACACATTTGTTTAATATCGTGGCCAGATATTTTAAACTATGCTATCTCCCATCTAGAAAACTAAAGTGCAAGCTCCTATCTAGGCGTGTAAATGTTCTGTACAAATTAGAATATATATATAATACATATACATATTATAATTGTATATAATTATCTGTATTGCTATATGCTGAGTTGACTGCGATTTTTTAAACCTGGGTATTTCACTTACATGCGTTATCAAAAGTGGAGTAGGCAGTGATGGTTGCATTAGTGTTATCAGGGTATAGCTAGAAGGGCAAAAGACTTAAAGCTACCCAGAGCAAATGTGCACGATATGTGTCTTAAGCAGTTCTATACCATTTTTCTGTAGTCATTAGTAGCACCTTTCAAGTGAGCTGTACAGGATTACTGCCACGGAGATATGGACTGTGTTCAATATGTGATTTGACAATGTAGCTGAACTACTTTAGTTGCCAGCTTGTGCTCACAGCAGCATTCCCCCACTTCCCTCCCTGCTCCTATTCATGTGCTCCCACACATCCCTCCTGCCATCGCTGGCAGCCATCTGATCCCACAGTGACCTGTTCTGCAGCAGTGAGCTAGAAGAAAGTTCACACTGCCTTGGCCATATTGTTGTAGGGTGCTGCTGGGTGGCTGTAATTTGACCAGTATGACAAACAAAACCTTCTCTCTATGCAAGTCTTGTTGAAGGTACAGACTCACAGGTACAGACAAGCTATTACCTGCATTTTATGTATGAGAAATTGAGGCTTAAAGAAGCTAAGTGACTAGTTAAGGTAACAGAAGGTCTGCGACAGACCAGAGAATTGTATCATGGTCCTGCATCTCAAGTGATCTCACTCCTAGGCCGTTCTGCTACCTATGAACCTTTTTGGCAAGAAGGGGAATCACACAGACTGTTGTAATTCCTGTAAATTTCTAAGCACCTTTGTGTGTGAACGTGAGTTCTCAAATCCTGGATCTGTTGAAGTTAAAACCTGTCTTGCTGTTGACCTTAGCAGGATTCAGATCTTTGTGAAAATACATGCTAACAGTTAGTAGAAGCTTGTAGCATCAAAATAATCTGATGTTAGCTTAGTAACCCGTAGAAGTTACCACAAATAGAAATGCTAGAGGGACTTGATTTGCATGTTGATTCTCATACACTGTATAAAAATACACTGCTCTTTGCCACTCATTGCCAACTCCAGACAGATTTCCCAATTTAATCCCACTTTTGTAACTTTTTGGCAGAGTTTTTCTAAATAGGGTTAACAGTTTATCTAAGAAACTGTAATATATTGCATCTCAGTGTCTGTTTACAAGCTGTAACTCTTTGGACTTAAAGTCTAATCTAGGCTCCTCTGTCTGAAATGTCCTGCTTAGTTTGGATTGTCTCTTCTTCCCCTTGCTCCTCCTGCCTTTTCAGCACTGGGAATCAAAAAGCAACAGATCCAACGTGCCTGCTTTTCTTCACTTAATCGTGAGGTATCAAGAGGTACCACTGAAGCAACTTGTTTCTTGCAGATGAATTGCATTGGGCTATCTTACATGGCACAAGGCATGAATATTATGCTATCCAAATGTAAACACAACCCTCGAAGAGTCTAGCAAGTCAGCTGTGGTACACAGACCATATTCAAAATAGAGTTCAGCTCAAAGTGATTGAGCAAGAGGAAAACAGAAGACAAAGCAGATGAAGTTTGCATCTCTAGCTCCCACAGACATCATCTGGAGGGAGTGGCTTAGGGGGGTGTGTGAAAGCATGGGGAGCTCAGGTTCCCTTTCCTAGATGATGAGTTCTGCAAGCCAGTATCCCTACCAGGACAACCTGCCTGTACTGTGTTGTTGGTTAGATCTAGCTCTTGAGAAGACACCTACAAGTGTTTGCCCAACTATTCATTCCCACAGTTACTGGGAGTTTGTACCTATAATATCAGGATCTGGTAATTTGTCTTGATCAGGTTCTTAAATCTCTTCTCATTTCTAGTGTAGAGCAAGCAAGCTGCTGTGAGGACTCGTGGTTTAATTCCAAAATTAGGTCCAAAAATTGCCTACATTTGCTGACCTTTGAGATATGATGTCAGGCTTGTGTTTGAGCAAAGTTTTTGGAGTGATTGGATCAAGTGTCTTTCTTGTGCTCTGGGGAACGGAGTTCTTGGTGATTCATGGGATCTTTCTGAGGTTTTCTGCTTAGTATGGGAACTGTGAGGAGATGATTCTGTTTGATCAGTGTTGAGGTGTTAGTGGTAATGTGGCCTGTGTGATGAGCTGGGTTCTGCATATGGCTTTACAGACTGTGCTTTTTAATGATCAAAAAGCTTTTGGACAAACTCTTGTGCTCTGAAATTTCATATAATGTATTTCCTAGGAAAAGTAAAGAATCTTCATGTGAGAGCTGTGCATAATTTTCTAAACAGCTGTAGGTTTACTCTTTATCCTAAAAATAAGTCAGTGACCGCACTCCTATCTGGGTCTTACATGAAACACAACCAACCAGCATGGCCATATGATATTCTTCATAGTAAATGACACAGATATGTCAGCACAGTTTGTAGTTCTTAGAACCAGAAGTTATAAACCAGGCTCAGGTACTTAACTCTCCTTTCCTTTATTATTGCACAGTTAATTCCTTTATTTTTTATTACTGTGCAGGATTTTGAGGCTTAATTACCCCATTTTTCTATTTTATATTATTTGTATAGCAAAGTTTTGGGGAGATAATATAATTAAAGTTTTGCCTGTAAAGCTGAATTTCCTCTATTTATAGTCCCACTGGTGAAGCCTGAAAATGTTTTCAAATACCAGGGCAAAAGAGAAGGTTTGCATTACACATTTGTATTTTCTTCCATTTGCCAAAATCCCCCTAAATTCTTAATCTGCCCTTTTTTCCCCACATGTCCCCACCGTGACATATTCTAACTGAGCATTACCACGGTACTGTACTTGTAACAAAGATAAAAGGGCCAGTGGATTAGAATGATGGTTTTGGGGAAGTGGAGATATCACTGGCTATGCTGTCCTTTCATCAAATGGTGCAGTAGCCCGCACACTCACTCAGGTTATGAGGACTGGATGCTTTGTCTCACAGGATTTGAACCTCTGCCTCGAAAAGGAAGCTCTGAGCTATATGCTAATAAAACATTATTGGGGTCGAGATGAGTGGATGGGAAAGTTCTTTGTCCTTCTTGTCCTCTTTCTCTTTGCAAAAATACTAAAACATCCACTACAGTAAGGGCAAGAATCCAGGTGGTTGTCCTAGTTCCTAAGCAGAAGAGAGGTTCTCTTTTTCTCTCTCCATCTCTCTCAGTCTGTCTCTGTTTCTTTTCTCCAGCACAAACTGGAAGAAAGAATTCTAGCAGCTTCCTCAAACAACCCTAACCATTATGCTGCAATGGTCTCTGAAATGTCCTGGTAGAGACGGGCCTGTTCCACACTGCCTGAATGTCTTAAGTTTTATTCATTGAGCTGGAGAAGGTGAGAGAAAGGTTCAGGTCTCCTGTGATGGGAGCTGTTCTGAAAAGTGGATTTTTATGCTGCTGATAAAGAATGCTTAATTATTTGTGCACCATGGGACAGCACCAAGAGTGCTGGCAAGCAGTTATGCTGTCCTTAGGTGAGTTAAGAGGTATGAATTCGACTGTGCTCAGGCCAAGGAAGAAACTGAGTTAAATCTCCTATATCCTGGGATTTGTCCTAACCTCCTCCTGGAACTGCATAAAGCTAATCTTCATTTAGGGTATCTTCTGTTTGAAAGAACTCAGCAAATCTGACTGAAGACATTTGGTATAACTGAAACACATTTTTTTCAACACTCCTAATTGTAATGAAAAGTTCTCCTGGCCATAAAGCATACTACCATCTGCAGAAATGACAGGTATGGTGGTTTTTTTTCTGGTAGAGATGACAGCTTGTTATTGCATGTACATGATCAAAGTTGCAGCTAGAATCTTAGCAAAATCATATTTGTGTTTCTGTCAAAACTGCATGATGATCATAGCTGTAAAAGACCAGAGACTAATCTGTTCTGTCTCGTGCAACATCAGCAAAATTACTATATTCTGATTCTGGTTTTCTTTATTGTTGGTGATGAATGATGTACTGGATGAAACAGAAGGAGTACATCTGGATTATCAGAGATCATGCTGAGTGCAAATGCTGACACTTAGGAAAATCTTGACTTGCAAGCTAGCCACTTTTCATTTGGAAGTCAATAATAGATAATAAATAGAACCCCAGGATGTAAATCTCTCATGTTCTTTACTGCTCTTTATATTACTATATAATAATATATATAAGACAATGCTTTAAGGCACAGACTTGTTATCTTCAGCTTTCATTCTGGATGATCCCTACATGCTCTGCAGATTCTATAAATGAAACCAAATGCTGCTGTTGAAATATGGTGTTACAATATGATTCTCTAAATAAGAAAATGCTATAGGACACATCTTATGAGAAGGAATTTTTAAAATACCATGTAGGAAATACAAGGAAGCCAACTCTTTGAGATTCTTATTGGATGCTGTACTCCATTTGTTATGCAGTGATCTCACACAAAGAGTAGAGTTGCATTCCAATTTAGGAGGCAGTGAATAAGAAGCCCTTCCCTAATGTTATAATAATCAATTTAATGTAGGTATGCATACAACAATTAGAGAAGTGCCAGCTTTGAAGTTTTTTCAGTGTCTGGGGGATTTGAGATTAAAGATTTTGGTTTGGTCTGATGTAGAATAGCAAATAAGTGTATAAATAACTGTTGCTGTCAGCAGATAACTTTGATGCTAGTAGCGATCATTGTTTCTAAAGGGGTTATCGTGCAGTTAACTCGAAAGACTGATTGGTATTTCACAGTAGGGCTCCAAATAATTTGTCTTACTACTGTAGCAAGTACATATTGTAACACTTGTGATTCATCTGCAAAACATACCGCTTGCCAGTTGTTTTACTCAAAGTGCTTTGGCAGCATGGTCTGTCCGAAAGAAAGGTCAACAGCAAAATTAAAAAAACAGGGATTACACTGCAGTTGTCCACGGAGGATAATTTGCTCCAGAGAGTCCATGGCTTTTTGCTTATCTTTGCATGTTCTCTGTCAGAAGGGCTAAGAGACGTTGTGAAAAGTTCCCTTGTTGATGACAGATCAGGGTAAACCATTATTTGCTGCGTTAAGCCTGGGCTGGAGGGACAGCTATGGAGGGCTCCATGGACAAGGTGAAAGCAGCAGCATCACCTACAGACAGAACAGCTACTACCTAGCATTTCTCAGCGCGTCCTACTGTTGTTCCAGGGAGGTTGAACCTGATTTACAGTGATTTCAACCTCAAAATATCATTTCATTTTTTATTTCCTCTTTAATTTCATAGACACTGCCCAAATCTGGTGAGTTCATTGATTCCAATTAAGAAGGAACTCATGTTGTGTTCCTTGAACTTTGTAAAAGGCTTGTTATTTTGTTAAAATCTAATAATGCTAGGCCTAAAGTGCAAGAGGGTTTACAAGCAACAGTTGCCAGTAACAGCTACCAAAAAACTTATGTTAAGTTCCTAACAAATCCCTGTCAATGTATGTAAGTCAGGAGATTTGGAAAAATAGGTTTAATGCTAAAAATTAAATACTGCATTTTGGTTCAACTGAAGTAAAACCAGAAACCTTGGTTTTAATTATTTTACTTCTTTATTTGTGTTTAAAATACATAGTGTGTGAATGTGTATGTGTGCAATGAGTTGAGCAAGTTGTAAATGAAAAAGTGAAATCCAATATAGAGAAGCTTCTGTGAAAAGAAAAACGTTTTACATTTCTACTGGCCCCTAATAGAGATGATCAGAAATTAAAAATCCTACTCAGTCCCAAAGTAAACCCTCTACAGCTGCATCCCCTCATACTTCCTATTTAAAGCTCCACTTTGCTATTCCAGTCTAGTACTTACCACAACAGCTCACTCTGCAAAGTAGTATAGCAGCTCAACCACACAAACACCTTTTGTTCCACAAGTCATAATACAAGCCTTGTTCATGAGTGAAATTTATTTTAATAACACTGAATTTTCTTACCTGCTGACTACTTTGTGGACTCCCATCCTCTCTGAACTGCAGCTTTCTTTCCAGGTCCTTTACAAGCGCGGCTTTATTTTCCCGAATAGAATCATCTGTTGCCAACGGCAGAGGCTTCAGATTTTTCCTTGTTAATCCCTGGGTTGGGCTATTAAAAGAGAATTCTGATACTAACATGCAGCAACCAGTATATATATTTTTTTTGTCATCTGTGTGATATGATACATTACACTTCAATTGTCTGGAGGAACCTATTATTTATGCAGAAGCCAAAGCACAATATGGAGTTTTATGGGTTTTTATACTATTTTAATTAAAATACTGCTATTGCCCTGCCAGTAGGAATTAAGGACACATCTTAAAGAGAGTAAGTAGTATAATACTATAATAAACATCTAAGTCCCATTTATATTTATCCTGGAGTAATGATGTCACAATGAATTCTAAAGAAATGTGCATAGGTTTTACCTTAGGTATACAGTTTATACATTTTACCACATCAGGCAATAACTTTAAAGTTAATACAATTTCTCGTTGATCTTTCTCTCACATCTTCATTGCTCACTTTTTCTGTGAACTTCTTTCATTTCTCTCACCTTTCTATGACACCAAACATCAGCAATACTTTTTCTTTTTATTTTATAGATGTAGTCTGTTTTATCTTAGTAAGGTTTGCAAATAGTTTAAAAATAGCTAAACCAGTTAAATTCTGGATAACAGGGTGTTCTGGTAAAAGGCGTAACTGAAGATTGCTGTGCAAGAGATCTTCCTTTTGTTGTTCTGCACACATGGTGATCAGTCACTGCTTTTGTAACCAGAATGATTGTAACTGATCATGGCCCCAAAGGAAGCTGAAACTAGATATTCACAGGTTAGCACAGGTATTGTTTGGGTTCCTTCCTGATCTTTTGTGCCTTCACTTTGACTGTCTCCCATGAAGAGATCTAGATTTGAGCCTCAGCCCAATGATCTCTAGTTATGTGGGAAGTAAAGTCTGGGCTGGGATGCTGGAAAGGTTAAATGAAGAAAACAGTATTTAACTATGCTACCTGGAAGACATAGTGTAGGGATTTATTTGGTAATATCTGTACAGCAATTAGGAAAAGGAAAGCACTTTGCAAGGGTTATGTCCTTAATGCAAAGAGAATAGTGCTCAAGCACTTGTGCACCAGCTCTGAAGGGAGGAAGGGGAGCAGATGAGTGAGTAGACAGTTGGTTTTTGCTTGCTGTTGCAATGTTGTGAAAGCAGGCTGAAGGCTTCAGCTGGATAGAGTTAAAACCTTCACCATGAACTGTATAACTTTATTATGTATGCCTGCCCATGATGCCAGGGCTGTGGAGACCTCTAGGCATGTGCCACAGAGTGATGGCAATTATGTGTCTGTGCTGGGCAGCTTAGAAGCCTGTGAGTAGGAGCAAAATAATGGTGTGAAGGCAGGATTTCTTGGCCAACAGCATGGTGAATGTTGTGTGTAGAGACACTTTTCCCTGTTATAATTACAGATAGATTGATGTCGTGTCAGCTGAATAGGAGATTGTGACTTACTGATGGCTATCACTACCTTGAAGTATACTGTTGGTCAAAGGGGGAAACGTTCCTTACTTTGTGCAGAACTTGGAGTTCTGTGGATAAAAAGTTGTACCAATCCATTGGTGCCAGCTGTGCTAACACAGGGTTCACATACAGCACAAAAGGGATATTCATTTCAGCTCTACCAGTAAAGAAGGAACCTTTCCAGTGCATCATCATCCTTATTTGCTTCTACAGTAGTAGCTGTTTTGTCACAGAAATCACACTGGCTGTTAATTAAACCATGTGCAAACCATTAACTCTTACGAAATTTTCTATGGGGACTTCAAATACAGAAAGTATTGCAACCAGAAAAAGATCTTTACATGACTTATTTCTTAGAAATACCTGGACTAAGAAATAAATTATGAGGTACCTTTTAAAACTTTACTTATCGCTTACAACAGGTAAGAATGGTTTTATAGCTTATAGAGTCAAATATCTTAGAGTGACTTACCTTTCAAGTTCATGAAATTTCTTTTCTCCCACTAGTAAAGTCTTATGAATCTCTGAGCCCCCAAATTCTTGTATATATCTGTTTATAAACTCATATTTCTCTATCTTGAATTTATTTTATTCTTGACATATCTTTTTATAGCAGTTATTATCACTTCGTGGTTTAACTGAATTGTAAAGGTTAGACAAAGTGACCAGAACGTATTAATAACTCACTTTTGTATTTTCTGAATGACTTGCATTTCAGTAAACTGCCCACTGACCTCTTGAACAGAAATACATCTTAGTTTCCTTCAAGAATTATTTCTTGTCCCTGCTTCTGCACATGCGGTTCATGCTACTTACGTGGTCGGTGTACTTCTGGGCAGTCCCATCGCATTGGTTGATGGCACAGCAGGAAGTGAAGGAAGAACAGAGCTCAGGAAAGCTACTGGATTCTGAATCCGGCCCGTTGGGGAGATAGGAGCAGGAGTCACAGTCTGTGGCTGAAACTGTTTTGCACTGGGTGTAGAAAACATTAACGGAGGCAGCACAGATTCTTTAGGGCTTGGTGGAGACTGTTCACTTTTGCTCGTAAACCCTCCCGAAGACCTTGACTGGGCAGGTGGAGGATTTCCTGTGAAATTGTCCTTGTTATTGGCTCTTTGAGTTCCTGGAGGGATGTTGCTGAATGTTGTAACCGAGGAGCTGGAAGAGGAGCCAGTTGGTGGTATGGTTTGTGATGGCAGGAACTGCTTAGGCCGGGTGTAGCTGAATGCTTGTGCAGCAGAGGCTCTGCTTTGTCTGTACGCCGCTGAGGTGGACTGCTGATGGAGCCAAGTGGCAGAATTCACTAGAGCTGTGCTGAATGACAGCTCTCTTGTGGACGTCTGAGACACCTGCTGTTGCTCAAGCAAGACCTGGTTGTGGAGCTGTTTTAACTGGGTCTGATCACTGCATAGAAAAAGAGATGAACCCAATTGGTCACGATGTGCTGGCTGACTACATTGCAAGAGAAAAATTCTATGTCCTGTGACAGCAGTTTCCCCTAGCTCTTACTGTATATGACACATTCTCTAACATTATGAGTGTAATATTAGTTTGCTACTGAAATAAATTTTTCCTTCCCCTCCCCTTCTTTGCCAGAGGCACAAGAGCTTTTTTTCTGAAAATTATTTGACTGAAGACGATTCTTACATTTTAATACATGAAATATAACTATGAATTGTACTTGAAGAAATTTAAGGGATAGCACTGTGAAATTCTGCTCTACGTTACCTTAGTACCTCTCTGCTTGGGTAACTAAGAGCAGGTTTTGGTGTATCAGATTTTAAATGAGCGTTTGTAAGCCAAATTGCAATTATTTAGCTTCTATTAAAGTGGGTTCTGAAAACAGAACAATAAAGCTATGTAATATTACAGATATTATCAATATCAAATTATTATAGATATTATCAATGTAGTTTAGCTGGCGTTGACATTCAGTGACAGACAGGAGTGCATAATACAGAGGGGACTTGCACTTCATGCAGTTGTTTCTGAGATGCTATCTACTGTAGATGTCTTCAGGGCTTTCTTATTTTGCAATTAAGGAAAATTATTTTGTCTTGTCAAGTGGTTTGTTTAGTTATTGTGTATATGGAAATACAGCATACAGGCTGACTTTTCCCCTTTCAAAACAAAAAAGGACATAGAGGATATGGAAAACAGTAGTGTAAGAAATTGTTGAGTTTTAAATAACTATTGTTAAAAAATGAAAAATGTAGAAGTAGGGACCAACCACAACTGGTACTGACAAACTAAATACATGAAGTCTCCAGAAGTTCTTTTTATTTAAATAATTATTGTTTCTATAATGTATTAAACAAAAATCACATTAAAGGTAGATAAAAATAGCAATTTTAACTTTTCAAATAATATAATATAAGAGACTTAAAAGTTGTGTAATCCTGATTTTGTATCCTTTGTTTATATACACCTGAATAATAATGCACTTCTTTGTTACTTTTTTTTCGTGGGTGAGTGAAATTCTGCTTTATGTAGGCATTGGGTAGCTTAAATACTGCTTCTACTCTCCCCTTAAACACGCTATGGCTCTGAAAGTAAATAGGGCTGTGAATGTGGGCTTAACACATTTCAAAACCACTGTTTGATGTTCTTGCTCTGGTACATGGTACATACATTCTGTCTTCTCACTTGTAATGTTTATGGTATGAAATTACATCCCTGGTTAAGGGTAATAACGAATTACTTCATAAAATCATTCCTGAGCCTTTTCTTAAAGCCTCTGCCTATTAATGAAATGAAATGAAATGAAGGAATTTGCATGCTCTTTGTTAAACTAGATTTGGGAGGTTTCAAAAATGATGAAAAGATATTTCTTAATAAACTGCAGTGTGATTTCCCTAAGTTTTCTTCTAAGAAAACTACACTGCTTCTTAAAATTTCCCCTTGAGCTCACAGTGTGCTTTATCATGCAGGTGCTTTTTAGTTCAAGTGGTTTCACATTATCAAACATTTTAAAGTATTTTATCTGTTCTAGAAGGAGATTATGTTTGTGAGGCATAAAAGTCATGAGCCATGGCCTTTGGGATTACAGTTGCTCGTTAGCTGCTAGCCCATACTATGTATGGAAGACTGAATATGACTGGTTTTGGCAAAACTGCGTACTCAGAATTAAGTGAGATATATTTGCAGAACATATATATGTGATATATATTTGAAGAATATAAGGAAAAAATGTCTTTCCCTTGAAGGTGACAGCGCATTGGAACACACTGCCTAGGGAGGTTGTGGAGTCTCCTTCCCTGGAGAGATTCCAAACCTGCCTGGATATGTTCCTGGGCACCCTGCTCTGGGTGACCCAAGGGGGCTGGAGGAGGTGATCTCCAGAGGTCCCTTTCAACCCCTCCTTCTGTTATTCTGTGATTTGGTGAACCTGCTTTTATTTTTCCTGCATAAAAGTGGTGTTGTTCACCTTCTGTTGTGCAATTAAATAAAATCTCAAAGGAAAACATTTTCCTTTTAGAATCGGAAAACACTTTTCCCAAGAGGGATATACAGAAAAATATAGAGAAATGTAGAATGTGTTCTCTAAGAGTATGGGTAACTGGGCCAGCAGCATGTGACACCGACTGTCTTTTTGTTCTGAGTTTTTGCTCTAGTGCAATAGTGTCCTGATCTATGTATACTAAATAATATCAGTGATGCTCCTGAGACTTGGAATCCCTTCTACTTACAGCTTTGGTTTAGCCAGCACTGGGGGAGGTTCCTTGGATGGTGATGTTGGCTCTGGTATTTTCATTGGCTGTCCATTTATCCTCTCTTGAAAATAGTTGGGTCTGATCTGGTTTGTAGTGCCAGGCCCATCCTCTGATGACGTTTCACTTCCTTTATCATCTTCAGGCAGCTTGAAGTGCACACGGAGACCTATCTTGGAACTCGATCTGGGTTCATTGTGATTCACAAGAACACCTTCAAGTTTAGTTTTGGGGGTTTGATTTACTACGTGGTGAGAAGGAGTACGTTGGGGAGGTTGATGTTCAGTAGCAATTAAGTTGATTGAGCTCATTGTGTGAAGGCTAGCAGCATTACTGCTGTCTTCAGATGCTGAAATAGCAAATACCAAACTTTGGTGATAGGTAAATACCATAAATTATAGCAAAATGAAATGACAAAAGTTACAGTTGGAAAAACTCACTCTGATGTCCTTCCAGCTTCTGGACTGAGCTGACAGACCTAATTTGTTCCCTTAACAAAGCAATATTGTAAAGGCATGGGAAAAAGAGACACCATTCTAGTTTGGAAGATCCAGCAGTGGTCTTCAGCTGTGTCTCCCATGAATTCCACTAGCATCTTTGAAATACGAACTTTCTTTTCAGATAATTCTTTAACTTTTTAGTTATGAAGAACACTGCCAGAACATGAGCTGAATTGGAGTCAACAGTGCACTATGCTTTTGTGTACTGTTCTTTCCTCACCTAACTGCTTAGTGCCTTGGCAGTGTAAATTGTGTAGGCAGTATGAAGGAATCTGTTTTGAGGTTTCCTCCTTTGGGCTCTGCACCGAAGGGTTCTTGAAACAGCAAATTAGATGGTCCATAGAGATTCCACATACAGCTATTGCCCACATCTTGAGGTCAACAAGTTGTGGTTTTGAAGGACTGTATGGGATTTACTCCCCAATGTTCCTTGTTCCTTCACATTTCTAATTGGGGAAGGACACTTTGAAAAGACATGGCAATCCATATGTTCAGCCTGCTCTGCTTGTATTTACTAGCAAGCAAAGGACGAAACTAAACTCTTTACCTTTGACGGTTAGATGAGCTGTACTGGATACGGTGCCATATTTATTGCTTGCAGTGCAGGTGAAACTGCCAGAGTCTTCTGAAAATACTTCAGCAATAACAAGAGTACAAATTTCTTCTGCAAAGCATCAGAGCAGTGTTATTACTTGAAGTGAGCATGCATCGAACAAACACAGAAAGCCTTGACTACCCTTGGGGACATTTCCTTGATTTTGATTTTAGTTTCATCATTATTATCAGCTTTGGCAGCCTTTGTGTGCAGCAGCTGTTATCAGCATTGTCTGCAGCAACTGGTACCCTCTGTGCTCCAGCATGCCCAGCGAAACTGAAGAACAGGTGTCAGCAATGTTTGGAAAACATTAGAAAATGTTTTCCTAATTACATGGAGTACAGATTTTTTTCTCCGAAGAACTAAAAGTTTAATTTGGAGAAATATACTGTACTCTATACTCACGTCTTGATAAAATTTATGTCTTTTTATCTTTTTGCAGATCGAAAGATTAGTTATAATTATCTGGGAACAACTCAAGTGGAGTCAATCTGTAAAGTGAAGAAATACAAACGACATACATATAGGCTGGCATTTTCCAAAAGTACCAGTGCAGACTCACAGATAGAGGAGATGCTGCTGATTATACTTACAGAAAGTTACCTTTGCACCTTTTTGAGTGATGAGCACCAAAAATGTGCTAGCAAGATTGTACTAGCAAAAATTAAATTCCATCTTGGAAAGTCAGTCTGGGCTTACGACATTCCTGTCTGACCAGTATCTGACATGTCTAGGCAGCTAATAAATACCTATGGCAGTGGGATTTTAAACCTCTTGTTTGGCTGGGGAGCTGGGATGAGGAGGGAGAATATAATCTAAAGCGTATTGAAATGTGGGCTGATAGCATTTCTTCAAGTAGCCAGTCACTATTTTGCTGCCATTTTGCAAGAAATTTTCCTAAACCCCTGTAGGATTAATATTTTAAGAGTGTTTCTGTAGAAGACCATACCACACTTAAACTTGTTTCATGTCATCACTGAGGAAAATCTAATAGCAACAAAGAGATTATTTGCTAACAACTATAGAAGAATAACAGTTGATTATAGCAGTAGGATCATAGAACTAGTTTAAGACATTACAGTATCTAGTTTATAGTACTTGGACTTGCCAACCACTGCATGCATGGAAATCCAGATTCCTTCTGAATGAGCAGCAGGTGATGAGGCAGTGACAACTGCACCCAAGTGATTACCCTCTAAAAACTGCTTCACATTACTCAGCAGTGATGCCACTGGACAGTAAAGGAACAGCATCAGTGGGTTCTGGTACAAGCTCCATTTATTCGTTCCTAGGTCTCCGCAAAAGACATTGCAGAGAGAGCGAGTCTCGATTTCAAGATACTTTTTGGGATACAAATCTTTTAATAAGGCAAGAAGAGTCACAGAAGTTTATATTCCATAGGAATTAGTACTCCCTTGGCAATTTCGTGTCTTCAGGGGTACGGCTTTATATTTTTAATAATGCAAAGCATGACGTGGAGAGTGAGTGTCTCATGGAGAAGTAATCAAAATCTATAAGGCTCCTTTCCTCAAGTCATGCAGAGTAGCCTATGTTCTGCTCTGACCCTTGAAATTAGCAAATCCAGCCACTTTTCTAGGATTTGCTGATATCAGGGGTGGAACACCTGATGTGACACTCTCATATTACGCTGGTAGGGAGCAAAGGGAATGGCTGACATGGCTAAACATCTGATGCAATGTTCCCTAACTGGTCAACTAGATAAAAATAGCTCAGTCCTACATCATCTGCTACACTTCTGAACCTCAGGTATACAGAGGACCCTTATACATTAATCGTCTTAATGTTTAGCCCATAAGATGGTAAAATTTAGGTTCTAAATTAGAAGTGGTTCACAGCAGAATGGAAACATTATTTACTTCAAAAGTGGTAGAATTAATAGAAATTATGTGTTTATGGAAGTCTACAGTGAAATGCATCTCAGTAGTAGCTACAGAACATGGAGAAAAGAAGAAATTATGTTAATTAAATGATGGATTTTAAATAATCAAAAAAGTATGAGCCTTTTAATGATCCTCACCTGGTTCAGCCATAGATCGTGGTTCTAAAGGGAAGAAGAACAGAATTAGTAGATTGAGTATACTTACTTTTGACAATATTTTCTTCCCCTTAATCACTAAATATTAACTTTCATCTTCTCAATATGATGGAATACTCCCTTTGATCGAGTTTTCTGTTTAAGGGGTGGTGGAGACAGCCAGGCCTTGTACTCAATGGTATGTCTAATCCACTGAGCAATTTGAACACTTATGAACACTTCTGAGAATTTATGAATAGGAAATAAATTCTGTGAGAAGTACTTTTTGGAATGGTAGTACTACTTTATTGTGTCTTGAAGACAATTTCTGAAACCATTACAGACATAAAATCAAGTTATGATAAAACACTATTTCATTTAGGTTTGCTTTAGTGTGGTATTTAAGGAATTTTTATTGAATTTTAGCAAGTTTAGTATTCCAGTGACTTACAAGGAAACTGCAGATGTTTCAGCTGAGTTTGAGAATTAAATTAGAAGTAAATGTTTACAGCCTATCCTGTATCATGTGCAAACACATGTATGTGGAAGCATGCTAATGTTCACATCAGGTTACTTTTATGGATAAATAAGCCATTTACTGCACATAAGCACTACTATAATAGCACTTAACTGTAAGATGAGGGATTTCTGGGTAGTTGAACTCTACATTAATGGTGCAAACCCAAAAACAAACAGCAGAAGTAAGGCTGAAGTAGAAAAGGACATTGAAGTGGCAAAGGGATCAAAGCAGAAGCAGAACAATTAAATAATTTGGGGAATCTCAGACAAGTACTACCTGTGAGCATGCTGTTCAATTCATCCACAGTTTGGCCTACTGGAACCCAGATTTATTGCCATAAATACGGCTTAAATAGTTCTTACAAGTGTCATAAGAATTTCAAAGTGTTGCTATGTTATCAATTTTGTTGCTTGCCTATATTTTATTAGACGCAATATTTCCACACAAGAAACATACTTTTCTGTAATATCCTAAAATCTGGAGAATCTTCTATCAGTGTTCCTTCTCTATACCATTCAACCTTTGGGGAAGGAGCTCCTTTCACCCGACATTCAAAGACAACAAGCTGCCCCTCAGAAGCTGAAATATCCTGTAACATCTAATAGAGAAAATGAATAGACAGTCAGTAAATGTATTATTGATCTGGAAGTAATACTGATTTCATTAAAATTTCATAAAGCCACTTATCCTAGAATGGCTTAAGAAATGCATAATTCCCTTTATCTTTGCTAGAAAGTTTGAATTACCTCTGCATACATTTAATTGACCTCTTTAGTTTTCAAATATGTCATAGAACAAATTACCTTTGTAAATACGGGAGCAGCAATTATAGGTCTTCCATCCAATCCTTGCAAATAGTTAGTGGGGCTTTGAGCCTGTAAATGAGAAATTAGAAAGAAGTTCTTCAGTATGAGGGTGATGAGACACTGAAACATGTTGCCCAGGGAAGTTGTGTACGCTCCATCACGGGATGTGTTCAAGACCAGCTTGGATGGGGATTTGAGCAATCTGGTCAAGTGGGAGGTGTCCCTGCCCATGGCAGAGGGTTGGAACTAGATGATCTTTAAGGTCCCTTCCAACGCAAACCATTCTATGATTCTGTGATTTTATGATTACAAAACATGATGTTTAGGAGCACAGATGTTATTTTTCTATATAGAGGAGAAACGTGCTTTTCGACTGACACAGAAGAGATTTTTGTGTGTGAAGTCCAAAGCAAAATATTTCATGCAATGGATATAAGTAGACAACAACTTGGGATCTTCCTGGATGGGTTACTGCCTGAGTATAAAAAATGCTGTTATTACTATATTGAATTAATCACAGCAAGGAAAACTTCACTGCAGTGTATTATAATATTTTTCATTCATACTTCACTGCTGCTGGGTTGTTGTGTCCTTTTAAAAATTACTTACAAAATATTTATGGATGTCAATAAGGAAAAAGTTAAGCCCAGTCATGTGTGACTGCTACTGTAATTCTTCTTTGCTAAAATCGGACAATTTACAGAGGTGGAATATTGCCCCATTGATCCTACTCAGTGAGATCAGAGTGAAATTATTCTCCTTCTGGGAAACTTCATTGTATAATTTAATTAACAGAGTTTTTAATTGTAGTGAAACAGAAGCTGCCCCAGAACAGCAGAATTAATGATTCAGTACCTCAAGAAACATAGCCAGATTTTATAGATGGTGTCTTATAAACCACCAAGATTGTAAGTGGTAGTTTTTGAAATAACTAACGCTCTTGGATTAAGCAGACTCTGTCAAAATGGCAAAATGTTGCAAAGAAACACCTTTTAGAGTGGGCTTATGGTCCTTGAGAGTCACCATGTTGTCTCCCCTACCTGATTAGCTGGTGTCGACACAGGTTGGACAGGTACAGACACTGGCTGAACCATGGCAGATGGTACCTTGGAGGTTTCTTCGTGCTTGGTTGCAGTTCTACTGGCAAGAGATGCTGCATTCAAGGAGGTGTCAGCTGGCTTTGGTTTTCTGGGAAACATTAACCAGAAACAAGTTCTCTAATTAGAAGCTAGAGCGATGTGTGTGTCCCTTAGGTGTGTCTGTCCCAGTTACAGCCTCACTTCTGGGGTTGAGTTCCAATTGATTCAAACTGCTGTGTAGTCCTAAGTAAACTGCACTTTCTAAGAATCAGGCTGTATGTCTAGCCACTGCAGTCTCTCATACTTAGTTCAGTTACACCACATATAATAAATGGCCTGGATTAACCCAACTGTGGCTTGAAAGCTGCTGTTACCAGCTCTGAGCAGCATGAGAGAGCAATGCTGGTTTCTCAAAGGACAGTACTAGATTCTTTTGAGCTGCTCCCTAATCTTGTATGAAGGTTTGGGCCTGTAAGATAATGAAAGTACCATGGTCTGCTTGGATACAGATTTAATAAGTTACTGCTGAAAAATTCAAAGAGAGATATGCTTTCTGACCTACTTATGCAGTTTTGGCAGTGTACGTGTCAGCAACTCTTCACTTCTAGGGTTTTTCTATATGAAACTAAAAGCTGACCCTATTTGTTTTTATTGCTAAGTAAAATAACACAGACAATGAAGAGGTGGTCTTTTTATTCAGTTTGAGAAATGCACTGGCTGCTCTGGAATGTACCATAGGTCCACCCAGAAAAGCCAGCCTTCAAAACAGAGGATGCCTTACTCAGAATGAATGTGTGATCACTGATTTCTCTTTTGAAATTGTGAACTTTCATTTGCACTTGTTCTCATATTAATTCCCTTTAATTACAAGTTTTCAGATTCATGTGACAAGAGCTGTCAGTGTTTGATTTGGGGTTTTTTTCCTTCTAAAGACGTACAGAGTGCAATACATTGCTTCACAATTTAATGAGGTAAAGAACTTAGAGATGCCATCGAGTGATCAGGATCATGGTCAACATTATATTAATGCCTAATGAGATGAACAAAAAAACCCCATTATGCCTGAGATATTTGAAAAAGTCTGAGCTAGAACTATGGAAAACTTTGCAATTCATCTCTAAACCTTTGAGATCTTCTTGATGTTAAGTTTTCTACTAAACCCTTATTTTTATCCAAGTCCATAAAGCAATCCAGGCTGGAGTATTTTATGACTTTGAAGTAAAATCATCTAAGACAGGATTTGCTGTCAGCCTGAGGTCTTCAGTCAAAGACACTGCAGTGTTTTGTGTTTGCATTTTTTAAAAAAATGACATTTGTAATACATATTACCCACCTTAATAAAAAAAAAAAACAAACAAAAAACCCCAAAAAAAGCAGAAGTCTATGTATTAAAATTTCCTCTTTATAAAGCACTAGTTGTTCTTGGGGTTGAATTAATGCATACAAAGGAATTCAAAATAAAAGATTGATTATTTTTGTTTTCAGACAGTCTGACTCCTTTTATATTTAATAGTAAGAGTTTGATTCTGAAAAATTATAGATTCTGAAAATTTATAGATTTTTAACAGCATTGGATCAATTTCTAAATGCACAGAGAATGGATTTCATTTAGGAAAAGTAAAACTATTTCACAGGTTTTAGATTACATCTGATACCTTTTTTTTTTTTATAATTAGTTTTTATACCCATCATTTCAGTTCATTCCAGTTCATATGTATTATTTTCCTTATTTCAATTCTAAATAATCTATGTATAGCTGTCTTCTGACAAAAACTTCCTGACATACCATATTTTCATGTGAGAAACTTTGCTCCACTGTTTTTCCAAGTCAGACGCTTATATCGGAATTTAAGTTGGGTCTAGTCAAATGACATCTGTTTTAGTACATTCATTTTAGTAGTTTTATCTTTAAGGTAATGTATTTTTTTCTTATGTGTATATTTCATATTAAAGATGAAGACATACAAGCAAATGTATATTTTTCCAACCTATTTGTAAACAAATATATAAAAAACCCCAAATGTAAACAAGCACATGTAAACAACTAAACATGAGCAAAACCCAACCCAGACAATTCAAACAAATCCCAAACTAAAGCCTAATGTGTTGAAAGTTGCAAGATATTAATGGAAACTGAAATGCCTACGCTTGCAGGGTTTTTATCTGTAGAAAATATGGAAGATGTAATTGATCTTAAACTTACTGATCCATTTCGTCTTTGATGATTTCACCTTCAGAGTCAGAAGAAGAGACTCCTATGAAAAAGTTAAAAAAAATCACTTAGCAGAGAGGGTTTTGTTGAAGTTTATCTATGAATGATAGAAACCTTTATTCAGATTTTCTCTACAGCATTCTGAGGCTATATATTATAAAGCTATAACAAAACAAGAGATCACATTGCAGAGGAAATGAACCAATGTTACACACTGTAAGATGCAGAACTGCTGTTGATATAAGGCAGATTTGAGATGAGGTGTGACTGAAAAACGTCATCCGAGAGTGAGTGTATGCCTAGGTTTTTCTCAGATCCTCTTTAAAATGCCACTAGGATGATTATTCTGTATTTGCTAGATATTTTTTTTTCTCAGACACCTGATACTATCTGTTTAAAAAAAAAAAAAAGGGCAATAAAGAGAGAGAACTGGAATCGTAGTTGTTATTCTTAAACTAGTGCCTCCTAGCATATTCTGGAAAAGATAGTAGCTCGATTTACTAACAGCTGTCTTACTGAGACATTTTACAGGTTTGATTCAACCTTCACTGTGTTTGAAATCTGCATTTTCCCTTCAGTTCCTGCTAGTGAGCATCTCCATCAGCCATGGCTTCACCCAGCATGCACAGAGTTAGGTAAAAGCAGCCTTGGCCCCAGTCTCGAGGACCAGTAAATCCCTGCCAAGCACAGACATCTCCTGTTAATGTCAGGGGCAGTGCAGATACTAAAAAAGGATCCGTCCTTTCACTGTCAGATTAGAGACATGAAGGAAGAGTAGCAGTAGAGCAAAATTAACCTTGTATTAGAGTGGGGTAGGTGCTTTAATTTATGAATGGTCCCACTGCTGTCTTTGGTGCAACTCACTATATTTCTCTGCATGAGAAATGGAAAAAAGACAAAAGGAAAAAAAAAAAATTCAATTTATAATCTTGCTAGCACAATGATAGATGCAATCTAAAACCTTACCCAAGAAAGTGTCAAAAAGGAATGTAATAAATAGGCCTCTCTTGAGCCAAGTAAGATATATTAAAAAGCTTAAGGAGAAAGAAGAGACCAAAATCAACACATATATATTCTGTTTTATTTACAGCATCTATTGTGCAAGTAAACTATCAAATTGCTGGCATATTTATTTTAGTCACAAGGTCCCAATAATGAGTTAGGATGAAGCTATCCTATATAAAATTTGTAATAATGACTGTAGGGAAAAGAGATCAATAAGAATTAGGCACAAAGATTAGGTTCTTGTATTTCTTTAGAGTAGCACAGACAAAAAATATATTGTGGCATCAGAATGTCAATATTTCTAGACTTCAATCTGTCAGTGAGATATATAAAACATCTTGGAAGCAACACAATAAAATTATATGTAAAGGGCAGTCACTTGTCCGAAGGGTATTTTACAGAAAAATAATAAATTTGTTAGTAATGACAAAAAATGCTGACTCCCTGCTATGTATTTTTGGTCACAAACTTATTACACAGCTAACAACCAAAATACATAATTGTATCTTAATCCTGTATGACCACACCAATTTCTGCATCAATTCTAGCATTACCTTCTATGTAAATCTCTGCAGAAGTGGAGTCTGTTCCATAGATGTTTGAAGCAAAGCACGAGTAACGTCCTGTATCCTCCTCAAAAGCTTCAACAATAACCAGGGAGTGTTGATCACCTGCCTGGATAATTTGAATGTCTGGTGAGTTTTCAAGCTCCTTCCCTTCACAGTACCACCTGCAAGGCAAAAAGTACTGTTTATCATTGCAAACAACTTGACAACTAGAATGACTATGTTCCAAGTCTTTTTGATGATAAAAGGGGGAAGGTTTAGCCTGAAGATTCTGAGAGTACTGTAGGCAAATGTTGAATCAACAGTCATAGGAATAAAATATTTATGATTTTCATCATATCCAATTACAGCAAATAATTGAGCTCCTTTCTTTGCAGTATTTAAACATACTAACAAAATAGTTTATGTAAGTGACTCTAGCACATATTTTTCTTAATATACAGATTTTGTAGTAGAGTAGACGAGTTCTAAATGTGGAATGCTATCAGTCCAGCTTTGAATTTCTCTTGAGGTACATTCAGATCTGTGTTGTGGCTTAAACTGTAGCAAAAAAAAACCCCAACCCTAAGTAAACAAATTGCCCTCAAACTTACTGTGCCAAAGTTGATGTTGATTCATAATGTGACTGACATTTCCTATAACGTTACTCTTTGTTTTGTCATGCATTTGAGACAATCTGCTTTTTATAAAAGATGGTGTAAGTATATCACAAGGAGAAAGAAGCAATCTGTTACAGTATAGATGCACTTCCTTACAGGGACATGGCCAGTGAGACAGCTGGACTTGAGTTCTTTTCTGCATCATACTGCTGTTTCTCTTCTAAACACAGCTACACATCCAAGGATGTAATGGGCCCTTTAGAGACTTCACTCTCTCATCTAAAGGCATTCCTAAGTCCCTCAGTGTTCAAAAGCAATGTTTTAGTAGAAAATGCAGGGATCCAAGCAAAAGTAAAGCAGCACCTGAAAAGATGTCTCCATGGGAAGTGTTAATGACAGTAGCTGTCAGCTCAACCTGAGAGCTAGCAGGAGGGGAGAGCAGGCCTGATTCCTATCACTCCTTAGGATGGAAAAGACAGAACAGAAAGAGAAAAGCAGGTGGGTTTGCAGAACCAGATTCAAATGTAATAAGACAACCTAGGTTTCATAAAGAAGGTGTAGTACTATGTGTAGGGATCCAGAGTTAAATGTTTGTGATAATAGAACTACCTGTGTTTTTAGCTGAATCTGAAAAGCCAAACTAAGGTGCATTCACCTTCACTGTAACTTTTCTGATAAATATAGATAGATATAAAACTACACAAAAATATTTGTGTTTTCTGTTTACTGCTGCTTTCTTAACTATGTAGGGTTGATTAATGCATCGTGTGCGTGTGTGGGAGGGGACTGTCATACTGATAACATTTTTTATTCAACTGATTTTTAAAAATGAGTCATTTTTTCATGCATCTCTATGTAGTACTGTGGTAAAAGTACCTGCTCATTTTTAAGTGCATACGAATGCTACCAAAGCAATGGCAAATGTATTTTCTGTTATATATTACAGAAAGTAACACCATTTATGGAAAGGATAAGGATTTATTTTTGAGTAATAAATTGTAGCAATTCATATTTCCTGGCCCATACTATAAGGTACTTTAATAAATTTCCACCTCGGATGATTTTGAAAAACATTAATAAATAAATTCGTTTAAGCATTCAATTGTATCCACATCTTGGAGGCATAACTTTTTACAACACTGTGCTACAAACTAAGCATAAAGAAACCCCCAAAATAATATCTTGGGAAAACAAACAACCTTTGAGACAGCCCCTACAAATGGAAAGGCAGAATTTAACAGAAGTATGTTGTAGAATTGGAAAAGGAGCCTCACAGGGACTGCAAGGTATGAGGGAGTACAGATCTGGAACTTAAATGCTGATCACATAGCTAAGAAGTAAACCATGCACTATTTGTGCACCGTCAGTCCTAGCTGTCCAACATGGCTTTCTAAGCAGACAGGGTATTCCCCAGTCTACTTGGAGTTGCTGTTAGTGTAATCTGTAGCTGTCCAGTCAACTGACTTCAAAGTACAGCTTGGAAGGAGTACAGGTCTGCCTGTTACGGAGGGAAGCTGCTGCACTGTAGAATGAATCATATTGCTTAACACAATTTCCCCTTTTAGAAAGGCAAACCTTTGTAGCTAGAGAGCTAGAACTTAAAAGTCTTGATTCGTGTCTGCATCTGCTTCCTGCTTCTCTTTTACAAGCCTCCATTGTAACAGGAATTGAAAATAGGTCTAAGAAAATTACTTTTACGAATTTAACATTTCCAATTGCAACGGGCAGTCATACAGTAAATATCATTGTGTTAAAAGAGGATGCCAGTGGGGTATAAAATATCCTAGCTCTCTTCCCTGACATTTTGCACCTACGCTATAGCTTTGCTCCCCTAAAATTATATCCACAGCCTTCTTGCAGGGTTTTACCAGTGAGAAACTGGCACTGCTTTATGTGGAAAACTTCACCCAAAATTATTCTTTTCTCTTCCATTTGTGCCTTAGGGGTCCGGCAGACAAGCTCTTGCAGATCTGGCATCAGTACTTTAAAACTTTAAGATCCTGCCATCTTCTTTGCAGATTTCTCACTCTGTAGCAAGGATGGCAGGTTCAAATATGCACCCAGGCCCATCTGCCCCAGCTCTGCTCTAATGAAAATGGATTTACTGGTCTAATAAAAATAGAACACTAGACATGTGGATCTAAGATAACTGAAGCATACAAATTCTCTTATATGTCACTTTTGGTAAATGTTAATAGCCATAAAAGAAGGGACTGGGCAGTCAGGAGGCTACAGGCACATCTGGAATTGCCACAAGTGTTTGCTTGAACTCCGTGTGAGCCACAGCATTCAGGGAGTATTCCTCTGTCCCTCAGAATTTTGACATAGTTCACTTGCTAGCTTTTCTACCATTCTGCTGGGCAAAATGAGATGCTCTGAGGTACTTTCTGTCAGTGGACAATCTGGGACAACACTTTACTCCAGGATAACTTTCAGCAGCCATTCATGCTGCTGCTCAAACCTCAATGGCACTTGTTTAAGGTGCTTCACAACACGGCTGTAGACAGTGTTCTGGTTATTAACCAAACCCATACAATGTGCAGCACTTCTGGAAATTTAAGAGACATCTGCCATCATACAAAAGGGATCAATTACGACAGCACATATCCTGGCATGCCAGGAGAGCTAGCACATGGGAAAAGATAAATAAGAACTTACTGGGTGTTCTGGCTCAGCCTACAAGTCCACCTAACCCTGTATGCTGTCTTGACAGTGGCCAAAAGCAGCCACTTATGGAAGAGTGTAAGAACGGGGCTAAAATATACATGTACATGTATGTACATCTATATATTTCTCTGGAGTATATAGCCATTCTGTTTATCTTTTATTTACCATTATCTTGATCTTTTTTTATAAGGTGAGAAGCAGCACTTAAAAATAATCTCAAAAAGTTGAAATCACTGGTCTTAAAATGATTATTTACACATTACCTTTCTTTTAAAGATTTTCCCCATCAGAGTACCATTACCATTAATTGCTAATAGATCACACTGACATGTAGTTTGCAAATCCTGCTTTTTATTTGTGTCATAATAATTTTGAAAGAATTGGTTTACACTTCCACTGAAAATACATTTCCTTTTAAAATAATGGTCTTTCTGTCTTCTGGTTGAGATACAGTGTTCATATTCTAATGTCCTAATCCACTAAGGTACCTTCAGACCTTCAGATCCTCTAGCAAAAACCTCTTCAAAGAGAAGGAACGGGTACCTCTATTTTAGTTTTTGCCCATAATGACTTGCCCCATTCTGGTATTTTCCTCACTAATAATTAGATACAGAAGGTTTTTTTTTTTTTTTGGCTGGCTCCCCAGAAGTACACATCACATTTGCTTTTCTATATGTCCTTATAAACATGTAGATACAGACATGGTCTGTGGTCCTTGGTATCCAGAACACAAACATCTAGTGCCTGGGATAAAGGAACAACTCTACTACAAGTGAGGAGAGGAAATGTTTAGCAATCCCAAGGGAGAAGTATGGTAATGTGAATTACAGGATTGATTGAAAAGGTCCTTTGAAATTGATTATTGCCATTTTTTGAGTTCTAGACCTTGGAATTATATAATATTCCTTTGATCCCAAAGGGGGATTTAAAAAAAAATAATTCTATGTACAATACAGTTTGTTCTTCTGTTGTCAGGATTTACAATTGGTGATAACTGACAATGGTCACCTTTTTGGGAGAGGAGACCTAAGGCTCATGCACAGTTATATGACTGCAAGCACAGATTGGGTGTATGAGTGCACCAGTCACCTTTGAGGTGTGCGATTCATGTAGGCAACTGTGTGCTTTGGGAAGTGAGTCATGGCACTTACTCATGTCTTTTTATATACCTACCTCATGCCTGCCTTATAATGTAGCCTTGTTCTAGCATGTTAGCTTTAGCAGATATGAAAAGCTGTTAAGGAGAATACACATATTCTAGAGTTTGATCTCATTTTCAGCAGCGTCTTTTCGGAACATGAAAATAACTTCTGTAGTACAGTGATACTGTATTTTTGTGTCTACTCAAATGTGGCTCCTCACTCAAGTGACACAAAAGCAAAACACATTACACAAAATGCTGCGATATAATCACCTACTGGTACAAGAACTTGTGTTACTACTGATCACCTTTTCCTATTACTCTGGTGTGTGTGTGTAAAGAGAAGTCTGCATTGCATGCCTTTGTGAGGCACAGTTCTCATTTTCTATAAGCAAATTTAAAAACACCAGGTAAGCTGCTTCTTCCAGGTTTTTAGTAATATAAATGGTAGTATATTCCTTTAGTAGACTCAGACAGTGAAGCAGGATTGAATTAATTCTTTTTCCTTTGGTTAGTCCAAAATTTGCAAGCTAAATGATTTAAAACTTCAGGAATAAACTTGTTTCAAACCTGTGTTTAGTTCTTCTATGCAGTGTGTACTTTAGTTACTATTTTCACCATAATGTTAAAGTATTTTGAGATTAAGCTGAGAAAAAGAGCATGCTACATGTATGTTTTCTCTTCACAATGCTTATAAATGGAAAACAATTCTCTCTTGTGAAATGAAGCTGTATTTAGATCTTCAGTATGGCCATACCTATTCCTTGCTTATTAACATTTTCTTTTATTCTTACCATAAAAACATTGTACATGTCAGTTCCAAGGGGAGTTCTGACATTATGATACGTGACAGGACTGAAGTAGGCAATACTCTCTGGCACTGACATTTCATTCCTGCCATGAATTCATCGTACAAGGCAGGTTCACATTAAGCACAAGCAGTGTCATCTGCTGTGTCAAATTCATCCGAGATCCTAATCCATTGACTTGACTGGAGTTGCATGTAAGAGAAGTTTGGCTCTCTTGACTGAGCACTAAAAGAGATCAATGTTTTCATTTGGCAGCCAGGAAGAAAACAATCAGTTTTACATGGCTTCAGAGTCTCAAAAAATGTGATTAGTTGCAGATCTAGTCTCCTTAAACAAAGCAGCACTAAAATGCATTTCTTAAGCTTTGAATGTCTATGTTAAAGAATGTTTTCATGGAAACCTTATGACATACAGCCTGTTTTTAGAACATCAAATCCTCATGACACTTCCAGGAGAGCTGTGTATGCCAAAACATGCAATGTGATTCATAAGTAAAATTAACTTAGGAGTGATGTGCCAAACAGTTCAGAAAACTGTAGGCACCTCTGAACTTGGAATAAGGAGTGCTCTCCTCATGGAGAAGAGTGAATATCATAGCTATCATTACTCGTACAGAAACTGAGCTGTAGAAGGAAGCATGAGAACAAGGTCATGAAAACCTCTTACCCTTTGGAAATATGCTACACGCTTCTCTGAAACGCTTGCTTCTAACCTACGGTATAGTCAGAGTAAAGCAATCAATCAATAATTTAAGCTCTTTAATTGTGAGCTACTGTTTGAGCTAGCTAGAGGCCCATGTACTGTAATAGTATCAATCTTTGTCTCTTCTGTGACACTGTGTTCAGCTGATGATGCTGAAAAATGGCTAAAGTTTTATTGAAACTTCTTTCTAGATACGTAGGCTGAGCAAGCTTCCGCTAGCATGCAGTCTTGTTACATTAAGGCTGAGTTATCTTAAAAAGCAGTTGGACACAGCTGTCTGTGTTTGGACAAGCAGGATTTAGCTTTTCATATACTGATATTTCAAATCAGTTCCTAGTTTCTTCTCTAGCTCCACCATCCAGTTTTCTGTCCTGCGGTGAACCCTTGTATACACCAGATAGTTATCTGTGAAGCCTGCAAACTGTACTGCTTTATCATTGCCAATGATATTTTGATCCTGATATATCATGAATGTCATTAATATGTAATTTTTTGTACCTTAAAATTTGTTTTGTACTCTCTTGCTTTCAAACATGGTATCTGTCCACCATATTTTCTTTCCATTCCTGTGATTAGCTTCTTTCTAGGCCTCCTGTCTCTTAATTTCTCTTCTATAATCCTCATTACATCAGTTTAACCACCTGGTTGTTCCCAGTGTTGGCTGAGAAACTACAATGGACAGCTTGGTGAATCTTGTTTTTGTTTCACAATGCTCTGGGTTCCCACAGTACTACTTCTTCATTCCAAGTGTATATATTATAAGCATTATAAGTAACTTGGGATTCCTTTCTGTGGTTAGGAAGTGCATTTGAAGTCCTAGGACACAGACAAGCATGCATTAGCACATGTGTGTCCAAAGGAGGCTTTTTTACTGAGTTTGGTCATTCAGCTAAGCTGGAGGAAGAAGACATCATGCTTTAAAGTCAGTCAATATTGAGCTTTTTTTTCATCACTTGCTACCATGACAGTTGGTCCTTTCCTGGCACTAATGATTTTTGTGTCTCTCTTGCTTATCTATTAGAATTCTTCTGTCCTTGACCAGTTTCACAGATACCAAACTAACTCACCAGAACCTCCAAAAACTGTTCCCCTCAAAGCAAGATGGTTGCCAGTTCTGAGCACAGTTCTGGGCATACTTGCATGACTATGGCCAACAAGATTTTTCCTTCACTATATTGGAAGCTTTGCACATCAGATCAAATCCCTATTTATAGGGGAAAAAACACCCTGCATTCTCATGGTCCCCATGGTTAATGGAACAGATACCCCAAAGTACAGTATATTTTCTGTCTTCCTGGTTCTGTAGCAGTGACTAAAAAGGCCACGATTACTGGAAGCACATCAATACTTATCACTCAAGCAAGTGAGCTTTTCATACTCTTTCTTAGTGTTATTCCTACACATTGGTGGAGTTAAAAGAATCTTGGATGAACAGGACAAAATTTTTGTTAACGAATAATTATGATCAAGAAACTGTTTAATCAACTAACATTCCAAGCTTTCTCCTTCATCCAGCGCGTACATAACATACACAGAGGGGAGAGAGAGTTCAAACTTCCCCTCTTGTGATTTACCTTTTATTTGTTGGTTTAAATTGTGAAACTGAAAGCTGATCCTGATCTTCTTTAGCTTGACTGTTTAGGACTGACTTTCCTATGCGACTTCTTTTTCCCTGTCCCTACTTCCCTTGGCCTTGGGGCATCAGCATGTGAGTTCTGGACTTCTGTGTTGGCTCCTCTAAGACCTTGACCTGGCTACAAGCATGAGTCAGGAAACCAAGTGTGCATTTTTGTTTGGAGCAGTACAGTGCCTGTTAGCAGTGTGTTATCACTGGAAATGTCTGATGAATGCTTATTCTAGAAAAGTGTAACAGTTCCTGTATTGACCGTCATTCACACAAGTAGCTTATTATTTAAAATAAACAAAATCAGATGTTGAAACAGAAATTTGGATGGAAAAGCTTTAGTCTTGTTGGGACAAAAATACACCTAAGTTACAAAGGTACTCGTCATCCAACTCTGTGGAATTAAGCGGTCCCTGAATCGGGTGCATAGGCATCCTGGGCATCCCTGGATACTCCGTGGGATGAGTCATTGTTCCTGGGTTCTCTGCTATGCCTTTGCAAGGCTTTGTAGTGTCAGTTTCTAATTCAGATAGCTGTTAAAAACCTAAACTTAGATGGCACCAGCACTCCGTCAGTTTTATGTATGTGTCAATGGCATGGGCATGATATGCTGTTGGAAGGCTGGTGTTGTGGCCTTCTGGAGAAACACATAAAATTAGCATTCTGTGCCAGAGTGTATGTCTATAAACAAGCAACTTGGTGTTCACCTTTTCTGAATACAAAGAAAGCCAGACTGAGTTTGTGTACAGGTCTATATGCAGAAAAGAAGCATAGACTCCACCAAGGGAATACCTCAAAATTGTTAAAGCAGTGAATTTAAACATGAAACATAGTAGAAAGCATATTCTTCCCAAACAAGACTTTTTTTCCCCAGCTTAGAACAGATTCCTCCTCTACAAACAAATAATTTAGTACTTTGGAAGTTCACGTTGCTGTCAGGAACAGGAGACCCTGCGTGGAACCACAGCTCAAGGTCTTGGTAGGAACTGAGAACCTACTGAAGGCACTAGTGGGTCAAAATGCTCTGACAGGCACAATTCAGGGATCCTGGGAACTGGGTGACTTGTCTTCCTGACAAGGCTTCCTGACCCTAAGAAGAGGATTCATTTGTATATCCTTGTTCCTATGTACTTAATAGTGCATTGTAAAAGCTTCTTCTGAAAACTTAGGAGTTGCTGTACCGGAAATCCAGGGGAGTAGAAGACAGATTCTTTACCATGAAAATCTTTGGAGCTTCCATCTTTGGACATTGCTATAGTTTTCATTTTGGTGATGGTGCCTATTAGTTCAGTAAGAAAAATGGTAGGAGGTGTTCACTACAGTAGAAGTGGTAGTAGTGCTGTACTGAGCATTAGTCAAATATACAAGGAAGCCAATGAGCTGACAATTGGAAAAAGTGGACAATCTGTAAAGCTCAGAGTCCCTTAATCAGATGCTGAAGATGTAATTAGTTCTTTTCAATATTTAGAAAAGCAACACAGATTTCTAAAATGCCTATAAAAGGGATAGGCAACCATCTAGACTACACGTATCTATGATACTGCAGATATTAGGATGCAAGTATGTATAGTATGTCTCTAAAAGTTGGATAGAGTTTTCCTTTCTATTGGATTGGTACAGTCTCAGCAAGGGAAATATAATTTCACCACTGTAAGTGAGAGGTAAGTTTGACTAATGAGTTCTCTTATGAACAAATCTGGACATAGAAATGCTGATAAGATCTAAGAATTTTCAAGATAAATTTAAAAGTTACAGTAATTTATTCGACTGATGTCATTTATGAATAAAGCGTAACCTTTTCACATTTCCTTTCATCTCCAGTGATCTTTGCAAATGTTACTTATTTAACTTTCAGAAGCCTCATAGATATAGGTGAAAACTGAAGCACCAGAATTAGCACGCTAGTCACACAACACGAATAAGTGTCAATTAATAAAGGTGCCTTACACTTGATAAAACAGAAGTGTTTTTTCAAAGGTCACACCAGAATCACTGTCAGAATTTGAATCAGAATTGAGCTGCTCCTGGTTATTTATGTAGTAACTTAAATGAACTCCTTTCCTCTGCTTATGTATGGATGTTTTTGGGTTACGGGATCCTATGTTCACTCATCTCAAATACCTTCAGACATCAGCATAAGGTATTGCAGCGATTGGTGTTCTTAGCCAATTCACACTATCAGTCTTGATTTCCATAAAGACAACTGACTTTTCTCACTTAGGAGATAGCACTTTCTTTTAATTATGAAAATACAGTATTTTAAAACAGTTCTCTAAGATTCAAAGAAAGTAGTTCATATTTCTAATAAATAACAATGATGAGCATATATTTTTTAATGCATTTTTTTTCTTTCTCAGCAAATAAAATCCAAAAATGTCTTTTCTTAGAATATGAGCAATCTTTTGTATGATTTAAAGAAAGTAATTTTTTTTTTCCTAATCCATTTTAATATCCAAGATGAAGAGACTTCTGCTACAGATTACTGAAATACATGCATCAAAATATCTGGAGAGAGTAAGGCATACACCTACCGTTACAGAAATATAAAATGACAAGTGCAGAATATGTTTACCTGACTTCAGGTGCTGGGATTCCTACCACAATGCAGTCCAATTGCACTTTGGTTCCTTCAGGAACTTCCCTGCTCTTCAGTTTTTGAGTAAAGCGTGGTGGTTGTCCAATAGGCTCATCAGAACATACGGATGCAGATTCTGACTCTGGTTTTAGCTCTGCACTTGTTAATTGATTAAGAGATTCCAAGTTCGTTGCCTGCTGATAATCTGTTTGTTCAAATATTTTCTCTGCTTTGTTTTCCAAGTCTTGAGGTACTGGAATGGTAAGCCGTTCTCTGTTTTCTGATGTGCTAGATAAGCTAGAGCTACCTTTCTGAGCAAGTTTATTCTTAGAATCAATTTTGCTCCTGTAGTTTTTGCATGTTCGGGGTCTTATTCTTTCAGAGTTGTGAGCTTTGAACAGTGACGAGAGCTCCTCAATAAAATCTGCAGCCTTGTTGAGGAATTCCTTTTTTGATTCTGATTCAGAAGGAAGATGATGTTTCTTTAGATCTTGACAGCTCCCTTTGGAGCCCTTTGTATTTTTGCCATGGTCCTCACAAAAGTTGGAGTGCAGGCCATTGTCCGATGTTTTCAAATCTGTAGGCTGGGCCATTTGTTTGCGTTTTCCTGTGCTATTCAGCTGATCTGGGGGGTGCTGTGAATGTGCCTGAAGCTCATCCTGTTTAGTTTCCAGTGGATTCTGACCAATAGCTTGTCTGGCCAGGTTTACACTCTCATCTAGCTCTTCTTGGCTCAAAAAGGCAGACAGGTCTGGAAGGTCATCTTGGGCAGCTACCTCGTCTGAATCACCAGAAGCGTTGCCGTAGTGGAAATTATGCGAATCTGGTTCCGATCTGGTTCTTTCACTCTTCCCTTGATGGTTAGTTTCGGCTAAATAACTTTCTCTCAGAAGTTGAGATATTGAAGTTGAGGATTCTAAACTGTCGTCTTGCATGCTGCCAACAAAAAGGACAAATAGGACCACACCTTATCAATAGCAAATTTTTTGATTGCACACAATTACAGGCTTCTGAAAAGCAGAACACATTTTCAAAGTGTATCTGTGTGCTGAATATTAACTTGTAAGCATGGCCTGGTTTTAAAGGCCTGCTTCTGTCCATACTGATACTATTGCCTTCACCCAGGACAATTCATCCTTAGCACTTTCTACCCTTGGTAGCTGTACGTACCTAAAGCAACTGCAAGTGTGTTAATTTAGACCTTGTTCCAGGCAAAACTTCAACTACAGAGCTATTAACTGAGTTTCAATGTCAAATCTTTATCGTTGCTTATGTGTGTTTCATAGCTAAGAAAGACACTCATCAGAGAGATTAAATGCTGAGTATTTCAAGGACTGAAAGTTGTGAGAGAATAGCAGTGCTTTTAAATTAAATTAAATATAGCTTGAAAGACACTGAAGTAGCAAGTAAATGAACCCTCAAAAGCATTTGAGGAATGAGGAAGGAGGAAGAAGGGAAGAGAACAATAATAATCTATAAGGACAATTTTTCATTCAAAATTCTTAAAGTTATTCCATTATAGGAAGCAATAATGGTCCTAAATGTTCTATACCTTCTTAAATTAAGCATTATTTATAATAAACTATTTAAAGTAAGTAGAGAATGCTGTCATTATTTGATATGAACATCATCTGTACTACAGGCCTTTCAAAATCTTTATCTTGCATCATCCTGATTCTGTAAAAAATGTGCCAGAGATAAGAAGACAGTATCAGAAAGCTCATACTTAACCTGCATGCCTGATAAGCAAAGCTCAAGTACTTCTGAGGTATGCATATATATATGCAATATATATTCTCCCTTTTATTTACACAAGAGCCGTTATGAATGTAGAGGGATTCAGACATCCCATTAACACATTCATCGTAAGGTGGCTGAAATAGTAAGACAAGACAAATACTCTTCACAACCCTTAAGAGAGCTGATACCTCACAGATACTGAAACAAGCTCGTGACTATTTACTGAATCTGTCTCTCAGAATATGCAGTGCAGTGTCTTTCTCCTGCTTCATTTAGGGCCTGGCAAGTCTTGCTGTGATGGTTTCAAATATTCCTACCCCAAGCTGTCTGATTTGTCACACTGCAGAAGGTTCTGTTCCTGTTGTGGCATCAAGAGAAGGGAACACTGTGCCATTTTCATTCATAGCCTTAGGCAACAGCTTGAGTGGACAGAGAAAGAGAAGGAAAGTAAAGAAGGTATCTCTGCTGTGAAAGGCTTTCTACTCTGATAGTGGGACAGTTGTACCCAGAAAAGGGCTGGTAAAAAACAAATGAAATGGTAGTATCACATACTGCTGCAGTATTTCTTCCTCGAATAGAAGTGACAGCCCTTCTTCCTTGTTTACAAAAAGGAAAGGTACAATTTAAACTGTGTATATTCTTCTTCAGTGAATGAACATTAAGCTATGATATTCTGATGAGCATTTTGAGACTTTAATCCTTCTGCCTGAGGCACAATTTGTTATGTAAAAAATATTTTTCTTACATGAATATTTTGACATCTTACACTTATTGATTTTTGGTTTATTTTGGTAATATGAAACAACCAAAATCAATAATCAAACAAAGGCACCCAATCTAAATTTGTACCTGTACAAAAAATGACAAAATACCATCTAAATCATACGCTTCCGAGCACCCAATCTAGTCCCTGCGACTGAGCCAGGGACTGCAATATTAATTGAACACTTGGCATTGAATTATCTGGCACAGTGTTTCAGTGAAGCTGCGGCACGTAAGAGAACATTGATTTGGGAAGCCCACATGAGATAACGTTTAAGCTGTTTCATGACTGGGCAGAGTATGTAATTTAACCTCTTAAGAGAACAAAGAGGTCTCCGTGAGGCTTAAAGTTCCTGCTCTGTGGATACTACTTTTGCTTGCTCAGCTTTTACTTCCCAAACAGCTGTGCAACCTTAACTGAAGCTGAACGTGTTTAAGGGGTTATATTATCTTGTTTACGTGCTGATAGCATACTATGTGCTGTAAAGGTCACAGCTAAAGCTACAGTTTCAGTCCCGAAGAGTTTGAGTACATTCTAACGTAAGGAGTTTACAGCCTGGAAGACAAACCTCGCACGTGAATATACTGCAGACCTAGAATATAGGGCAAGTTTGCTTTAGACCTCCTCCACATGTGCTTCTGGGTATCTGCTTATAAGCAGAGAGGAAGAAGCAGAGCCATAGCCAGCTCTTCTCTGCACTGAGCAGCTGGCTTAGCCTGCAAAAAGAGAGCATGGAGTGCTTCTAGCAGGATGTCAGACAACGTGCAGTCTCTCAGAATATCTCTGGAGGGAAGCAGCGCTGTGCTAGCCTCTCTACATGTGGCTAGCATCCAGCTGTATGTGCCTGTGTATAGCTTTAGGTGCTCCAGAGGAAGGCTGTATGTTAGGTAGTTGGAGAAGTATGTGTTTTACATGGTTGCAAAATTTAGCTTGCTACGTTTCTTGGCCGCACGCTTTCTGAAACATTGCAGAATGTCACATCTTCATTTCATCTCAATGTCGGTAAAGGTCATCGGAGCTGAAAAAAGATGTTGCAGGTCTGTAGAGAACACTGGACACTCTAAGGAGGAAATGCAAGTAGGGGAATGATACCATGCAATCAAAACCTGCCAAAGTCAAAGGAAGTTAAAGAACTCCCCTAATTATTTTGTTAGAGAAGGTATCTGAAAGTCATCTGACTGTAACTATTCAGGGTTTCATTTTTCTCTCTTGTGCAGATATTTTCTTATTTAAGTGCTATGTCTCTTTCAACAGAGGTTGTTAATCACAGTGCAGCTTTTCGGCAGATAACCAGAGTAAAGCAACTGTTTTTCAGTATGGTTATTTGAGACAGTTCTGAGTCTTGCTTATCTTCTATTTGTCTTTTGAACAAAGCATCAAAACATGAAAGCAATAATTTCTTCTAATGTAAGAAATAATTTCTGCTAATTCCCTTAAGGACTATTACTGCAATCTGAAGAGATGCTCTCAAAGATGTGTTTAGATTGGCAAAATAGCTTTATAATTTTAGTTTGCAAAAACAAGTATAGTGAAGAAGCCACTGTCTGATAGGAAAAGGAGGGAAGTTACATACAAATTATTGCACCATAACAAAACTGGGAGTGCCTCTACCTGGTGAAAATATAAAATTATAGAGAAAATTGTAGTCAAATCAAAACTTCCTTGTACTGAAGGCTCATTTTGTCCAGCTTTAATGCAGTTGTATAAAGCATCTTGTATTTGGATGCCAAGGCTAGACAGCACAGCTGTACATGGAAGAGCAAAACCCACCGTCCACCACAGTCCTGAGTGAACATACAGGAAACAAATGAACAAACCCTGTCTCTGCCCCTCTGAGGGCAATTGAGCAGATGTGAATGGGAGAAAACAGTTTCCCAGCCAAGGATCTGGAACAACTTCCTTCCTTCTGCCCATCTGAGCAGAAGAGGTAGAAGGGAACAGAGTGCTTCTTCTGGTGTTGGGAAGGAAAGTATTGACAAGAATGAATCTGATGCCAAATTCTTAATCCTTAGAGACCCATCACTTTTCTTTAGAGCTCACCCAGGGTCAGAATATTGTATCTAACTCTTCTCTATTTTCAGCTTGTGTAGAAGATAACTTTTATATCTATTTTTAGTAAGGGAGAAGTTGGGTACTAGTCAAATGTAGCACTTTGAGGCAGTGCTTGGCTACTGACGTTTGAAGATACTTTGAGTTATGTGATATTTCTAATTAAATGGAAAGTGTTGAGTTTTAGTTGCTGTGAAGCTACCAGACAATCCAGTTACAATTAGTAATTATCCTTTGCTTATGCCTTTGGAGATGTCCAGTTTCTTTTTTTTTCTTTCTCCTACAAGGAATTGTGGTAGCCCTTCTCCAAGATGATGACTGAGGGAAGCACTGGGTAGGTTGAGCCATTCACATCTCTCAGTCAGGAGGCAAAGCTTTTGTTCAAATGAGACCAAGCATACAGCCTGACAGGGTCTCTGGGCTAGATGGCAATAGGGCTGAATTCAAGATATTTTCCAACGTATCTATTCAACTGTATTTTTAGTGAGTGGAAAGATATCACCAGAGGAACATCTATGCTCTTAAAGGTTTGTTTAATGATAAATAATAATAATTTAGCCTTTATACAGCCAAAATTGGAATATAAGCTCCAAAATGAAGATCCAGTCTTGAATTCAGTCTTTCTCTTTTCTTGACTTTCTGGATTGTTTAGACTGTGATGTGGAATTGGCCTTGATATGCCTTGTGCCTTCCCTTTAATTTTTCCTGATGGGGCCTTAGGAACAGAAATGTCTTTGTGGACTGTCCCGTGGTCCCCCAGTGTGCAGCAGCACTGAGTGGCAATGCAGGGCACACCACTGCCACATTATGGCACTAGCAAAATGTGACCTCTAATTGCAGATTATCTCTAAGTGCAGATAACTCTGTTGAGTAAGAAGGACAAACTCTAGTAAAAACACAGTAGAGAGCAATCAATAAAAGCACAAGAATTCTGCAGACTGAAAAAATCTGTCTCATAATGAACTAGCATCAAGGAGAGTGATTGCAATGCTAGTTAAAAATACTAGCTCTAAACTGGTGTTCTTTAGAATTGAAAATGGGTTGGCTGACTCCAGCAGTCAGCAGTTCTCTACTTTTGGCTGGTTCACTACCTACAGCACCAAAGAAGTGCACTGAGGGCAGCATATTTTGCTTTCCTGCCACACTAACAGCAGTGACTTTGGGTACCTATTATCCTGGGAGGATGGCACGAACAAAATGGACTGCATGAGCTTCACTCTACTAATTCAGTTTCCACTAGCCAACCAATTGTACAAGCTTCCTGGGTTTCCAAGAGCCAACGGCGATGTTCTCTTATTAGCCAAGTGATCTTTAGGGTACGATATTCACAAAAGTAGAATTAGTTTCTACAGTTTGTTTTGGCAGTACCTTGACCTGAAAATCCTTATGTGGAAGGAAGGAAAATCAGGAAGCTTGTACAGCGTGACAGCAAATCCTTTCATTTCCTCTTGTTTGAGTCTTGTTAGCCACATTGCTGAGTCACAACTGAAAGAATATGATCTTTTCCTAAGAAAAGAGCAGCAGTGAAATCTCAGCAAAGCTGAAGGGAATCCCATACATATCTGAGTGCAGATCTTCTGCTTTGAGAGACAGCTTTGAATGCTTGATGCCATAAAGGTCTTTTTTTCAAAGTCTCCTTCACTGTATCATAGTAAAAAGGTTATCTGCAAATTGCAGATTTAATGCAAAAAGTATTTGAACATCTTTGGCCTTCAGTTGTAGTTAAAAATGAGTAATTACAGTCAGCACAGGTTCCTGTCTAGCTCTTCAAGGTAACATTACTTTAGTTGATCCTGCTTGTTTATGAAACGCCAGCTAGCAAACTGGTTCTTCTTTCTCTGCATAGTGGCACCTTTGTGGCCTTCACACAGCAAGGCTCTGGACTTTTATGCCCAGCGCTTCTGTCTGGAAACTGGAAAGTTTAGCAGATATTAGAGGCTATATCCTTTCCCTGTTAATTTAATTGCACATGCATTGCATTTATTGTATGAGTGCAGCTATGAGAACCAAGCTAAGAGATGACCCGAGCGGTCTGTCTTGCAGACATTTAGTGATCAGAATCACGTCCTTATGTGCTTGCAGGAATTCTCCCTTAGCAGTTGCCATTGTCACCATCTCCCTTACTGCCTGTTGACAAGCTGGAGCTGCTGCAGGACAGACCTTGGGACTCCAGACACAGGAGGGGTTAGGCTGCAGCAGAGGGCTGAGGTTAGACGTCTTGCATGTGCTTGGAGGTGTGAGTCCAAGATATTTGTAATAATTGTATTAGAAGACTATGTGGATTCCTTTTCTATTCTAGATACATTAGTATCTTTGAATTCCACTCCTTGAATCAAAAAAGTCAGGTAACTAAATTTCCATTTCCACAAAATACAACTAAATAGAGAAAATCAAGATCCTCCCAGCCCAGGAACATAACTTCTGATGGAAACAAAATCCCTCTGAGAACAAGCAGGCTGAAAGTTATGCCCATGTTTAGGAAACATCTATTTTTCCGTATAAACTTTTTAATGTTCTAAGTATAGATTGCATTTTCTTTCATCACTAATCTATTTTATAAACTCCAGACCTTAAAACTCTCACTTGGCTGTAAGTCTGAAAGAGGCTGTTTCTTGCTCACTGTTACATCATTTTGTAAATAATGAACAGACTGGTGCTGGTGGTGTTTTAAGTATCTTCACACACTGCTGCTCTTTGCTGTAATGTAAATGTCTGCTGTTCAAGGGATTTTTTAATTACTGCTATAGCTGATGTATGGCTGCTCCTGCTTCTGTTCACAACAATAAGTAGAACCAGGTACTATTCTGTAAATAAACCCCCTGATCGCCCAGCTTCTGCTCTTAGATGCACTGCAGGATAGATGGGTAGCAACTTCACTTAAACTACCCAGGATGTACTTGCAGCTGTGAACAGAACTCCCACCTTGTAGCAGCCCCTCTATTTGTAAATAACAAGCAGTTAAATCTTTTTAGCAGTTTTTAGGTAAAATGCAATTTTGCTCTACAAATTAAGTCTTAAAACTTGGAAAGTGTTACCTATAAAAGAAAGTGGCCCTCCAAAAGGAAGAGAAAACTGAGAAAGGAAGGAAGGAAAGAAAAGTAAGAAAAAGGGAAGAAAGAAGGGGAAAAAAGTTAAATATAGAACCTCCAATATTTAGAATTTTGGGAAAATATTATTTTAAATAATTTTTTCATGGCTTGGGAGATGAACAATGCCTCATTTTCTGAATGGCTGTGATAGTGAATTTGGGCCTTAACTGGTAGAACTACTTCAAAATTCCTTTTAAACTTAAATTGCTATCTGGATTTTCATTAGAAAGGGAATATACAATTGAATTATCTATATATAGTTATATATAACCGATCTTTAGTGAAAATATTATGCTGAAGTAATAATTTATAGAGGAATAATTTAGTATGTGGGGTTTTAATGAAATAAATAAATAATCTTAAACCACAAGCAAGTGATTTGAAGCTGGGAATATTTAAGAGTCTAAATTTCTGTAGCAGAGTCTGTATCTAGACCATTTTTCGGTAATGATTTTGGTCTCCTCTAAGACAGCTCTTTTCCTCTTGTCTGGAGGTTTTCAACATTTGACCCACAGATGTTTGAATGCAACTCCAAGCGTACAAATGTTAAAGCCTTAAGCACTTATTTTGCTTTAAGAAACTTTAATGAGCCTTAGGAAGACTTATTTTGCAAGCAAACAGTGATATTTGTCCTCCTGGTGCTAGAAGTGTGAGAGGTGAAATCCATTGTTCATTACCACTATATCTCATCCCTAATGCCTCTTCCCTTTCCTGCTGACAGCATAACCACACAGCCCAGAAAAGACAAGAAGAAGTTGGAATTCATCATCTCAGAAATGAGATGGGGTAAATCCTCTCTCCAGGTCATCCTGCAGGAGATGCTGCCATGTGTGCTGTGTGCCCTTGGGGTCACACCCTGGCCTGTGTCCTCGGTGTTACGATGCTGGGCACCCTAAGCAGCATGAAACAGTCAGCTCTTCTTCAGGGAAAAAGCACAGTCAAAGCTCTTCAACTTTTTCAACATTTCCTTCATACTCTCCTATACTGAAAAGACCTTTCTATTTTTCACTCTGATCTCAAAAAGCCTTTATTTTTTTTGTAGTGAATATTGTCCCTTAGCAGTTCTCAAAATGAGAACAGAGACCATTTCTCTTACCCGTGTCTCAAGCTCTCTTTGCCTCCTCAGTGAATTTCCCTGAACTGCAAGGTAAACAGTTATCTTGAAGAAACTCCATATAAAATCAAATCAAAATACATTTAATATGGTTTTTAAATTAGGAAAACGGGTCACGGCTGTCTTTGAGGCCTGTCTGAGATGCTTCTCCTGTGGAGGCCGGGCCTCAGATGTCAGGAGAAGCTCCAAGTGCTCACAATGTAGGACAAGTTTTATTGGTTGTATATATGTTTTATGGATGTATATAGACCAGTTTCCTGCAAGGATTGTCCATATGAGAAAGAGTTTATATGGAAGGCCCAAAAAGATACAGTGGAGGTCCACAGTTTGGTGCTGAACACAAATACAGGAGTCCTCAGTGGAAGATGTACCTATCAGGCAAGAGTATTTGTTTATCCTGGTCCACCCATGGGCACACCACTCTGAAAGGCTTTCCTGGCTGAAAGTGCAAATCCACTACCATGGTCTGTGACCCAAATGATTTAAACTGGGTAATTTCTAATATTCCTTCTAGCAGTATGCGTGAACAGTCCAGGAATCCAGGAGTGCATCTGGCTGAGGACTGCTGTCAAGTTGTGGTTTGAGACTGAAGCTACAGCTTCGCTCTCAGTGTCACAAAGTGATGTATGTACTGCATGGGCTCAGTCTCGACTGACAAATGAGAGCACTGGGTAACGTACTGTAATGAGAATTTGCACAACTTAAAAGGCTGAGCAAAAATCTCTCTTCTACCCGGGTCTGTAAGCAGCACCAGTGCTGAGGGAATCGCACACGTGTGTCTGAGGACTGGACAACCGACTGCTTGTGTATTCAGACTGAACAAGCACAAACTAGACAAAGAAAAGCCCTGAAAAGCAGGGCTATACAAACCGCGTGGTATTTGCACATGTTTTTGTCTGGTAATTTCAAATCTATGGTCTGTTTTGTTTTTAAAATGAGATTCGGTTTTCAAACAAATACTGTTTCCTAGTGAAAAAGGGAACTCAAGCCTTAAACTATACACAAAAGAAATCTGGCTTGCATTTTCCCCCCAAGGTTTTTCAATTGTGCCTTTCTTTTTTCACAGTCTCACTGTATTTGTTTCTTTTTGTCCTCTGTTCTGTACTTTTTTGTGCTTTTTCATCAGTCTTCCCTAGGAACATTGTAACATAATAGCCTTCACATTTGAATCATATTTTCAAATGTCAGTGTTTAAAAGAAATTTATGTTAGGTGGAATTAATTTACATGTCCCTATAGGATATTACTGTTTTAGAAAAAATACTAAAAGAGTTGAGAGTTAGAGAGAAAAGTAAACCAATTCCCACCCCTCCCTTCCCTGGTGATTTAGATTACAATTCGCATTGCATTGTACAATTGCCGTTACGGTATTGTGTACATTTTTAACAAACCATCTTAGTGTCGTATTTATGTGCAAATATACCTAGACTGATAATTCTTAGCAGCTGTTGATCTCTGAAGAATGCACAGGAATAGCAAACCAGCACAGAGCACACAGTTCTCCTTTGTCTTTGGTAGTCCGTCAAACAGAAAACCCAGCTAACTCCTGAACTGGCTATAAATAATTTCTGATATGTAAATACCATTCTGCTCAGCTACAGGAACTAACACACTTCCTATTGGCAATAATTCTCTTTCTGAAAGAAAAAAGGAAAGGAGAAAAAAAAAAGAGGAAATATCCTGACCTGAGGAACCTTCAGGAGGTGCAGGAAAGGGAGAAGAGCAGAGTTGAAATTTATGAAATTGTTCCATTAACATTTGCTGATTTGTTGCTACTCTAGAGAGTCTTCACAGATGTAAACCTCATGACCAAAACAAAACTCCTGACAATCAGTGTCTTTATCATGATTTGTATAATATTCTATTGACGTAAATTCAAGAGCTACTCTGTTCCCTTTTCAATTGCTGACATACGATTTTGTAAAACTTAAGATGGGCTTCTGATTACTGCTTAATGTTGCAATATATTGGGCCAAACATTTGCTGCTGACAGTCAAATACTTTTCTGAAAGAGAGAAAGAGAGCAAGGGAGATAGTGAGAGCTCAAGGGTGAGAGCTATGCCCTTCTAGCAGGACTGTTTCTGCAGCTGTTGTGTACATTAATCCAGAGAGCAGATCTCCCGGCACTAAATATAGCCAGGAGGGTCATTTTACACGACAAAATAAATAAATAAATAAATAAATAGAAAGCATTTAACTATGGGGTCACGTTAAATTAGGTTTGATTTTGCTTAAGAAGGAAATCCACGTTACGGTACCTTGGTTTAAGGCTGAGTATCAGAATCTTAAGTATTTCAGAACATGGAGGGAAAATAAGTGGGAAGAAGAATACAGTCCCAGAAAGGAACTTTCCAGGTCATTACAATCTTCTGCTGACTCTCTGTAGGAGTCAGGCTGGCTCCAGCGGGTTTTGAGAACCCCACCAAGCCGTTTCTAACACCACAGAACATTGTTTCTCTCTCACTGCGATACACATGCCTCAGCATAATTTAAGTCAGTCAGTTTAAAAATTATTTGTTCCCTGTACACGTCTTCCCAGCAATAATCAGCTTTCAAATACACATGCGTATCAAGCCCTTCTGCACCTGTGCTGCAAAATCAAAATGTAGACTGATCTAAAGTTGAGGGATTACCTTTTTTAATTCCTCCAGATGTTGCTGCCCAAGCCTGGCAGTTAGTAGTGATGACAATTATCCAGAAGTGCGAGATTAAAGTTAAGGAAGCGAGGGAATCCTTCGAGTCCTCAGGAACAGAAACAGCTAGGAGTCCATACACTGAAGGAAGTTAACCTTCTTTATTACGAGGATGGCTGTAAGAAGCCGGACAACCTGTCACCACCGGAGCAATAGCATTTGTCAGTTTGCAGGTCCCAAGTTATTTTGAGCAGCGTAAACCATGTGCCCGCGGAGCATTCCACCTCATTGGACAGGGAATCCACTGCTCTGACAGCACCTATGGGCACCGAGTGCCTTCTCCTCACTCATGGAATGGCCCCTATAGATGCTTATGTGGGTTTTGCTGATTCATCCAAGAGGCACTGTCGTGGCATTGTGTTACTCTTGTCAGACGGTTTAGACTTCAGACTTTAAAAATTGCTAGTTCTTGCTGTCATCCATATGTTGTGATCAGAACTCAAAGATTGCAGTCATTGGAAGACCCATCAGCTGGCGATAATGTCAAAGTTTTGCAACTCCAAAGGCAAACACGTGTGATTTAATAGCAAAGTATTCCTGACAAAATGCAGAGATCCTTCAGAATAGCCTGTAACTACAAATCATCAAAAAGCTAGAACTTAGAAACTTGTTCTTGAACGCACAGAAATAAACTGCTGGGGGAAGAGTAATTTAAAGAGGCACATGAAACTCAGCTGTGAATGAAACTGAGATATAAACATAGGTGGAATCATTTCAAAATATTTAAAGCACCACGCAGAGAAACCCCATTACTATATAGAATTTAATTTTGTAAAACTGTGCTACAGGTTAAAATCTTGCGTGACTAAAACCTACCACGTTGCATGGAAAAAGCAGACTAGATTTTCTTTTCTACTTGTCCTACACACCAGCAACAGAAAATAATCTGTAATTCTAAGCAGTTCATTTTACTGAAGATGCCACTCAATTGATGAAGTATTATTTTATTAAAAATGCTCGCCACAATTCCAATTTTAAAATATTACTAAAATACTATGCATTTATTATGGGGAATTGATATATAGCCTTTTACACATCTAATGATGTAATTAGCTGGCATTTTGACCTTCTCCCAGTTTTCTCAAAATGTGAACGAACTAGAAAAGGTGTTCTCCTGTGGGATGTAATTCTTCTGAAAGATGTTTCATGAGGCATAACGGTATGAAAAATCAGAGGTAAAGGCATTTTTTTAATGAAAAATTCCTTCTTGCATTGGAGGTAGTTTTGTTTCTCTCTTTTTGTAAAATATCATTGACAGAATAGCTTGTGAGCATTAGTTTGTGGTGTGGTTTCTCTAGTGATAAGTAAAAATTACGTAGTGAAGTCAGCCCTTCTTTTGGGGACAGGTTAGGCACTTTTGGGGACAAGTTAGGCATTTTATGGGTTGAATGATATCTAATGTAACTTTATACCTGGAATAGAGATCTAATGTACTCTTTATATATCTGTAATAGTAGATGTGAGCCATACAGTGCTGACAGGAAATGCATGTTGATACTGTACTCTGTGCTACCATGGTTTGGACATTACAGTATCTGTAGATCTGTAGGCTACAAAGTGAAGCCTGAAAATAAATTCTGGTAAAATAACAGTAAATCTATGCAGACTTCTGCTAAGAGGCAATTATTATAAAATGTGCATGGAGTCTTGCTGAGCTGTTTGTGCACGATGTGCAAACCAAGCAATCCAAAGTGGCTATTCAGTCTGATTCAAATAACATATGCAAAAGATTTCCACTTTAAGAGGAAGTTTTATATAAGACGCTAGGATTGCAAAATCATCGACTAATCTGTGCAACAAATGAGTTCAGGGTTACGCAGAAAGCACAGCACTGAGAAACCACAATGCTTTGAAGTCTCTACCGTGGCAAACAGACTGACCATTGTAACAGCAGGTGGTGCAAGGAGAAGCTTTCCAGGAACCACAAGAAACGAGAGCACACACATTAAATGTGCCAGGTCTTGCAGAGCTGTCATCTTGATAGAGCAACATCAGAGAATTTCAGATTCACTGGTTTTCAAATAACAGCGTAAAGCCCATGAAACAACTGTTGTGCCTCTGTCTACTTTTTTTTCAGAAGACAGTGAATTGAGGCCTTTGACCGCTGAGCACCAAAAAACCATTTCAAGATATCATGACCTCCAGCTTTATGTCTTTTTGTGTTTTCTGCCCAGCAGAAGGAAACATCTACCTCTCTAGGATAAGGCGTAGTGTCCTAGAGTAAATTACATGAGCACTGATTCTCTCCAGATCTTGTCTGTCAAAGCCCAAAGTACCTTTACAAGCAGGAGTGAATCTTAAAATGTTACTCTGTAGATGGCTGGTTGTCTGTTGTTTCACAGTAGGACTGTAAACCTTCAGGATTTATCATAAATGGAAAATTCTTGATTTTCTAGATATTAGGATTAAATGAATAGAATACTATTAATGGCATGAACCATTAATTAAGAAATTAGATGGGTTACACATTCAGTAGGGAAAAATTATTAAACATCTGTGTGGACTGCACAAAATTATATAAGGAATCCGAGGGTCATCTGATAGCATCCCTTAATACCACACACATTGTCCAGCCTGACAGCAAGCCTGTGAATGCAGTTGGGGCTGGAAGGTGCCATCTGAAGAATAGTATTGGAGAGTTTTAGAGCCTCAGAACAGAAAAAAAGAAGGCACCTGAAGATCTGAAGAAGTCATTATCCCTTACAACACTGCCACTTCTCTTGGGTTTGCCATACTTACAGTGATTTCAAGGTTACAATTAAACCCACAGTACATATAGATCACTATTTTGTATCTACATATAACATATATTTGCTTAATTAGTTTGGAAGAAGAAATTATCCAGGCTACCTTAAGCTCACACTTAGCATGTACAAAAGTTTATTTTAGCTTTAGAGGTTAGTGCTGGAAATAGTGCTGGCAGCTGCAAGTTGGCAGTAAGATTTGGGACATCCTGATTAGTTAGATACTTATCACAGAAGCTAGTGATGAAAAACAGACGAACAAACTTCAAATTCCTATTCTGAGCAGGAATATCACCTTAGAACAAAAGGCATAAAGCCGAGTGCTGCAGATGTTTAGTTAGGCTGGGAGCAGAGGGAGGATGGAGGCAGGACCAGAAGACTGGGCACCAGGTGAGTGACCACACACATGGAGCCAGACTGGGCCTCAGGCAGTCCAAGGAAGAAAAACCCTGCACCAAGCTGAACACTATCAGTGCAACTCAGAGGAAAGAGGGCATCAGTTCCACAAAGAAAGACTTGTCTGTTTTAACAGGCAGGTTCTGAAGTGACTCATTTTAATTAAGCTCAACTGGACTGGACGAAGCCCCTTTGAGGTCGGGTCCAGAAGTTCAAACACTTTGCAAAAAGCAAGTAGACTGTCATTCAAGCAACAGTTGGGCCATTTCTTTGCTCTAAGAGGATACCTGAATACAACTAGTCTCTCTATTATTGTGTAGAAGGTCTGCATATCCTAGAATTACAGCTGGGAATGTACAAATGAAGACCCTTCAGGAGCGTTGTGTGGAACTAGCACACAAATGGTAGAAATGACAAATAAGTTTTTGGATTGTCAGCAAACTCATGTCCCACTATCTCTGGTGTGAAGGGCTCACATCCCAAGGTCTCTAAATGAAAGCAAAAAAGCTGGTATCAGGTATCTCATAATATCTTATCATGATGTCACAAATGGGTTCACAAAAGTGTGTATGCTATTAAGCTGATGAAAGTGCTATACAATGCAATAGAAATTTGTTCTTGATTTGCTTTTGCAAATCAGGTACTGCCTGTAAGACATCATTGCAGGTTTCACAAGGATTTTATTAAAGCCCAGCCTACAAAAGATCTTCAAAAGGAAAAGTGGTATCATACTAGTAATTACACTTGTGTCTTCAGTTTTCATATATAAGAAATAAGTTTTGAGAAACAACACACAAAACCACCTTTTACGTGTCAGTTTTATTGGATTTTTTCTGGATTTTCCCGTTGATCGGGAACCACCCAATGTGCAGTACAACAGCAGACTCTTATTGCCCATAAATATGTGCAGCAGTAATCACTGTGTTCTCGTGACTACCACATGTGACTTTCAGTTATACAGAGCAGGAAGATGGTGTTTATGCAGCTATCTCACAAACAGAAAATGTGGAGAGATGGGGAAAACTGGAAAAGGAGGGAAAAAATCTCACCATGTCTGTAAAAAGGATTTTCTGCAAGACCGGGTTTTTGCCTGTGGTTGTAATCCAATTCCAAATTACTGCCAGAAAGATCAATATCTTCTTTGTAATTGGTCCTAGATTTTGGATAGGTTTTTAGATTGTGGGGTTTTTTTTTAATTCCCATTGAAAATTCTGAAACCAAAGTACTAAACGTTCCATTTCTTGGAAAGCTTCCTTAACATTCTTTGCAGTCAAGTTGTAGAGAGGTAGTGGTTTTGCAGCTCATTCTGGAGCTCTGTGGAGCACAGGGTTACTACCCACTTCTAGTTTCCAACACACCAACCACTGGTCTTGCTTATCCCAAGGCTAAAGGAATTTATTTCTAACACGGAGTATGAAAAAGTGTGTTGTCAAGTGTAATGCTCTAATGGGCTGAAGGAGTAACTTCAAAAGGGAGGCTTAGCAACCCCGTACCCATTTTGCTGGCTGACTGTGAATGGTGACTCCTGAAGTACCCACTTGTTGTTTGTTATACTGACTTATTCAAAGGGCAGCTTCGGGCAACAGCAGTGATGTCTTTTCTTGAAGCCTCAATGACTAGCTGCTGTTTGAGGTGTACCGTTTGAAGGTCCACTAATACGAACAGCAGTGACAAGCTGTATTTCTCTTTCAGATCCTAGACTTTAATGAATTATCTTAAGGCCATTATTCTTTTGGTGAGAGAAGCGTTGAGAGAAATTTTCTGGATGTTTCTGATAAAAGTAGTTCAATAGTGATTTGCAAACCTTGTGTAAGGTCATATGAGTTGGGTATTTTCTATTCATATCATTATGCAGTGCATCTCATAGCATGAGTCTGCCAGGTATTGTGTGATTCTAACTCAGATTCTAATTTTAGAAGTGGAGTCTACATCAGAAGAATGAAAGAAACGGTAGCTCTTTTCTAGAGAAAGCAGAAATAATAATGTTGAAACATTCCTTCAATGCCCGTTTCTTTCTCACCCAGCCCAAAACAGGCTTTATAGTTTAACAGGGCAGTGTGTATATGAGGATTTCTGAGAAACTACAGAATTTTTCAGTCTCCTTACTTATTTAGATGAAATGTACTAGTAATTTATAGGGCCTGTTGGTGTTACCAATTAAATCAATGATTGTTCTGTCACTAACATCAATAGGAGAAGAGTCATCCTTTTCCAGAAAGTTAGTTATGACCACAGTAATGAAAGCAGTCTTTCAGTCATCCACATTGAGGCACAATCCCTTATACTGTCCTCATCCAGTTTCATGCAATGTTCCATCTATTTGCTTTTCAAAATTAATCAACAGGTAAAAGTATACCAGTATTTTGCTTTGTTGCGGTAGAAATGGTACAGCTGAAAAATGTTATACAGATTATAAATGTTATAGAGATTTTTTTTTATTTCTCTGTCTTCTGAAACACAGAGATAATCCCCAGAACGTGAAATAATTGTTCTGGGTGGCAGTTGTAGAAGGGGATTGGTAAAACCCCTTTTTTGTAAAAAACTTTTACTCAATTGTGTCACAGTCTTTGAGATGAATACCCTGCCTAAAAAACATGGAGGCCACTGTGTCCTTATTTTAAATTACAACCTTTTTTTTCCCCTTGTGTAATATTATCCTTTGTACAATGCTATCTTGTATAATATTAGCCTTTCAAAGAACTTGGTCAACTTGCAAAGATGCCTGTAATACAAAAAAGGTAGCAAAAAATGTCTGTTCACAACCATTTTACTGTTCCCTGTATAGTCAGTATTTTATTAGGTTCTCTTACTTTCTTCCTTTTGCCAGGGAAATCCTTTCTTTAAGCTGGGATATCTAAACAACATTCTACAAACAGCTGGTTTCTTTAATTTGCTAGAATTCAAATTCTAAAGTGTATATTTTCCCTTTATGGTTCAACTATGAAGTGCACGAGCTCTACCTGGAAGCGCTCACGTGGCCGAGTAGGATCTCCTTGAAGTTACCACTATCTTTGCGTGCAGCCTCCTTAACTGAGTGAGCACAGTGATTTGTACAGCTTCAGAGATTGGTAGATTTAAGTGATTTGTGAAGCACATGGCAAATATTGATACATGGAGTTTGGCAGATGCCCAAGGAAGCAACAATTTGGTGCAACCTGTTATATAAGATTGCTTTTAAAAATTGTTAAAAAATCAAATACAGAAAAATTTGAGATAATACGAATGATGACTCCTGTCTAGAAAATCTAATGACTTGGTGGGGACTATGTCTTGTAATCAACAGAAACACAAGACCAGAAATCAATGGGTTAAAATTAATAACCCAGAAACCGGGATTGATTTCTGACCACTGTATCAAGGAGATGTGCTGTTCCATTCATGACATTCTTGGGACAATGAGGCAGGAGGAAGCTTGATTTGACATTGATGCCAAGAAAACAGCTTGATTGAAAGGTGTGAGATTTACAGTCAGGGTCACTACTTCCAACATTGTCAGAGACCAGAAGATCCATTCTGACACTATAGGATTTCACTGTCCTGATTGTGAGACATGACTGGTCCAAACCAGACCATAAAAGGGGATCTGACACTTCCAGTTCTACTGTCTTCACCTAATGTGGGACACTGTGATATGTAAGATTTGCTACTATGACCCTCTCCTTCCCTCTCATTTCCTCACTGTATTTCTTCTCTTTCATGTCTTTCCTTCTCTTGTGTTTAATAAGAACCTGGCTTAAGCAGGCAAGACTTATTTTGCTGTGTTGCTTCAGGTCTCCAACTAAGACAGCATGGTTGGCACCGACTCAGTCTGATGCAGGAAGGGGTTTGCCAGATTTTGCCGTAGCTGATACAATGATGGACTTGTTTTCCTCAGATTATATGGAAGAGAGAGCATTAGGCCAAACATCGTATTTGCACTTCTGCTGTTCTTTTCTGGGTTTTGCTCTCCTCTTTTTTGTGGCTTATCTAATTTGTTCTTGAGATAGAACAGGAATAGACCATGGCAGCTACAGACCTAACCATTTCAATTGGGTTCTTTACCTTTCTTCAGAACATACATCTCCAAAACATCTGAAATTATGTTTATAGCCATGATTAATAACAACTGAACAGAGTGTCAGGGGGACTGGTACAAACTGTCGAGGTATCTTGTTACCTAAATCTAAAGGAAAAGGAAACGCAGGAACATTATGAAAGACATATTATATACTTTATATTTTGTTTGAACTCTTTCTCCTTTTTTATTTGTATTGCAATAAAAGCTTAATTTTTTTTTTCTCATGGTAGCTATTTTTATGGTTGATATTAAACAGACCTGACATCTACATGGTCTGCCTTTGTTAACCACTTCCTGTTGTCCGGAGTCAGGGTCATATACATGAATGCTTTTGATGTGGCATTGAGATTAACACAACAACAAATTGTGATTTGTATTTTTTAAAGTGGATTAAGAGTCAGTCTAGTGAGGCATATTTTGTAATCTCTATTTCCAGTTACACATTCGGCAAACAGATTTACAGTGCAGTCTTTATCACTTAAATGGCATTGCACATGTAGAACAGAGAGCACAATTTCGTCTAGGCTACTTACAAAGAAATTCCCAAACCCTTAAAGAACTGAGAGATTTCACTGGGAGTCCATCTGTCAGTGCTTTTAATGTAAAAGAATAACACAAGTGTGGCTATTGTTTGTGGAAACCTGATTAATGTGAGTTGTATGGTAATAAGGAAAATTTACTCGAAGGCTTTTGCCTTCTGAACTAAGACTATATTTATACAGACTATAGGTATCTTCAGTATCTTTTTTCTATTTAGATACAATGGCTTTCCAGTTTATTTCTGTGTTTTATATTAGAGGCCCTGAGGCCTGCAGCAAATGAAACACAAAGGGGCAGGCAGCTGGCAGGAGCCCGAGGCAGCTCAGACTAATGATAGGGTAGAGGGGGACCTCTAGGATTTGAGAGTAACCAACACCGGAATGAATACCTGGTGTTTTGAGCATCAGAGGCTTTTGCACCTGTACAGACAACTGGAACTTGAGGAGATTATCCGCTCTAGTCTCATGTTTAATAGGACAAAATATTCAATAGTTTAGTTGACAAAATTACACTTCGCGAGATATAATCAGAATATTTTAAAGGATTGTTGCTGAAAGAGAATAAGAATAGGGCATTCATGGATAGTCTACATTTTTTAAATAATTTCTTGAGACTTCTTGCTTTCCAAGCTGGTTTCTCAGCAGTGTGCATGGCAGTCAGCTCATCTCTGAATCAAATCATCTCAGCTAGGTAGGCCTGGGAGAAATGGTTCGGAGCACAGCAACATGATTGTTCAGTGAGGTGAGTACAGGGTCTAACTAAAGATGAGAGCTTTACAGACGAGGCCGCAGGAGAGCACAGTTTGGGAACAGTTTGCTAAAACCTGACAGAAGCGAACTCCCCGGAAAGGGGAAGCTGTATGGCATGTGTGTTACATGGTCCAGCAGGATGAACTGAGGCACGGCCAGTCTGAAGGGCTGCAGCCAGGGGCCATGGCAATCGCTGGTTACGGGGAACCTCTCACGTCGACACACGGTGGCAGCAGAAAAGCATGGGTCTTTGTGCCAGCTAATAACATGCAGTGATGGCCCATGGGCTTAAGGGAACCGTGTGGCCTCCTCATAGCCAGGAGCGTGAGCGCTACCTGCTTGTGTTTGTCCCCTTGCGCATAGCGTTCAGAAAGCACTGACTCTGCTCTGATTGTACAGACAGGTCTCTTTTGTAAGGGAAAAAATCAACTTCTGGAGAAATACTGTAGCTTTTAAATTTTTTCCTCCTTTGTATTAAACCAGTGCCATTTTGTAACGAAAACATAACTAAGATGTAATTCCCAAACTCTGAGTCTCATTAGGTGAGTTAAATTGAGAAACAGATACTGTTTTACCAGCACTTTAGCGTGTCACCTTATTCTGCACACTTGAGATCAATTTACCAGCCCCTCCCAGTGCCTCTGGCACTCTTTCCCTTGTGCTGCCTCATCTGTCTGGAACGCTTTCCCTCAGGGCACTGAGTCACCTTCCAGCTTTACATGTTGCTTTTTTTTCATTGTAATTTTAAACTGACTTGCATTATAACATAATTTGTGAAAATTCATATGAAGAAAATGTATATGAAGAAATGTATATTAATCTATAGTTGCTGATGAATCTTCAAACCTCCTTTTTTTTAGGATGCAACTTTACTGACAGTATTCTTTTTTGTCAAAACACAAGCAAATGTTCAGAAGGGACAGATATGAGAACTGAAGTAGTTTGATAGTATCAGCTTATCAACCACCGGCAGCATCAGAATCACTCTAGCTAAAGAACAAGTGATATTCAGATAATGTAAGCTCACTTACACAAGTAAGGATCGTGGCCCAGAAAATTACCTCAGAGCAGCAACAGCAGGAGGTACTGACCATTCTGCCTAGGTGTGCAAATTGTTAACTATGCCAAACGTGATTTTTCACAAGTACGTAAGACAGAGAAAGAGAGAAAGAAAGGTAAAGAGAGGAGGATGTACCTTTTCTAGTGGGAAAGTAAATAAGACCACTACTTCATGTCAAATGAACCACATAGTTATCAAAAATGTTCATGACAACTTTCCCAGGCCCCACTTAAGCCAGTGGTTCTGCTTATGCAGTTGGCAGTCTCCAGAACCATCTGATTTCCAAACAGTCAAAATACTAATTTGCTCAATGGAAGGATTCAAAAGATATTATCACAGGATTTAAAATATGTTCTGATCTGATAAATCATGTGTATTACAAGCAATGTTTAGACCAGCTGGTACATCAGTGACATGTAGTAATATAATAGTAAGCTGTCACACAAGTTATAAAAAGGCATTTTCTTTCTGCCTAGGGTGCCTTTGAAGATGCTTTTTTAAATGTCTCACTTCTTATTGCTTTAGAAAAGGAAAAATACTGGAAATACTCCAAACTGTGATACTTTGAAAGAAAATACAGATATTATGTGGGGTTTTTTTTTCATTTAATCTGGTTAGTAAAGGCCTTTTAAAGCACAAGAAAACCTTTTTGGCATTCTTAATTGGTAGTGTGGGGCTGTGGAAACTTGACACTTGAGATAAATTTTAGAGATAATGTTTTTAAAATATATGCTTCGTGTTAAATTAGGATGACATAGTAAATCAAGAAAACATGTATTTTATAAAGAAGTATTTTCTATTTTGGAAATCCAAACACAGGATATGAAGACCAAGCCTATACTTTAAAAGATACACTTTCAGTTTTCTTAATATTTGTTGAAAAGCTAAGGGATCACCTGTGTAGATCCCGTTGTATATTCTCATTTGCAGTGTTGATATAACTACATATTGGCCAAGATGTTGGCGTTGGAGTGCCTAGAGGCAGTCACCTAAATCTTTACTCACCATTTTTTGAAAATCAGAATGCATATTTTGAAGAGACATACTTGAGAAAGTCTCGACCATAATGTTTATAAAACCCATGGGTATCATATAAGAAAACTATTCCTCCTAAAATGGATTTGTTTTGTTGTGTGTTGATCTGTTGAAAAGGACTTAAGGTGTTTGAGCAAACAGATAAGTTGAAGTGGGAGCTGGGGCAGAAAGGGGAGGCAGAACTGCTGGTATCATGCTGTGCTGGATAGAATATATGTGAAATGCATTTCAGTTTGCTGACTGTGCTGCATGAAAGGAGTATAAACATGTCTTTTTTCATACTTGACATACTCAGTTGTCGGGTTTTGAGGCTGCCATATAAACCTACCAAGACTCAGCTAGTTTAAATTGTCATTACTTCCATTGATTTTCATTGAGAAAAAAAATCACCCATCTGAGAGTTTGACCTAGAGGAAAGGAAAGTGGGGAAAATGATGGCTTTGACATAATGGCCAGGGAGAGCCAAGGGAAAGAACTCAGAGGGAAGAACTTCCAGAGTTTTCCCAGATTTTGTCAAGATAATGAATTTTAAAATCCAAGAACCAATGAATAATTTGATTCCCAAGAAGGAGGCCTCTAATACCAGTCTCCACCTTGCAGATGCAGATACTTTCTGTGCACTCCCATGGGCTCCTTTTGATTGCATCACTGATACTATTGAGGAGGGCTAACAGTGTTTCAAGCAGGATTGTTTCCTTTCCTGGTTTTGAAAAACTTAGGAAAGAAAACCTTTACATACTATATGCTTCTTAATCCTGACACATTTGTTCTCTAGTTACGTGGCACAAGAAAAACCTTCTGTTCTTTTGCAGCGATGTGAATGTCTCTCTGGTGTAGATCCTGAGATGCAGGACTTGATGCAGCCAAATGGTTACATCAGAAAATGTGTAACAATAAATATATTACTAGTTTCCAGGTTTATTCTTTTTCTGTTGCTCAGTATGTGTTCAAAGAAATTACAGCAGGGGCAAGCATGGTATTTAAATCTTTAATTTCTCAGATATATAAAAAAAAAGATTCCTCAAATACATTTATAAACATAAATTTATTTGGTAATTCCTGAGCTTTTAAATCTCTCTTTGAAATATGTAAATCTAAATTATTTTTAAGAACCATTTTAATTCTACTTGTCCAATGGTATTTCTTTCAACTCACTCTGGTTTTGTTAGAAAACATCAGTAAAGTTTACATAATAACAGTATCTGTTTTGTTATCTATTTTAATACTTATGGTTTTTATAAACTCAGAAGATAACACAAACAAGTTTATAATGGCGATGAACTATTTAGAGGCTCAAACTCAAAGAAGAGATTAGGAAAAATAAAGCTCACGTGTTATCTGACTCTCAGGAAAAGTGATTTTTAATCCTAATGATGTCTATTACAAAGCAATCACTTGGTAATAAGGTCAAATCAGTGTTATTTTCATTCATTTTATTAAGATAAAACCCAACAACCCATAAGTTGCATTCATCTGTAATATTTATACTTTCTGTTAAAGGGCCAAATTTGCCTGGCTGAGTTTTTTACAATCTTATAAGCATAAGATACTGTTTATATTGAATTGTTTGTATCTGCAAATGTTTTATCACACTGGGTGCAATATTTTTTTACAAGTCTACTAGATAATAAATGTTGTGGAAGTGTTTTCTGATGAAATTGGAGTTGCAAGCTGACTTTACTGATGGTAATCTGCCTGGTTTTGGATGTCTCCACTAGGTCATGGGGTGAAGAGAAGCTGCCATGTCTCAGCTGGATACTGTGGAAATGCTGTATCTTTTCCTGAGACAGTCTGGGGAACAATCTCTTTTGAATCTCCAGGGAACCGAACATAGGACTGCTTTCAAATTTATGCCTGTTTAAGAGTAACTGTGCTGCTCTAGGACCCTGCCCAGAAGCTGGAAATAGCCCTGTATTCTTTTCTGAAAGTACATGTACCCGTGTTAAGTGGGGACTATCCAGTACCCCTCAAATGATCATTCCTGATTGGGATCAGTGATGATATTTAGTGGTGTCCTAGTGACTTGCTGACACTGATGATAAGAAAGCCTTCATCAGTCAGATGTAGAAGATGAATCACTGCTAACACCCTGACCAAGAAAAAAAAGGCAGCTAAATGCAATAGAAGTTTGCTACAGGTGGCTGCTCTGCTGTTTCTACCTCCAAATGATATACAGTCTGAAGATTTTTTTTGCAAGAAATAAGAGCCTCTTAATCACTCATAGTAAAATATCAACATTACATCTTTGTGGAAATGTTTCTTTTCTAAATGAGAGCTTAGTAAATATTGGCATAGGAGACCTCTAGGAACCTGAGGAGTCATTAGGTTTCTCTCCATATGAATTGTGTGTAGGTAGCAGCAGTGATTCCATTTTTCACACTGTTACAAGGATTTGGTTGCTCATCTCCTACAGCACACTTTCCTTCTGTATCCAAATCAAGTAATTTTTGTTTTAAATCTTTTATTTTAATGCTAAGCTTGAGACTTACATCATAGGAAATTCAGAGTTCTAGTCCTCCAAGGACTCCAATCTCTGGCTGCTCACACATAATTTCTGTGGAGCTCCTTAACAACATCTGCAAGAGAAATCTAATTTTCCATCTGTCCAAGAGTCTTCATCCACTGCAGATATTTAATCCACTTTTTGAAGCGAGATGTCCTGTACTGTAGTTGATACAAATGGCACAGATTCATTACCACTTTGACACCACATTTCAGTCCATGCTATACCAAATATCTATCAGTTGGTAACTGCACCAAAATAGATCTCACAGTATCATGCCTCTCTTGGTTTCAGTAATACACGTGAAGTCATAAGTCTTTTGCAGAATTAAATCAGAAAAGCCACAGAGTACTGTCCAGTCATCTTTACTAAACAGAAATGCCTTTGTTGCAGAATAGCCATATATTTTTGAGTGATACTTAATTGCAGAAACAGCTGGATGTAGTTTGAACATACTGCTCACACTTTATGCCTCAGAGTTATTTTCTTCCCAGCCATTCTTTGCAGAGTTGTACAATAGGAAAGGAGAAAACATCATTGTTCAGGCAGAGGGCCAGAGGCTATTACACCTATCTGGTGGCAGAATCCTCTGCTTCCTAGGGACTGAGGCTGTGTCTTCTTCTCTCCTAGCAATCAGTTCTAACATCCATTTCATGCCATGCCTGTTGTGCCCTCTGATATTCAAATGTTTCCTTAAAGTTACACTGGTATCATCATCTGCAAGCATTATTCTAGTCTAGGACCTTTTCCTTCACTATTTCTGTTCCCATACCCAAACACATCCATTGCCTATCTTCTTACTGCCTGGAAGATTTTTTTTCTCTCAAATCTTACTCCTTGTAAAGCCGAGGACTTTTTCACCCAATAAATGGGGTAGAGAGAGAGATGACTATGAAGAAAAATTCAATCTGGCTTAACAGAGAGGGGCCTTTATTGAAGTATTTTTGGTTTCCATACCAGCATGATTTTTTTCTTCCACTCTCAGTTCTATTCCAGTAACAACAAACTTAATACTGTGAGTTAAATGCTGGTTCCCACCACACCTCTAAGAAAAGAGACCATCCATGTAATTTTCCCAGTTAGTTTTCACCTCTGACGTCTCCCGGGGCCCCAGACAGAACAGATATTTCCACCCCACCACTGTTTACAGGAGCACCTTTCTTCTTTCACAGTTGGGTCCCCCTGTGCTTGGGATAAGAAATGCCACTAAACAACACAACATGGAAATCTGCAAAGAAGGCAAGGGTGCTCACCATGAAGTGTCGTGACCAGCCTGTGTGTGAGCCTCAGTTCAGGTCCTCTCCTGTGCCTCTTTGTTCTCCTCAGTGCAGGCTGCTACCTTTCTGCCTGCTCTTAACGAAATAGTAAGAAGGCTAATTTTAGGGTGCTTCATCATCCTGCCATGCAAAGACACAGTGTCATGTCAGAATCAGCAACATGTGGCACCACTTGGAGCTATTTTATAAGCCGAGGTTCAGCGTGTTCTCAGATCGGTCTCTGCAGGGTTGAACTGGCTCAATTATTGATCTTGTATTCCTGTAGTATTGCACCTTAAAGATCAGTTTGGGCCTGGCCAAAAGGCAAGTTTAATGACATGGGAAATAGTGTCTCAGCATCCAACACTGAAGGCAAAAACCCCAAAAGATTACACAGGAATTTCCTGGTGTGCAGTTAGCACTTAGCTGGCTGATCTACTTGGAACAGAAAAAATCATGTAATGGTGCAAAACATCACTGCAGTAGGAAGAGAATGTGCCACATGCAAGAAGGGGCTGCATTCCCAACCTTCTGTGTAGGGTGCTTGAAAATGTTCAGCATCTTCAGCCCCAGCCTGCAGGTGCCTGGGCACTTGTGATAGCATTCTTTTGGCTACTTCAGCTGTGTTTTGTGGCCTGAGAGGATAAGGGGAATGGGGTGCTGCAAGTTTTTGGTTTTGCTTATCTCATTTGAAGGTGTATCTCCTGAGCTTACCCTTAAACAGCTCCCTTAATGAGATGCCTCGAGTTAGACACAGAACTTAAAATATTGTCAATTTAGTATTTATGTAGTAATTTACCTTCACAAACAGGTCAAAAACTGTTTAGTTTTTTTTCACCATGTTGTCATCAGTTAATAAATAATTGGTCTTTTGCCTGTGAGCTAACCAGAACTGTTCCAGTGAGAAGGGTGGGCAGACAGAGAACCAAAACGTGCTCAGCTATAAAGTAGAACAGCATGTAAAACATGTACTCTATGTGTATATGTGAGTTACATCTGTCTGTCTACATAGGCATTTCTATTAATGACTATCATCCAAATATTGATCCTGTGAAGAATATGAGGATAAAATGTAAAACTGAAATGGCATAAAAGGTCTGACCATACCTTGTTTGTAAGGCTATTTGCATTCTAAAGCCTTTCCTTAGTCTTATTCAAGAATATTCTACACAAAAGCTACACACAAAGAAAGGTTAGTAATTTCTCACAGCAAAATGCTGACATCTCTAATCTGATTATCAGCTCTTCTGGACACCCATTTCCATTTTCCACTGCCTGTGAGACATGGAAGTATAAAACAGAGGGGTTTGAAATGAGGAATTAATGTTTATGAAGGAGAAAATGGAGACTGTTACTGGCTACACAGAAAGTTTTGTGTTGTAACACTGTAGCTTTCAAAAACATGTAGATTAACTGGAAGATGTTTTCCAGTAATTCAGCATGAAGTACACATCAGTCAACCCTATATATGATTATTTTCATTTTTGTGTTACCAGAATGGGTTATTAACTGGGGTACAATTTCACAAACAGAATTGTGCTGACAGCCATCAGGAGGCAGTAGCCAAGCATCGCTATGTTCATAAAGGCAGGGCAACTGAAAATAGTTTCCTGCTTGTTGTGACCATCAGTAAGAAAACTATGCCACTGGAATAGGAAACCATCTGTGCCAAGGTGCTTGGAAGGAATAAATCCCTTCCCTGAAGTTCACCAGATTTACATTTCTTGGATATTGTATCACTGCAAAATACTGAGGTTGTTTGCAAGTACGAGAATTTACACTGGGAATTCTGAGGTGCAGGCATGCTCACTGGTGGTTCTTTTGACCACTGCAACTACAGACCTACTTTTTGGCAGGTTTAATGCCAGTGGATGCAGAATTGTTTGTACTGAGTGGCAGGGAGGCTGAGCAGTGATGTGGCATCAGAGCAGGTACTCCTTTCCCCCTGATACCCGTTTGTCTTTAGCTCCATGACAGAAGGGGCTTTCCAAAGGCATTAGGACAGGCAGATGACTTCTCTGGCATAAAAAACTGCCATGAGAGGTAGTAAGTGGAATAAAAATGACGTACTTTATTTGAAGACACATTTGATTTATTTCACGTACAGAAATCTTATTTTAGGACTAAAATAATTCTTTTAAACAAAATAGCTATGTCTATTACATAAGGAAGCTGAGATTTGTGCAACACTGTATGTTGTTTCATGATTTATTTCTTATTTAGTATGTTAGGCCAGTTATACCAAAATACTTTTTTCTCCATGTAAAAACTGTACAGGGCATATAATGTTCTCAAGCACATGGACATAACCCCACACGCTGGTCAGAGGACACATTGCACAATGAATGATGGTATTTAAAATCTACTTCACGGTGTAATTACTCACAGTTGGTCTCACAAATAAAGGGGAGGTTGAGAAGATACTGAATAAAATATTTTCCTCCATTTGCTGTGTGTAACAGCTACTGCTAGCCTTCCAGGCTTACACTCACAGTGGAAATTTCAATGCAAATCACTCACATCTCTCCTTTAAACAAACAAACAAACCTGTATGTGTGCTGCCCCGGAAAGTGCTGCATCATTTAGCCTTTGCCAACTATGCGGCTATTGCATTTTCTCTGCATATGAATTTCGTATTTCTGATTTGGATCTTCACTGACAAATCTACAGCCACAAGTCCTGAGAAGACCTGCAGAACAGTACCTATTTAGATAATACAAAGGAGTGTTTAGCAGCTAGACCACGACATCCCATTTGATGTTTTTTTAAAAAAAATGCTTTCCATTGCAGGGCAAAATGATACCAAACACAGCAACTTTCTTGCCTGTAGTATGCAAAATCACTGTGATGTACTCCGGGGCCTGACCTTTTTTACTTCCTGACCTACATAAAGGTGGATCACCAAACTGCTACAGAGAGGCTGCTAAATAAGGAAACCATATTCGGATGCCCAGTGCATCCGCTTACAGAAATTGCAATGGATTTTCCATCCAGTACTGATTAAAATCCTAAAAAAAAAAAGATAAAAACGCCTCTTTAATTGCTCCACTGGAGACACGTGTTCAGTGAATGGAAGGTTTAAACACGCCCGCCCTGTGTACGCTCTGCCCCCGAGAAGAGCTTGCAATGGAAAGCACAGCAACCCCCGCAAGCCGACCCTTCCCGGAGCAGGGGCCAGCGGTGGGGCGGGTGTTGGCACCGCTGCCCCACACCGCAGCCCCGCCAGCCCGGGAAAGGCAGGAGCTTGCTGGGTCAAAAGTTAATGACAGGTAATTGGAGTATGAAGAACAGTTTGTTCCTGGTTCTCTCTGGTGGATCCAGTTCCTTAGCGCTCACTGATCTCATTCTTTTCATGCCCGCAGAGATCAGGCAGAGGCTTCTGCAGATCTCCGCAGATGACAGATGAGGAACAGCACACGCGGCCAAAGCTCTCAGCCTCTCCGCAAGGGACGAGCAACACGCCACATCACGGAGACCGCTTCTCAGGGAACACGGAGGGAGTGATCTGCCCCAGAATATACTCTTTTTTAAAAGAAGTCTTCATTTAAAAATAGTGACGTGGTAGCCACAGTGACGGTGTGCTTTAAAGCTGCTGTATTTTTTGTCGCTCGCTTGCTGCCAAGCCAAGGACACACGCACAGCTGCAGCCACCACCGCGCACCGATCGCCTGAGCCCACAGCAGCCTCCCGCACGCAGCTCTGCCTTCGCCAGCGCCCGCCTCCAGGCGCCCCGGGAGGCCGATGGCAGCGCTCCGGCACCCGTCACTTCACGGCCACTGCCCTGCGTTTCTTTTTCCGTGTCCGCTTCTCGCTCAGCCTCTCCGCAGCCCAACAGCGAGAACCGAAGCCAGGCGCTGACTTCGACCGCAACCTCCCACTGAGCCGCGCTGAGGGTTGGGTTGGCGTAGCGTCCCCGCCCCGGCAGCCCCCCGGCTCGGCGCGGGCACAGGCTCTCCCCGGGCCCGCCAGCCCCGGCCGCCGGCACCGCCCCGCACCTCCAGCCACCGAGGCCGGCGCTGACGTCACGCCGCGCCGCCGCTGCGTCACCGCCCCTGACCACGAGGCCGGGAAGGGCGGGCGCCGGCGCGGCCGCGAGGTGGCCCCGCCCACTGGGCCCGCGCGTGCGCAGGAGCGGCGGCCGGGCCCTGTCAGCTCGCGGGGCTGGGGCTGCTTACGCGCTCGCGGTGGCCGGTGGGTGCTCGCGGCGGGCGGGCCGGGCTTGGGCGCGGCCTCGGGGGGAACGGAACGGAGCGGAGCGGAGCGGCGCGGCGCGGCTCGCCCTGCCTCGCCGCCTCCGGTGAGTTCCGCCGCCGGACCTCTGCGGACCTGGGCGCTGCCTCCCTTCGGCCCCCGCGGGGCGGACGGGAGAAGTGGATGCGGCCGCGCTCGGCCCGCGGGGTCCCCCCGAAGGGCTGCGGGAGCGGAGTGGGGCGGAACGAGCGGCGGCGCTCTCGGCCCCGCGGGGCGGCCGGTGGGCCGGGGCGGTTCGGACCGTTAACGGGCGCCGCCGCTTAGCAGCTGCGGGGACCTCGGCACCTGGCACCGCCCCCGTCGAAACAGGCGGAGGCCCCGCTCCGGCTGCCGACCCGCGCTCCTCCGCCGGGGCTGCCCCCGCCCTGCCCCGCGGCCGCGCTCTCTGGACCGTAGCCGTGTCCCTGGGAGGGGAACCGTGCCGCAGTGCCGGCGAAAGGCGGGCGGTATCTCGCTCGAAGGGGCAGCTGGAGCGGGAGGGAGCGGACGGTAACGAGAAGCCCCGCGCCCGGCGGGCAGGGCGCTTTAAGAGCGCGTCCGTGCCTGTGTACAGCGAGATGCCACAGCCCGCTCCAGCCTCGGGAAACGTCCAGACCCTGCCTGCAGCACCGTTACGCGCTCGCTGCTGCTAGAAAACGCGTGGAGTGGTTTCCCTCGCGTTCCGCGTTTGCTAGTAGGAAATGAGTGAGGCGGTTTCCCTCGCGGTCTGTATCTTGTGTATGCTCCGACTCTGAGAAGCCTGCGTCGGCTTTGGACTGATTTTGACGTCACACGTGGTAGTATCCAGCAGCTGACAACGTGACTTGGCTTTCATGGCTACATCCAGGGATAAAATAGTGCCATGATTTGAGATCAAAGTGCAGAACTTGTTTGGCTGCTGCCTCTTTAAAAAAAATAAAAAACAAATAACAGAAAGCTCACCATCCATGAAAATACATACCTGTTTCAGTAGAAGGGAGAACTTTCCTTCTTGTTGCCCGACTGCAGATAGAGGTAAATCTTAACTATGGAAGTCTTGAAGCACTATAATCATACGTCTTTTCTTGTGTTGCAGGTTGATACTTGCATTGCAGTCACTGCTGCAGATGTGTGAAATTTGCTGTTGCGTAGCTATGTCTTAAACGAAGATGCCTTCATTTTGATGTCCCCTTCTGAACGTGGTAGGATATAGCTAGTGATAGCTAGGGACGTATCTGATCATGCGTCATCTCCTGAGATAGGTAAACAGAATGCAATATATTTGAAGCTGTGTGGCTGTTTTTGGTTTTTGTTTTGGTTTTTTTTTTTATAATGAGATCATAAAAATAAGTATCTTGTTTACTGCATTTTGACTTTTGCAGAGAAAAGCGGCTCGTCCTGTCGTGTTGGCAATAGTTCTGCCCTTCTTTGGTTTATGTAATGCTTAGGTGCTAACTGATGAGTGGCTTCTCTGAGCAGTTGTATATTTAGGCAGTTTATATGTGTTATGACCCTGCAGAATGTTAGACTGAATGTATTTGTAGTGCATTGTATTCCACATGCCATTATTTATTCTGTCTTCCAAATAATGGCCACAGATGAAAATTTATAGCAATTTTATACTGTCTTCCATTGATTTTTCAAGTTGCTCTGAAAATGTGGGAAACCTACTGTCATGAAGTGTAGTATAAGTAATTGTGAAAGCATTGTCATAAATTCTTTGTCATCTGCAATACTGAAAATGAAAGAGAAGTGCAGGTTTGTATCCTTTCCAAATAGCTGCAGTCTGTCAGCACAAATACTGGTAGTTGCAGTTTAGGTGTTAGGGATGGAAGTTTGTGCATGTGGCCTCTTGTTACAGCAGAGTAACTTTCAGCTATTTTTTTTTCTTTTAAACTGTAAGTTCAGTTGACTCATAGTTGTTTGAGTGTAATGATTGACACATCATATTATTCTTTGTGTTGCATAACTGGATTGATCAGCGCTGACCATTTTTTTCCAAGCTGTGAGTCAAGGGTTGTTTTTGGGGATGATCTTGAGGCCTTATACAGCTTTTTGAAGTCATGCAGCTCCTCATTTAGAGAAGCTAGCCAGCACTGCCTCCTTAAAAGATGTTTGAGGTCATTTCCACTGGCTAGGATGGTTGTGACTGCCATTTGTATAGATCTGGATTGGGAATTAGAGAAGTTTTGCAAAGGATGATATTTTAAGTTTTGGAAGCAAAGTTTTATAAAACCAAGGATCTTCACATCTTAAAAGATGTATCTGGAATGGGAAGCAAAGCATTTTACCACAGATGATGTATATACCCTCCAAGAAAGTTAATCACACTCTTAAAAACTGTTCAATATTGCAATATATTGGTATATAGCAAGTAAACTTGTGGATTACATGCTATATAGAAGATAATATAAATGTTAGGGATAATACTGAAATGCTATACTTTTTTTTTTTAAACAGCTACGTGGAAAGGATATTCTAGAAAAGTGAAGCTGGAAGATCTCTGAGATCGAGAGAAGCATAAACATGTTGTGCTGGGGAAATGCATCTTTTGGACAGCTTGGATTGGGTGGAATTGATGAAGAGATTGTCTTAGAACCCAGAAGAAGTGACTTTTTCTTAAATAAAAGGATCAGAGATGTAGGATGTGGACTGAGACATACTGTTTTCGTCCTGGATGACGGGACTGTTTATACGTGTGGATGCAATGATCTGGGACAACTAGGGCATGAAAAAGCCAGGAAGAGACCCGGTAAGTTCAGAAGTAACGGATCGCGGAGAGTATGTGTGGTTGTGCCTGTATTTTTTTGTTTCATTATGCTATATCAAACCCACCATTGCCAGTGTCTGTGCATGTGCTGAATTCTGTTCACAGTAGTTCATCCAAGAATGGGCGTATTTTTAACTTGAAAAGCATTCCTTTGCTTGGATTGCATCTTGTGACAGTTGGGAACAAGCAGCTTTGAAACATGACTGTCCCCCCATATTTTTACCTGCCGTGCAGTTGGATGGTGCCAATGTTTTTTATTGCCAGCACGGAATCACTTTCCCTAAGGCTGTGGGAGACTCAGTGGCTGTTTTTAATCTCAAGGAGAAGTGACCTGTTGGCTTCTGGAGTGTGGTAGGAATGAATATTTGGTTTGCCATAGTTGAGAAACTTGCTGTGTGTGTTTTTATTCATCTAATATGTGATGCAGAGCAGGTCTGCCTAAAAGGATGCTTTTAATTTTTTTTTAAGAACTAAAAATAAAACTTCTGATAAAAGACCTTTCAGTGCATACAGTGCTACAGGAAGAGGATTTGGAAAAGCCTAAGGGACGCCATGTAAAACTTCTTTGGGCTTTTTTTTTTCCTAGCTATGCTATAGGAGTGATTGTGCTTCCTGGTAGTGCATTTCTATGGCAGAAGTGGGTAAACATCTTGCAGGGACTGCAGAGGAGTGTGCACATGGGCTCCCTTCAGAGCTGTGCATGTGAGTCATATCTGCGTGCTACCGAGGGATGCAGAGCAGTGCTTCTGACAGGACTTAGAGCATAATGGAAGCGTGCTGAAAAGGCTTCCTAAGAGTTTATTCTAATCACTGCTATAGCAATTTTACAAGTTACTTGGCACAGTAATCGATACAAATATTTCAAACAGAAGTAAGGCATAATGCAGGATTTCAGTGGTTCTCCTTTATTCAAAGTTTCATATTTGGTGCCAAGTAAAGATTTTTTTTTGTGTGTGTGTGTATAGTTGATATGTAAGTTTTTAAAAGTAATTTGGACTTCTGGTGGGAAAGAGCAAATGGATATTAAAACTGATAAACTAATCCCATGCAAACATGTGCTTCATGAACGGGAATAGAAACTCAGCTTGTCCAACTTACTCTGAATACTTGTTAGCCACTTTGAAATGATGCTGAATTGTCTTAAATCTTAGTTACAACAAAAATCTTTGACTTTTAATTTATTTGTTTTAAAAACAGCCTTGTATGAGCTTTCATGTGTAATGGACAAACACCTACTATAAATTGTTTTTTCTTAACATGCTCAGACGCAGCGGTCACAGGGACTGTAGTGTCTTCCTACTTTTTTTTTAATCTCTAGGTTGCTGACAATACTGCTGAATGTGCTAATGTGAAGTCAGTGCATTGGGATAACTTACTTGTACAGCCTGAAAAGGCTCAGTTTATTTACAAATGGGTGGATGCTCTCTTTTGAATGTCGTTCTGCTAACTGAAGATAACTTTGTTGATGACTGTGTGTCCTTACCACCTCCACGTCACCGGTGGCACTATTTAGCTTTGCCTTCCCTCTTTACTCCCCACAGAGCTCTGCTTGCCATAGGGATTGTATGAATGTCCCTCAATCCATATTAGGCAAAGTCAGCCTGGCTAGTTTAGCATCTGGTGAAGATAGTCTGAGCTAATCTGCACGCTGTTGCCTGGACTGGAGAGCGCTGACACGACCTCTTCCACTGGCAGAGCTGTGGAGGACGTAATGGGCTGGATTGGGGTGGTAACCTCCTGAATCAGACCAGCTGTCAAAAAGCATGGAACTTGCCTCTGCTGCCTGTGTTACTTTATTTTGGAAACTGTGTGTCTGTCATGTTGCAGATACTGTTGGCTACTGTTTTGAAATGGATTTAGGATGTGCTAGGCTGTGTTTACAGCGCATGTTACCTTGATGATACACAGGCTTTTTCAGGGGTGTGTCGTTCTTAGGCAGGAATAGAATTTAAGTGTTTGAAAACTGGGTATAAAATGTCCAAACAGGCTCTTACTTCAGGGGACTGTTGAAATTTCCAGCCTTAATGACAGGCCCTGTTGATATTTCTCCACTTTTTGGTTGCTGAAATGAAAATGTTAAGACTTCTGATTACAAAAAACAAACATGTAAACAAACTTTGATTATTTTTTTTTTTTTCTTCCAAATTTATTCAAAGGTATTGATGCAGGCTACTGGAAAAAATCACAGATACTTTAGTGTTTGCTTTTCAGAGGCATGCACTGTATATCTAGAAAAATGAGTCTTTAGGATCAGTTTCTACAGTATTTTGCATTATAAAGAGGACATTGTGTAGCTCATTGCAAAATCAGTAGCTTTAGTCTTTAATTTGCCCTGCCTTGTTTTGCAGGCTTTTTTGTCAATAATGAATAGGTGAATTTAATTTGCTGTGGTGGAATGTTTTCCTCTTACATAATGTCTACACGTGTAATCATTTGACAGTAATCTATTTGACCTTAATGTTAATTGAGTTTCTGCACTCATTTTCAGATGGCAAGATTAGAAGGAATCATTATGATCAAGCTGCAGGTTTTGTGCACTTGTGTATATTGCTCCAGATTCAGTTGTTGTTTGGTTACTTTGGGTGTTAAATTTAACTTCTAGAATAGCATGCTTATAATTTTAAATAAAAGCTGTTCTGGCAGACTTCTGGGCTTACTTCTGTGTCATTTCAATTGATATCTTAGTACTGAGTAGAACTGTCTTTAACAACAGTAGCTTGTTAGTAGCTTCCTTTGTCTGTGTTTTTTTTTAATAACATGTTTTGATTTTGTTTGTTTTGTTTTATTTAGAGCATGTTGGTGCCCTGGATGCCCAGAATATTGTAGCTGTATCATGTGGAGAAGCCCACACTCTTGCATTAAATGACAAGGGTCAGGTATATGCTTGGGGTCTGGCTACTGATGGACAACTTGGCTTGCCAGGAACAGAGGAATGCATCAGAGTGCCCAGGTTAAAAACAATTAGTTGTTTTGGGGTTTTTTTTTTTAATGTGCTTAAATCACAGTAGTGAAACTATTCTGCTGTTACAATTAAAAACACCCATTAGAAAGTGTATCTATGTCACTTGCATGTTGTAGAAAGTTTCCTTTCTCAAAAAGTCAGCTTATGTGAGAACAATGCTATGGGTTTGCTTGGTTTGGGGTTTTTATATTTGTTGGGTTTTTTGTTCATTTGGTTGGGTGTTTTTTTCCTCTGGATTGGTTGTTTTGTTTGTTTCTAATAGTCATCCACTAAGAATGAGAGTTATGTTGGAAAAGTAGGGTGGGTATTTTATGAATGTAAATTGCAATAGATAACTGCCATAGAAGAGAAATTAAAGAGAAGTAGAACGTTAAATTTTCAAAGGCAATCGTGGGAGTACATTTGGGGAAGGTATGTTTGCTATATGACCTTCATACTTCAGTTTTCACCCCAAAAATTTTAGCTATGGTTGAATAATGCACTTTCTAGTGATAAAAATGAATGGTAGCTGGATTCACTTGCTCGTTTTCAGAATGCTGTAAGCATTCCAGCTAGCTGAAGTCCACATTTTTACTGGGATGAATAGCTTCACTGAATTGAGTGGAACTGTCTGTGGCAGTAAGTTCCTATGTTTGCAGGCTGGAGGTTTGATTTTCTAATGTTTTTTACATAGGAAGAAGACACATGCAAGTAACGATTTCTTGGAACACTAGTAATTTATAACTTTTGTGGCTATCTGTGACATATGTATATATACAAGAGATATAAATAACTATTATAAAGGTTTTTTATTTCTGTACTAAATTTAAAAGCCCACAGGCCTTTTATAAACTCCTGTTTTTCTCATCAAAAGTTGAAAGCATACTACACTTAATGCCCTTGTATGTATTTGCAACTTCTTTATAATATTGTGCAATATTTAATAGCTCTGTAAACTGAAACTGGCTGAAGTTGATGTTGGTAAACATGAAAAATGGAGTGTTCATATTTTAACTGAAAGCAATTCGGTCTTCATCTCTAATATTGGTAGGAAGAAGCATATAAAACCTTTTTCCTTTTGCAAGCTAGAAAGTAAGAATTATTTTCTTCTTGAATCTGGTATTCAGTTCCTTTATTCAGCTGTGACATATCTTTCCTAGCACATAAACCTCCCTAATTCTTTGTTACGTTCTTTTGCTAACTTTATTAATTTGAAAATAAGACAGTAATAAAAAATAAATAATAATAACTTGCAAGTATTAGACAAGAAGCAGTTTTGACTAAGACTTTACTAAATAGCTTCTAATTAAAGGATGTTTAAATTGGCTTCATATATACTTCAGTGAAAAGGTTTCACTTCTTGTATATTACTCTTTGATGTGACTTTATATTTCATACCATGACCTAGTAGCTTAATACTTTCTGTTTTCTTACCCCAATAGAAATATTAAAAGCTTATCAGAGATCCAAATTGTTCAAGTTGCTTGTGGTTATTATCACTCACTAGCACTCTCAAAAGGTAAGTCACGTTTTTCTGAAGCTTTGTATAGTTTCTTACCAGGTAGTCCTACTAAAGTTTTGAACATTTATTTGGCTTTCTTTAAAAGGAGGTTTTGTTTTTTTTTTTTTTCCTTTAAACATGCTACTAAACACAGATAGGATTTCAGGTTGATAGGGAAAGTGTAATTTAATGATGGAAGCTTGAATTTAAAAAATAAATGTACAAATGTTGTAGTTTTCTGCTTTTATTCTTATGCTTTTTGGCTTTTTACCATCTTCCTTTCATGCAACTTCCTTTTAAAATTAATTTTTGCTTCTTTCCTTTTTGTGGTTCCATGTCTTTTTCATCCTGCTAGCATCCTGCTTTGTCACTAGTCTGTTTTCACTTGTAACCTCAGGTTACTGAGGCTTGAAGGCAATGCCTTCCTTCTTTGCCTTCTGTTGCAAAGCCTGTGTTTTGCTGGTGCTTCTATAGTTAAAACGTAATGTCACATTATAACTCACCTTTTAAAAGGCTTAAACGTCTGTCTTCAAACTTTTGCTGCAGCTAGGAGAACATGCCACTTGGCCTTGCTTATGTAGGACTATTGCAAGTCTAGTTAGGATAGTTCTCCAGAAAGGAACATGAATTAAAATTTGCTGTTGGTTTGTTTCATTGTGACAAAGGAGAGTTGTGGCCAGAACTTCCATTGGGAAGAAGTGGCTGCTGGACAGGGTTAATGGGAACTTAGAAACTGAAAACAAAAAGTCCAGAAAGATTGTAGTTTGACAGCATTTCTTAACAATGTGTTGTTAAAATACAAACTAAGCAAGCTGTGGGGAGAGAAGTGTTAGTTGGATAATGAATGATTTTTTTTTTCTTCCTCTTGAAATAGTTTATGATGACTATATATGCCTTGACTGTGTACTTAACAGTTCATGGGCTCATACTGAGTATTTTCTGTGCCATTATGTATTCCCAGGAATCTTTACCATTATAACCTAGTGAGAATTCTTTGTTTTCAGGACAGGCAGACAGAATTACAAAAAATTTTCTCTCTGTGTTAAGATCAGTAGCAGAATGGGAGGGTGTCACTGTTGGTCCAAGGCACAAGGATATAATAGGAGTTTATAATTTAAAATTCACTCAGTGTTTTAAATAATTACAGCTTCAAGTACAACATCACTGTCCTATTGTCAGGACATGCATTTGCAACTGTTTCTGTTCTTCATGTATTGTAGGGTGTTTTTTTTGTTGGATTTTTTTTTCCTGGTTGTAAGAGAACCTGCAGAAATACTTGCAGTCTGTCAAGCTTATGGCCTTAGAAACAGACCCACACAGGGAGGAAAATGAATTGAGCTCACTTGAATTGGGCAGGTTGAGATTTTGAGAGGTGACTTGGTAGTGTTTTTAGACCTGTATATGGGATATTGATCAGGTGGATTAATTCATGTGATTATAAATAATTGGCATAGGATTTCTTTGTTAGGAAGATTGGTTTGTGTAAAAGTGGTGGTTTCAGTTATGGGTTGGTTTTGTATTGTGGGGTTTGGGTTTTTTTCTTTGTTTTTTTTTTTGTCTGCTTGATTTTGGTTTGATTTGAGTGTTTTGTTGCAGTTTAAATAAATGAGTAAAATCTGAAATACCTGGGTCTTGTTGTTTTCCATCTGCATAAAACTGTTATTGGAAAGGTGGAGGTGAGAAAGACCTAGGGAACTTTACTGTTTGAAGGTAACATTACTGTTTGGAGTGTATCACATAAGCAAAAGCAAAATGCCTTTGTGTTTAGGTGTTGATCTTCAGGATAGTAAATACCTTGTCAAAAGAATGTTTTTTCAGTAGAACATTTTATTTTGGAAGTAGTTTTAATAGAAATAGCTCTGTGGTTTGTGATCCTCCAAAATGTTGAATTTAAGGCATCAAATAACAAACTTTGTGCTTCACTGATCATATCATTAATATAATATTGTTAAACTTAAAATACATGTCACTTAAATTGCATGTGAAAATTATGTTACTATATAAAAGCTTAAATGTAGATTGTGCTTGGAAATTGGAAGTTTTTGCAGTCCGGGATGTGCAACTTCAGCAAGATCTCTGCATAATAATCTATGCAGTAGTGGGACTCCAAATGGAACACCATCTTGCTTTGTAATAACCTAACTCAATTTAGCTAACACTATTGAAACAGGCATGTTAAGAGCAATTTCTGGGGGTTTTGAGTGTGATTTAAATACTTTCAGACTGATTAAATAGAGTTGAATGTCTGCAAATTATATGAAAATGCTTAGCTTCAGAAGTCAGTAAATTGTATGCACTTTCAAACTCAAAAGAATTTGAAGAGTAAATGTATAACTTTTATCTTTTCCTACAGTAATTAAACTTGATGTTTTTTTCCTTTAAACAGGAAGTGAGGTGTTTTCCTGGGGACAAAATAAATATGGCCAGCTGGGCTTAGGTTACGAGTATAAGAAACAAAACTCACCACATGTGATTAAATCTCTGCTGGGAATCCCTTTTGCACAGATTGCAGCAGGAGGAGCTCATAGTTTTGTACTAACTCTTTCTGGAGCCATTTTTGGATGGGGACGCAACAAATTTGGGCAGCTGGGTCTTAATGATGATAATGGTAAGTTAACATTACTTTGGTAAAATTTCATGCTGAAGGTCTTGGTTTCTGAATCTAAAGACAGCAGTATTCCTACAAAAGGAGCAGACAGAACAAACCTTTGTTGATTATTGCAGGACAGCACTGATGTCGTGTGAGGTTGCATAAGGAAGACAGGTTTTTTCCTTAGCTCTTTGGTAGTGAAAAGTCTGACAGTGTTATGTTGAAATTCTAGCCTGCTTGACTTGTTTACTTTCCCTGTTCTAGATTTTTCTGTGATTTAAACTTTCTGAATGGGATCAAATTAAGATACTGTGCAGTAGTTACATTCTGAACTGCATTTTAGGTAGATGAAATTGCTTGACAAAACCACTAGTCTATCAAAACTATTTGTTTGTCCTTAGCAGACACATTTAAAACATCCTCATTATTTTGCTGCCGTGTGGGATCTGCTTTTCTCAGGCCACTTTCAGTAATCATTCACAATTTTCAACTGTTTCCAAAATTACCTCTCCTAAGGTGTTGCTACTTGCTTATGATTTTAAGCAAGTGGTTTGGTTAGCCAAAAAATGGTTTCTTTGTTAGTTACATTGCATTACATACACACTACCAGCTCTCGGGCTTCCAAGATGGGAGTATATGCTGTCATGTTCCTGAAATGCACAGTTTAGTGTATAGCTAGTTTAATGAAGTCAAATTTTCTCACTGGTTAATTGTTCTCAACACCATTTATAATAAGAAAAATTGTGGTTAAAATGTGTTTCTCAATTAAAGCTTTAAATCTGGTCACATGTAATAAAAAAAAAAAGGCCCATGTACTTTTCACAGGAGATTTCAGTTACTTCTGTATGTTCTTTGGAATATGTATGACCCCAGTTTTTTTTTATAGAGCATTGCTTCTCAGTATAATCCCTTTTTTATGTCTGATAGAGCTTTTTCCAGGCATCTTAGTGTATCTAAGAATTTTTGGTCACAATGACCCCAGACAACGCTACAGGCCTGTGGAAGACTGGCTGGAAAGCTGCCTGTCAGAAAAGGACCTGGGGGTGCTGGTCAACACCCGGCTGAATGAGAGCCACCAGTGTGCCCAGGTGGCCAAGAAGGCCCACGGCATCCTGGCCTGGATCAGAAATAGTGTGGTGAGAAGGGAAGGGATTGTGCCTCTGTGCTTGGCACTGGTGATGCTGCACCTTGAATACTGTGCTCAGTTCTGGGCCCCTCACTACAAGAAAAAGGCATTGAATTGCTGGAGCAAGTTGAGGGGATGGCAACCAAGCTGGTGAAGGGTCTGGAAAACAGGTCCTATGAGGAGAGGCTGAAGGAATTGGGATTGTTTGGTTTGGAGAAGAGGAGGCTGAGGGGAGACCTTATCACTCTCTACAACTACCTGAAAGGAGGTTGTAGTGAGGTGGGGGCAGCCTCTTCTCGAAAGTAAATAACAACAGAACTAGAGGAAATGTCCTAAAGTTGCACCACTGGAAGTTTAGATGAGATATTAGGAAGACTTTCTTTATTGAGAGAGTAGTCAGGTACTGGAACGAGCTTCCCAAGAAGGCAGTGGAGTCACCATCCCTGGAGGTACTCAAAAAACCGTGTAGGTGAGGCACTTCAGGACATGCTTTAGTGGGATTGTGAGGCGTTTTGTTTTGGTTGGTTGGTTTTTGGGTTGATGGTTGGACGCGGTCTTTAGAGGTCTTTTCCAACTGTGAGAATTCTGTGATTCTTTGCAAGAAATTTTAAGCTATTAACATGTAAAGAAATGCCTTTGTGCAACTGGATGACGAAGTTAATTTGTTCTGGTGATGGATGGAAGTTAGTTGTGCTTCCTAATTATTCTGTGTTCCACTCTATTATATGTTTAAGTAATACTGAGCCAACTGCTACCAACTTAGAGGAACACTTTAAAAACATGAAGCACGTAAGCAACTGTTATTTGCTTACTTTTCTCATGGCCAATGGCCATTCTAATGTCCTGTTCCATATTTCCTGATTTATGTGTTGACATAATGATCCTATGCTAGTGAAAATGAGACTATTTGCTAGAAAATATTTCAGTATAGTAGTTTTTCTGGTTTTCTGTAATAATGCTTCCATCTCAAAAATACATAAACTCAGTTGCAATGATTGCATTATACTAACAAATTTAAAGGACTTATTTGACTGGAACCAAATTAGAATAAATGAGCAAAACTATTTGTTTTTTGATTTTTATGTTCAAAATAAGCAATCTACTGCTGTATTAAACCTTTCAGACAGGTATGTTCCTACACTGCTAAAGTCCCTGAGAAGTCAGAAGGTTGTTCATATATGTTGTGGAGAAGATCATACTGCTGCCCTTACAAAGGTACAATATTTAAAGATAAGTTTATGCTTTGATTTTTGTAAATTTTTTTCAAAATCTTTTCAGGAGAAGATGCTATCTGAATAGGAAATAGTGTAAAACTTCTCCAAAGGTTATTAGATGAAGTTGAGGAAACATTGGAAGAATGGTTAAATAATTGAAAAAACTTAGAAATGCAAGAAATCTGCTACTGTTTTAATTTTTTTTTGTCAGGTTTGGTGAAATTGAGCATAGAAAGTAGTGTGTTTGACACGACAGTGTATGTTGCATTATTAAAATAATGTAGATATTGAAACTTACATTAGTGTATCTTAAAGATAAAAAGGCTTTTTTCTGGCTGTAATGCATCTAGCATCGCTGTTATCGCTGATCAGGCCACGGTAACTTTGAATTTAAGGTAAATGCTGGGGACATTGGTCTGTGAGGTGGTTTACAGTTTTCTTAGTGAATTGCTGTTCATTACTATGATGGGATGCTAGGTGCCCACCAAGTCTCTCTGTCACTCCCCTCTTCAGCTGGACAGGAAAGAGAAAATGTAATGAAAGGCTCATGGGTTGAGATATGGACAGGGGAGGTAACGCACTCGTCGATTATTATCACAGGCAAAACAGACTTGATTTGGAAAAATTAAATTAATGTATTGTCAATCAAAAGTTGGAGTAAGGTAAGGAGGAATAAAATAAAATATTGAAACACCTTTCCCCCCCTACCTTCTTCCTGGGCTCAACTTCACTTCCAGCTTCTCTACCTGCTCGCCCAGCACAAGGCAGGGTGACAGGAACAGGCATTGTGGTCAGTTCCTCACAGTCTCTGCTGCTCCTTCTTCCTTGCTCCAGCATAGGGTCCCACCCACTTGAGATCATCCTCTGTGAACTTCTTCAGCATGGGTGCTTTCCATGGGTTGCAGTTCTCCATGAACTGCTCCAGCGTGGGTCTCTTGGACCCACGGGCCCCAGTCCTTCAGGAACAGACTGTTTCAGTGTGGGTCCCCCACCGAGTCACAGGTCCTGCCAACAAACCTCTTCCAGTCTGTACCCCTCTCCACTGGTCCACGGGTCCTGTCAGCATCTTGCTCCAGCCTGGGCTTCCCATTTCTGCTTTGCGCCTGGAGCACCTCCTCTCCCTCCTTCACGGACCTTGATGTCTGCACAGTTGTTTCTTTCACGTATTCTCACTCCTCTCTCTATTTATTTACTATTGGCAAACCAGTAGAATTTGAAGATTTACATAATCCCCTCATAAGTATTACAGCGTGAGCTCGTCTGAAGGGCTGGTCACTTATTGCAAGGCTGGTTTGGAAACACCCATCTGTGCCGTGTCAGCCCGGCGTGTTTGTACAGAGATGGAGGAACTGGCTAAAGTAGAGAGCTGAAAGGTGCCATAACTTGGCTAAATGCATTATTTGGAGTCTTTTTTTTTAACCTTTTAAGAGCAACACAGAATGCATATTGCTAGTGTTCTTTCTTATGCTATTCATCACTAAAATGAGTGTATTTCAAGCATCGAATGATAAGTGCCTTTATTTTTTGGGTGGGTAAAACAATATGCACATATCTTTCTTTAAATGGTGGACTGCTGTACTTTTCTTTGTGTTTTGATAGTTGGATTAGACTTCAGTGTTTAGGTATAAATCAGTATGTATTATTGTTTTGAAGTTCATCACTCTCAATAAAAAGTATCAATTTATAAACAGAATATTTTGAGCTTACTTCTGTGAGTAGTGGAAAACAATTGTCTGATCCAGATTTGGGCAACTAAATATCCATTTCATGTCTGGATCTGTTGAATTCAGAATACTGAAGAAGGCATTAGAATTTTGAAAGTAACTATTTTTAATGTTTTATTTCTGAAATAAAACCCACAACTTGTGGTTACTTACTTCTGGAAAATATATGTTGTGTTTTTGGTTTGTTTTTTTTCCTAATGTTTGAATTTTTACATAGCAAGCTGAAAGTTGTTTTGAAAAATACGATCTGCCTAAATATGGTCATACTTCTGGGTTTTTTTATACTTGCTTTGTTTTCTATGATGAAAGGAGAAGGCTGTTCATAAACAATTACTTTTTCCTCTAAAATATTCTCTCACTCTGACTGAAAATGATGTTGCAACTTTGTAATCCTGAAGTTGATATTGATGTATTTTGTAAGGCTAGGGAAATACAGAATGTAAAGAAAATAGCAAGCTGTAACTTACATTCTGAATGTTTGGTCTTTTTTTGTGGTTTTTTGTTTGTTTGTTTGTTGATTGGGTGGTTTTTGGTTTTGGTTTTTTTTTTTTAATGCATAGAAGTTAACTTCAGACTTGTTTTAATGCTGGTGGACTGAATTTACTGTAAAGATTTCTACAATTATTTATATCACCCATTTGTATAGCTCCATTTTCCCTTTCATAATAGGCCTTGCAGAACGAGGGGTCTTGATTTATATTTTCTGTAGATGCTGCTGCGTATATGCAAGCATTCTTCAAGTCCTTCTGAAATTGAGAAAAACCTGTCACTGTTTGTGATCCTGATTTAGTGAATGAGGCTGTTGGTTTTTCTCAGCGGATGCTGCCATTTTAATGATGATTTCCAGCAGAGGTCCAGTCTGATGCAGAGTAGAATTGAAAGAAAGCGCTTTACAATTTAAAAGCATTTGAAAATGGCAAGTTTCAAAGTTGTTGTAAGGTAAGTTCTGTAACTTCTGAAAGTTTTTCTGGTTTAGCATTCTTTCATTAAAGTTTTTGGTTAATTTCTTGATGAAATTAATCAAAAACAGTTTAAAAAAAAATTACTTACCTTATGACAATGTTGACATTTTCTGGTTTCTATGCTTTCAAATAATGAAGCTGACTATTTCAGTCACACTCTGCATCATCTGCCTGAGGAGGGTAGCTTCCTATTTGGTAACTGCTTTCAAATTTATGTTCAGAATTTAAAAGCCAAAGTATACTTTTTTAATAATGTGGGTTTATATACTGTTGTAGTTCATCAAGAAAACTGGAAAAGAGGAAAAGCAAAGGTTAGTATCTATTAATGGCAGAAGTTAATGGCAGGACTATTGTATTAATAATACAGAAATCACAGGAATGCGATTTAACGTGAACAAGGTAATATTTGATAGCTGTGCCGCATTTTCATAACTGCAATTAACTTGTAACCCTTCTGTGTCTCAGGGTCCTCCTGTACCTGTATATTTTCTCTCCTTTCCCCATAATTCCAAAATCATCAGACAAAGAAATTTCTTAAACCCCTATTTCTGTAAAGTTTCTTGTTCTGAGAGATGCTACCATTTTAATGCCAATAATTTATTTGTTTAGGAAGGTGGGGTTTTTACATTTGGAGCTGGCGGCTATGGTCAGTTGGGTCATAACTCTACCAGCCATGAGATAAACCCAAGGAAAGTTTTTGAACTTATGGGAAGTGTTGTCACGCAGATCACTTGTGGCAGGTAAGGTCTATTCTGTGCTAGCACTATGAATCTTGTCATTTGTTTTCTATAAAACTTCATAAGTATTGCAATCTGAAGTGCTTTTTTTTTTTCCTTACCATTTGTGGTTAGAGAAGTTAAGATGGTCTCTTAATAAAAGATATTTAGAGACCTTACTGGGATTTAAAAATCATTCAATAGAAGAACTAAAGGAAGTTATACTGTTTGAGAGGCTCTGATTTTCTGAACTGAAAGTAAATAATCTGTGTGATGGTGGTGTTTATTTCTGTCACTTTACAATTTCCTCCTAAAGAACAAGTGTGTTTGGGGAGGTACATGAGCATCGCTGAGGTTAAGTGTAAAATATGGAAACATAACATGTTTTGTGAATGCTTTTAATACTGTACAGCACTTCAGTTCTTCATGAGTTTTTATTGTGTATATTATAATATCATCCAAGAAATTGGAAAAATTCCCAGCACACATGAAAATGCTGTTGTCCAAGGAATTGCATTCTAAGACGACAAAATGAGGGAGGCAGCGTAACTTTTTCAGAGATGGGCAGAGTTTGTTATTTGGGTTAAAGAATACATAAATATAAGTCTATCTTTCTAGCAGTTTGGTTGACGTTGCGGGAACCATTTCCTTTTAACAGTTTACATACATTCAATACTGATTCTTCCCAGGCTCATGATAGGAGAGAGGGCATCTAGATTTGAGAAGGATGGGAGGGATGAAAGGAGGCGCAGACAATCTGGTCAAAACTTAAATTTCTAAATGTCTAGAGATATCTCTAAAGGTCAGACTGTGGCTAAGCAAGGGGTCAAGGCTGAACCTGGTGTCTCAGTTCTGTGACCTTTTCCATTGCAATGGAATATTGCCTATTGGAGTGTGAGTGGAGTATTGCCAGTGGCAGTGCGCTGCCAATAGAGAAGTGGAGTATTTGATACTTACAGGACCTTTAACATACTGTTTAACACAATTTTTATGCTGGCTTGCACAAAGCATGTTATAATGCTTAGGTTTTTGTTGCTGAATTTTGTTTGCCCTAGGCAGCACACTACTGCATTTGTTCCTTCATCTGGAAGAATTTATTCTTTTGGACTTGGAGGTAATGGGCAACTAGGTACAGGAACAACCAGTAATAGAAAAAGTCCTTTCACAGTAAAAGGAAATTGGCTTCCTTATAGTGCTCAATGCCCAATAACCACAGGTAAGCGACCCATGGCATCTTTACTTCTTGGATTTCTGATAGTGTCTTCAAATCTTGAGATTTAAACTAAATATAGGCTATAATCACTTTCTTCTGGCTTGTTTTCACTGTGCTCTAAAGTCCATTTCTGCTGTAAATGTGCTTACTTGTGCTGTTGGGTTAGGCCATTTATTAGTACTGGAGCTAAAACTTACAGTTCTTACTCTTTACTGCAGCTAAAGATGGTCTTAAGTATTGTATGGCAAAGATCTGCTTCAGCAACATTACCTAACGAAGGAGGCTTTTACTAAATGAGTGTTGATAGCAGTGTCTTAATTATTTCTCAGATTCATATTTTCACAGTTGCCTCTCTTATTCCTGTTGCAGACAGTGAGGAGTCTTACTGTGTAAAGAGGATTTTTTCTGGTGGGGACCAAAGTTTTGCACACTACTTTTATCCACAGGTAATAAATTAAAGATGCTTTGGTTCAAAAGTCTGTCAAAGTTAAGTTTTCGTTTAAAAGGTTGGTGTTTTTTTTTATATTAAAGGTAAGTTACTATTTTGTAAAGTTTGTTAGAGGAGTGTGGAGGCACAAGACACTAGGTCAGTTGAGCATTTGGAGGAGTTGGATCCAGTTGCTGAGTGTTAACTGTCAGTAAGCTCTCGAGTCTTTTTGACATAAGCTTTTTTCCTGAGTGACTGATGCAGGCACTTTTCCTTCATAAAGGAAAAGGTGATTGAATATTTGGGCTCTTCACTTCTGCCCAGTCCTTCTTAGTAACTGCACCTTTGCTGTCTTCTGCTCTTAGTCATTTTAGCACATCATGATGATGAAGAAACAAATGGAGCTTTTTGCTAAAAGTTATAGGAAATGATGTAGGTTGTTACGAGATAAGAGTTTTATGCTAGTCTTGAAACTTCAGTTTTTAAAGGACAAGAATTGATCCGTTTAAATTCTAATATGGAAAGGAAGTCTAGAAGGACTTCACAGTAAAAAAAGGTAATGTGGGAGCATGATGGAAAGGAAATGCTATTAGAGGACAAGTTGGGAGGAAAAAACAAGTTGAAGATACATGGGACTGTTTCCAGTAGTGCCCAGCCAGGTACTAGACCATAAGAGGTTAACGAAGCATCAAGAGCTGGGGTGAAAACAAACTTGGACATGAAGGAAAAACATGTTTTAGTGAGGAAACGTGTTTGTTGTCAAGAAAAACTGAGTATGGGTCAAGCTTACAGTAACCCTTTGCTCCCACAGCCTGTTCTGATTGTACAGAATCAACAATTTTTAATTTTTTATTTACTCTTTTTTTAATTGTGAGTTCTGATAAGTATTGCAGTACTTGAGAGAAGCCTGTTTAGCAAACGGAGACTGGAAAAAAAATTACTGATCATACAGGCTCAAAACTTCTCTATTAAAACTATCTTAAAAACTTTCTCATTTGCAGTTTTCATAATTACTGAAGTAGATTCTGACTAATTGAGGTGAACTGGAGACTGTATGAATGCGGTTATTGTGCCTTGTTCTGTACAAAAAGTGTTAGCAATAGATGAACTTTGATGCTGCAAAAGTATCCTTTTTAGTACTCTTTAGTTTGGTAATTTGTACTGAATTCTTTCAAAGTTATGCGAGTACTGTACTCCTGGGGTTTGTCTGTCTTTGCCAGTGAAGGGATCTCAGCCAAAATCTGTTTTTCTCAAGTTAGTTTTTGGGCAGCTCAGTTCCCCAAGTTCATGACACTTCGGCTGGACACAAGGGAAACAGCAAGAGGGTTTCTCTTCCTGATCCTGTAGGATGGGATCAGAAGCACTGATTTTTGGCAACAGCTAGTCGTTGTACTGAGTCAGCTATGTGTCAGACTGCACCCTCAGGAGAAATATGTTTCCTTTTGCTAGATAACCTTATTTTTGGTGCTGTTTGCAATCTTTTTTTTGAACCAGTGCCCCTACTCAAAACGATGGTCTTGGTTTTGCTCCTCTTTACTCCTAGAAATCTTATTGGAATCCATTTGGTACGAGCAGCACATCAAAATGCAGCTCATCTGATGATGCGGTGAATGTTCAGAGGAATGTGATTCATTCTCAGAGGAGTCTGATGGAAGCGGGGTGGGAGGGCAGCTGTCCAAAAAATTGAATGTCTCCTTTTCTGTATGCTCACAGCTTGGCAGGGAGCTAAATGGCTCCCAGCGACTAGGGAGAAGAGATGCTTGCTGATCTTGCCTAAAGCTTGTTTAGTGTTTGTCATATAGAAAAGTACTGCATTTTTAGGAAGTTTACCATTAAGTAAGCTGTGGTGTGACATGCTAATCTATATATTTGTAGTGTATGCTCTGCTTTCGTAGTGAATGTAGAACTGGAATACAGTAAATTTATCCTTGGGCTTATTTCACAGTAGTAGCCTGGGTAGGCAAATTGTCAGTCAATGAAGAGATAAAGAGCTCAACCACGGGATTGATTTTTCTGGAAATTAATTCTGTGTGCCTGATTCTTTATGCTTTCTTTAAAATATAGAACATGGTGCCACCAGATGATTTTAGGTATCCTGACTTTTTGAAGCAGATCTGGACTGTGAATGAAACATTTATTCAAAGGTTGCTGAGTTTCCCATGTGGAAGACTTCCTGTAGAGATAGCGAAGTAAGTGATGTCAAGGAAAGAAATTCTTTCGTGATTTTACTTATGCATTGGATATTAACAGGGTTTTGTACATACACAGCTAAGCTGTTTTTAATTGCTGATTCTATGAGGTGCAGAGCTTTTCCTGTGCTGTCATTTCCGTGATTGTCAAGTAGTTTAGATCTTTTATCTGTGTCATCTCTGTCACAGTTTAGGTGACTATACAAGATTATCTAGTTGTACATGGAAAAATAACAGCAAATGTAAAGGAATATGAGAAGGATTCAAAGATCATTGCTTTTACTTTAATAAAGGAGAATGCAAAGAAATGAAAATCCAATTGCAAGACTTGCTTTGATTTGAACTGTCTTAAGCATGGATTCTTGAATGGAGATTTTACCTAGTGTTAGTTGTTTGGGGTTGGTTTTTTAATTATTATTTTTTATTGCAAATGCGAATTTGTAAAAAAAGAAGATAAAATACATGTAACCTATTTCATATCAACAATTTCAGTGAAATTGATGGTACATTCTCCTCAGCTGGGTGCCTGAATGGGAGTTTTTTGGCTTTGAGGTAAGTAGTCAGGCTTTGAAGCAAGTATTCCCGTGAACAGAATTAATGGTGGCTACCTTCCTAGTGTCTCTTGTTTCAGCTGTAACACCTTCCCAGTATTTCCTTACCTTACTGTTACTCTTATATCTACAGTTTAAACTTCTACCTTCTTTACTGCTGTACAGTTTGTCAGCTGACCCAAATACAGCATGCCAGTCTTTGGAAGTGTGTGCTGCCTGGCTGCTACCATGTAAGCCAGCAAAGCTCATTACTTCTCAGCCACAGGTTGTGTGTAATTCAGGGGGAGTATATTGCACGAGCTGGTTTATATCCCAGGGTTTTTATGTGATTGTCTTGCAGTTAGAGGTGTGGTTTTTTTTTTTTCAGTTAATTCAAAACTCATGTAAGAAATGGAATTCTGATACCATGATCTCTTGCGTTTTAGTTCCTTAGTTAGTAGGGATAAAAATTCAAGGTGGGAGAAAATCTTGAGTTGTTGTAAACTCAGGATTCATTCTTTTTTCTTTGTATTTTTTTCTTTCTGCAGCAATGATGATCATTACAAAACCAGTGCTAGATTCTCAGGGGTTGATATGAATGCTGCTAGACTATTATTTCACAAACTTATACAGCCTGACCACGCTCATATATCACAACAGGTTTGTGCTTCATGTTTTCCGTATGTTTGGGATTATTCTCTGTGTTACACCTATCCAGAAATACTACTCTTATGCTTGCTCTGACCCTTTTAATAACTTCCTTATTCGATAACGTATCAACTGCAAATACATTAAACTGTGTTGTGACAATTAGATAACTCATCAGTGTGTTGTATTTTAATATTTAATATGCTGGGTTTTTTTCTATATGTATAGTAGTCTACTTTAAATTCTTAATGATTGTTTTCAAAATTATTCTATTATTTCTTTTTTATCTAGGTGGGAATTTGTTTAAATTCACAATTGCATTAAAATAAATAGAATTTTATGATGTGCTGTAGGTGGCAGCTAGTTTGGAAAAGAACCTTATTCCCAAATTGACCAGCTCCTTACCAGATGTTGAAGCTTTGAGGCTGTATCTCACTCTACCAGAATGCCCCCTGATGAGTGATGCAAACAATTTCACAACATTAGCTATTCCTTTTGGAACAGCTATTCTGAACCTGGAAAAAGCTCCTCTGAAAGTTCTTGGTAAGAAACTGAATTCTTTACTGTTAAAACTAAGGATCTTCAGTTGAAAATGTATAGAAGTTCCATCAGAGAAGACATGGTCTCAGCAACAGCTTGCTGTGTATTTACGGTTCTGTGTAATTCCCCATTGAGAAAGTTAAGGGTTAACATTGCTTGATGCATAAGAAAACACCTATTCTGTAGCTTCTGGGTGACTTAACATACAGATTCATTTGGTATTGTAATTTTTGGACTGATTCCATTCGGGAGGAATTAAACTGTAATTCAGTGTATTTGATACGTGTCTTCACACTGTAGAGTGAAAATTGTGGTCACACAGCTAACAAGCACTAAGCAATTTACAGAAGTGTTGCAGAGCAGATGTTAAATTGTCTTTGCTGTGACTGCAGCACCTGTTTTGTTCTTAGCACTTATGTTTTCTCACAGATCCCAGGACGTGGTCTTCAAATACACAGCTCAGAATAGCGCTTTTTAAAAAATTTTTATTAAACCTCTACTTTCTTAGACCTTCTTATTGTGCTTAATTTTAGCTTAAAGAATCGAGGTTTCAGAAAACTTCCTTTTTAACTGGTGTCTTTACCAGGATACCTTCTGCTTTCTCACTTATTTTTTTTGCCATGTAATCCATTTCTGTATATTTTGGTGAGAATAAAGAACTTGACTGCTGTAAAGAAAAGCAAAGTGATAATTTCTTTGAACTGTCGATCATTATCCCTCACTTTCCATTGCTCTCAGGACTGTTTTCTTCATCTGTTTTTCTATCCAATCTTACTTGGTGACACTGTCATATACTGTGGATGAACTAACACACTGAGTCAGTGTGTTAACACTGGAGCATCTGAGCAGAGGTTTCATTATTTATAATAAGAGTAGTTTGCTGTTAAAATCTTGCTGTGTTAAACTCGTTGCTTTTTTCGAGAGTCTGGTAGCCAACAGCTACGCTTTCTAACAAAATGTATTTTTCAGTTAAAAGGATAGGGTAACATATGTTCTAGTGGCAAGTACTAAGTTTGTGTTCACCATTTGTTAACAGAGAATTGGTGGTCTGTACTTGAACCTCCACTGTTCCTCAAGATAGTGGAACTCTACAAGGATGTTGTAGTCCACCTTTTGAAGCTGTGCAAGATGGGTGTTCCGGCTTCTGAAAGAAGAATACTTACCAATTTTCTACACACAGCTTTCAGAGTTCTGGAAATACTGCATAGAGTATGTTTACATCAGTTTTAGACAATTACTTCTCTGTCTGTTTTTGTTAGCATCTGTGTGCTTTGTAGTTGTTAAAAGGAGTTAAGTTACTAAAGAGTTTTAAATACTTGCATCTACAGAAATATCTGTAGTTGTTCCATCTGGACCTGTGAACCATTGGAATTTTCAGTCTGACATGGTGATAGAATTACCTATTTTCTTTGGGACACAGACTGACCCAGTCAGTTGCATCTGTGAGAGTGTGTTGGAAAGAATTGCCTCTTAAGCTTGAAATGATAGCAAATAAGATCACAAATGGAAGATCACAGCAAACTGTATTTTGATCAAGCAAGTTCTGCACGGTTTTACCAAGACGAACACATAGTTTGATTCATTTAGTGTGTTAGTATTGTAATTTCATGTATGAAAACTATGAATTGATGAACTTTCAACAAAAATAGCCCAAACCGTTTGGAGTAACCAGACTGTGCACATCACAGACTGCAAAGGTTTCCTCTCACAGCCCCTATTTCCCCCGCTTTGTAGTTTATTCTGGCCCTATGGCACTTTGTGTCTATATGCTAAAAGATTTTAGGCACTCCTTAAGTTGCTGGTCCTGTACTTTATTTGTACAATCTAGCAAAATGGGCTCTGGTGTCTAAATGGGACCTTCGTGTGCTGTATCCAACAGCCCTCCTCTCCAAGCTGTCAGAAACAATGGAAAAGATTTCTGCTCTGCATGTTGGAATTTGCATGCTATGCTCAACATTTTGTTACTCTTTATGGAAACCATCAAATTAAGGCTGAAAGTGAGACTGTTTAATAACTTGTCTTCTGTTAGAAGTACAGAATGTCCTTAGAGATTCCTACATGGAAAGCTGTTAGTATATGGTAAATGATTATTTTGCTGACAGTAGCGTTTGTTTCAGTCTGGACAGATGAAGGTGGCTCTCTTAAGTTCCCTGGTGTGTGGGTGGTGTTGTTATTGCTGGTTTTGTTTGGTGGGTTTTTTGGTCTGTTTGATTTTTGGTTTTTCGTTTTGGTTTTTTTTTTTTTTTTCTTCTTTAAACCCCAACTTTGACTAGCACATAGCTACACTGTCAAAATGTAGTTACATTTGTACCTATCCTGCTGCCTGAATGTTTATATTGGTGCAGTCTTAATAATTAGCTGTTAAGGACTAAAGTAAGAGGAAAAAATGGGGCAGCATATCTGGGGTATGACATTGATTTAGTATATGGTGTTTTGGAGGCAGGCAGGGATGGTGAGGGAGATGTTTGAGAAACATAGGCTTAAATGATCTGTTTATAAAGACAAAATTTGGGATCTTGGTGTTTCAGCAGTGGACAGTGCTTACAGTCCTTGGGAAAAGAAGTGTGTGTTAAGAAAGTGTGGATGCTTCTGAATTAAAATTATACTGTAGAGACAAACCTTTGTATGAAGTTACTTTTCCATGTCTCTTTTTCTAAGCTTAATGTTTTAAACAGGAATTGTTCCTTTGGTCAGAGGTAATATAGTATTCATACTGTAATTAAGAATAGAGATCTTCAGTAATGGTTCTTAAACTTGTACAAATACAGGAGCAAATACTTGTTCCATTGTATACATGAACATGTTATTTAATAATCACTGTTCCCGTGAGATCATATGATGTTTCAAAGTGGCAGCACTGCATTATGAAACACTGTATGCTCAGTTAATCTTATTTTTCTTTGCATCTTTGATGGGATTTTGCCTAATCCATGTATCCATGGATTTACAATACATTTAACACTGTATTTTGCACTGTTTTTGTAGAATTCTCTTTTAGTAGCTGGGTGTCTGTGGCTGACTTACAAAGTGCTTGAAAAACATGGAAAATGCCCTTTTGAAAACTGTTATACCAAGTGCTAATGAAAAAATAAATTGCATTTCTTTAGGTAAACGAAAGAGGACAAGTTATACAGTACGACAGATTTTACATTCATGAGATACAAGATCTGATAGATATTAGAAATGACTATGTCAACTGGGTCCAGCAGCAGGTGTTTGGAATGGTGAGTTGTGTTGGCTTTTATTTGGGGGTTTTTGTGTGGTTTTTTCCCCTTCATGTTTTGTTTTGGTTTTCTCCCTTTAGAGAAGCCCATAGATTCTCTAAATACCATAGAATCCTGGTTCTGGTTGGAAGAGATCTCAAGTCCAACCATTAAGCCAGCACTGCCAGGTGTCTATGTCCCTCATATATCAACTATGTCTCTCGGCACCACATCTCCATGGTTTTGAAATCTTACCTGAGATGGGGACCACACCACTGCCCTTGGCAGACTGGGCCAGACCTTGACAACATTTCTGGGGAAGAAATTTGTCCTGATGTCCAAACTAAACCATGCCTGGCACAATTTGAGGCTGCTTCTCTCTTGTACTATTGCTTGTTCCTTGGGAGAAGAGATTGAGCCCATCTGGCTTCAACCACCTTTTGGGGAGTTGTCAAGAGTGAGGAGGTCTCCTTTGAACCTCCTTTTCTCCAGGCTCAACAATCCCAGGTCCCTCAGCTGCTCCTTAAAAGATTTGAGCTCTAGACCCTTCACCAACTTATGGACTCTTTTTATAAAAATGTCTTCACAGACAAGTATTTGTGAAGGAAGAACTGTTAGTAGGTGTGCTGCTTGTAGGATATCATGCTTAGGACTGACACAAGTCAACATTTTAATTTATCAAGTGACAGCATTCTAAATTATTTTTTGAGAGTTGCGATCTTAATTAACTTAAGAGAGTGTTATTTCATGACAGGAAAACATCCATAATAGCCTGAAAATGCTACATGAGATAGGTGCAGTCAGTGGGAAAGCTGAAACTGTCTTGGGAAGTCTAGGAGCACCATAGGGAGTTATAGGGGACAGATAACTAACGTAGCTTTCTGCTGTGTATAGCAACAAGAACTGAGGTAATTTGTTTCTGTATCTGTGAAGGTAAGAATGGTAAGTGGGAGTAAATGAATGACTGTGCAGAGAATTAGTGAGTTGGGTAGCATTTTGCCACACTGTTCTTTGACTTACACTTTGAAAGAATATGGAGTGTGCTAAGATGCTTTCTCTAGCCACCTAAATTTAAATTTTTTTGCAGCAGTACCTGGAACGTCCTGAACAGGGGAGACCTATTTTTGCTGTATTTTATGAATACAAAGCAAATGAGGCAATCTACCAGAGAATTAAAACTGCAATGTAAAATAACAACAGCAGGGAGACTGGGGAGCATAAAGAGCTAATGAGTCAGTACTGGCAGGCATGACAGACAGTTGTCAGCTGAGCTTGTCTGAAAACATAACTAGTGTGTGGTGTAGGCTGGTGCTGGTAGCTAAGAGCAGTGGTGTACTAAATGAGATGTAGAAGCCAGGGATAAGCAGTGCAGGGCCTTGTAATTAGGGACAGGTTGTATACTTGGAACAGAGAAAGGTATACCAGTGAAGGATACAGAAGTGGTGGAATTTAAAAGGTGGTTACCTTTGCAACTATGCTTTAAATGGATGTAAACAAACTCAAGTTGCATATGTCATGATTGGAGAAGAAAATACTGAATGTGGGAAAATGAGAGCTGGACAATTGCTTTAATGAACATCTTAAGCTCTCTGTTAATTAAATCATAAGATCGAGCAGTAGCTTGTTACCGAGAAAACACCAGATACTGGATTCCCCATTCATCATCATTATTCTCTCATGCTTTGTGCAGTTTCAAGTTAGCAAAAAAAGTTATTTTGATTTATTATAGAACTGAAAGATATTCCTTAGCTTTAGTCAGATCTCCTTCGTAAGTGGTTCTGATGGCCTTTTCCTGTCTCCATCTCCACTAGTTTTCTGTGTTCTCCATTTTACAGTGATAAGAAACTCTACTTGCCAATTGAATCAGTTCTAGTGAATCAAAATTACCTCTCCTAGTGTAATTTTTATTGTCATAACTGGAGGCAAAACTGATTGCTCAATTCCTTTAATTAAAACATTGAGGGGAAAATAAAGAAAAGAGAATCTCAAGTATTCAGAATATTCTCAGAGACAATCTTGAAAGATAAAACTTTTATTCTTTCCGTAGCAGAAAAAAAGGGAAGGGAGAACTGAAGGTACTGAATAATCAAGTATTGATTTGAAGAGGTGTTATTGAGATATGGCTTAAAGGTGTTTATTAAAAAAAAGATTTTAATTAGGAATTAATTAATTAGTAATGGTAGGTACAGTAGGAGTACATAATTGCATAAATTTGCCTGTGACAAATGGGATACTCAAGTCTGAAGTTTCCAGTAGGAATTAGGGATACAGATAGAAAGCAAAGGATTCTGGCCATCACTTCATGAGCCATGGATGTCTCTATTAGACTTCTGAGTCTCCTATATAGTCAAATTTAAAATGTATTACTTTGTCATTACCTCTTATGCCTTTTCTGTTTTCTGCCTGCTAGGTGGAAACCAACTTAGCTTTCAGTGAAGGTTAACGAGGGTAACACAGCACCAGATGGATAACTTAGTTTCTTAGCAAAGCTTATCGAGCTTATTATGGAGGTCTTCACAGCCACAGCCATATGTATTGATCTGTTTCAAATTTCAGGAGTCAATTGCTTTGCTCATATCATAGATTGTCATAAAGTCTAAAGAAACATTTGGGTCTCTGATAAAGTGGTGGCATTCTCTTGTATTTTTTAAAGCTTACTATTAAAAAGGTTTTTCATTTAACTTTACAAGCTACAATCATTCAAGAATGAAAATACATAGGTAAAAGCCAGTGTCATTTATTAGTGTATGGAAGTAGGCGTTTAAAATATTAAAGTTTTTGCATCCAAGAAAACTTGATACTTTAATGGTTCTTTTTTTAAAGACTGAGCTATAGGGTGTTGAAAGGCATGTTTGTATTTGATAGATTATAATGTTTACGGTTGATATTTATTTCCCAGTAAACTTTCTCTTGGGTGGGAAGCTGTAGATAAGTGTATTTAATTCTACATCAGAGATTAATAATTAATGCAGACACTAATGCTGCTTTTTCATCTTAATTATTGCTACCTTTGTGCAAATGCTGTCATAGGATGTCAACCATGGATTAACTGAGGTAAGATCAGTTGCAACCTGATTTCTTTTACAGAATGTAAGGAAGTCAGAAACGAATGTCAAGGGTTGTCTGGTGTGTTCTGTTGGAAGTAAAGCTTTAAGTTAATATGGCTGTAATCAAAAGCTTTCTGTGGGGCAAAAGTACATAATTCTTTGTACTGCAAGTTCAGAGCAGCATTTGCAAACAAGGACTTTGATATTCACAATTTGTAATAAAAGGTCTGAAATTAAAATGTACTAGGTGAGAGTGGGGTTTGTTTGTGTTTTGGTTTGTGTTTTGGTTTGTTTGGTTGGGGTTTTTTTTTGTGCTGAAGTATTAAACAGTTGAGAATCTACTTAATTTTCCTAAGATGCTTTGGTCCGTTGACAATAAATAACAATTTCTATCTCTTTCCAATAAAATAGATATATTAAATGAGTATTATTGCAATGGCTTCTTTAACCATGACTGTAGTTTTTAAATAAGCAGAGATATGACATGGTTCTTTTCATTCTAGTTAACAGATATTCCTGTTACAATTTGCACATACCCATTTGTATTTGATGCCCAGGCAAAGACAACTCTCCTTCAAACAGATGCAGTCATACAGATGCAGGTAAGAGTCTCAGTTTTTAATGGTAAGTTTGGTTTTTTGCTTGTTTGTTCTTTAGTTGGAGTCTTGGAGGGTTGCTGGTGGTATATTTTTTTGTGAGCTTTTGGGGTTTTTTAAAATGTTACCTCTACTCCATAAGAATGAGAGATCTAGTTTTAATCTCAGGGTATGGGCATGATAGAAGCTAATGGTTTTGTAGGTTTGGGATCTCACTGAAATTGGGTTGTTTAATAATTGCATAAATTTCTAAGGAACTTCTTTTCCTTTCATTAATAAAATGGCTTTTTGGAGGTGTTAACAGCCCTTATTACATGTGAAAAACAAACAAACAAAAAAAACCCCAAACAAAACTGAAAAGGCAACAAAAACAACCAAGCAAAACAACAAAAAAAAATCGCCACCCAAACCTCCAACAACAAAACAACAGTGCAAAAAAATAAAAACCCAACAACCAACAGAAAAACAAAAACCAAACAAAAACCAAACGAAAACCACACATGCACACAAAAAACCAAACACGAACCAATAACCCAAACTAAACAACAATAAACACTAAACAAACAAAAAAACCAACAACCCCTCCAAAAAACAACAAAACCAACCAAAAAAAGCCCACTACCCCAACCAAAAAAGAACCCCACCACCCTTATCAGCAGATTTTAAACAGTACATGTGTAGAGCCTGGATCTGGAAATCAATCTGTCTTGTTGGAAGCAGCAGCAAATTACAGTTACTTTTAATTTCTTGATGGGACTTAAGAGCTAGTGCTGTTATTAAGATTGGTTGTATAAGAAGGCAACATGTTGGCACTGCATAAGTATCTAGTGTAGACCCAATTCCTCATTTCATCCATCATATCACCTTCAGAATGCTGCTAAACTCCAAGGTCTGATTGGTGTCTGCCAGGCAGTAGACCAGAAGCTGATCCTGAAAATCTGGTATCTCCTTGGGATACTGGGAGTAGGTTTCCAGATCTTCTAGTTTATAGTAGTTTTTGTTTCTTTTCCTCTTGAATCCAATTATGTTACTACTAATTTGTTCACTTCTGTTTCAACTAGACACTTTCCTAGAAATTAAATACTTGATACAAACATTCTGTATCTTGACCCATATCTGTTGTCTAGAGGTAGAGACACTGGACAACCCTAAAGTAACTAAGAGGATCTTACATGTTTTCATGATTCTCTAGGTAGAACAGAAATCTGTGATGTGTTGAGCTATATTCTGGTCACTGTTTCGGTTATTTTATACCTATAATCCATACCTGTCCAGTTGCTGTTAAGGGTATAATGAATTATATTCTTAAAAAGAGGAAAGGAAGAACGAAGGGAGGCTACTGAAAAAGTAACAGCAGCAAGAGATTCATCTCCCCATTCCCTCTGTTTATAATGTTTAACATTAAATAGTTATGAGTCTAAAACGAAACAGAAGTCATGCTCAAGTAATGGGTTCCTGTACAAAAACACTATCTTGCTTTTGCAGTTCATAATAAAACACTTTCATATGCCTTTTAAAATGTATATGCACAGTCAGTACGAGCATTTGGGAAGTGTTCACACTGAATGTTTCTATTAGCAATACTAGATAGTATTTAAACACAAACTCGCAAGAGATCTGAGCCATGTTGAGAATGTGTTTTGTTTCTGAACAATTGTAATGCAAAAATTATAATGCAAATGAAGTAGATGAACAAATCACTTTTCAATCTATGAATTAGTTTTTAATGCATGTTTTCATCCCAGATTTATATTAAACTGCTTACTCTTCAATAGATGAAATGCAGAATTTTTTTTTTTCTTCCTTCTGTTATATCTAAAGCATTTTGACTGGAATGTCAAAAACTGTATTCTGAGACTTCCCTGAACATTAGCATAGATGAGGCTGATGGGTAAAGGAAAAGTGTTTCTTGGGATTAAGTATTTCCTGAGATAAAAGGAGTATCAAGAAAACTTGGGCAAATTCAGTAGCTCTCATAATAGTTATTGCCATTCATGTCTTCTATTCTTTTAAAGACAAGGCTGATGGACATTTAATGTTGACAGGAATCTTATGTTACCTACTGACACTTCCACTTTGTTTTTTTTTCTAGATGGCTGTTGATCAGGCTCACAGGCAGAATTTGTCTTCTCTCTTTCTGCCAGTGTTTGAATCTGTCAATCCATGCCTGATATTAATGGTACGGAGAGACAATATTGTAGGAGATGCTGTGGAAGTCCTAAGGAAAACAAAGAATGTAGACTACAAGAAGCCACTCAAGGTATTCTCATTCTGTGCTGTTCAAAGGGTCTTTCACTGATGTGCAAGTAATTTGAGACTATTTTGTGACAAATCTTGTTTCACAATCCATTTTTAATTCAGTGCTGACTGAGTTGTACGTTGCAGGTTATTTTTGTAGGAGAAGAAGCTGTTGATGCTGGAGGTGTTCGCAAAGAATTTTTTTTGCTCATCATGCGGGAGTTGTTAGATCCCAAATATGGAATGTTCAGGTATTATGAAGAGTCCAGGCTGATCTGGTTCTCTGATAAGGTAGGTTGTGACTTGTAGTCACTAATTTTCTTCTAACTTAAATATTTATATTAACAATGTATGAACATAGTAGTTTGTGGTTTATTTCAAGAGGAGAAGCTGAAGTATTCTCAAAAAGTGTTTTATTTTTGTCATTGTTAGATGAAAATTTTCCCCTTCTGTTTTCCGCATTCCTCACTTACTCCTTAACAGTTGTCCCTCCAGACAAGTTGAGTATGAAGTAGTGCCAGCCAGAGCAAACAGATTGTAAGAGCAGAATCTGTAAATCAAGGAGGAAGAGTAGAATTCTTGAATCATCATGTTGAAAAGGTCTTTCTGTGTTCAGTCACATTTATGGGTCCATTTTGTAGGTAGTCACCTAGTTTAAGCTTCCTTGAAAGTTCCAGTCATTGACATTTTAATCCTCTTCCAGAGGAAGACACTTACTAGGGTGGCTATGTCACAAATCCCTTAATGTTAACATTTCCACAGCTGTGTTTTAAGCCTTGGCTATTAACTTCAAGGGATTCAATAGTGGGCTCATCCCAAAATAAAATGGAGATTGCAGTAGTAAGTCACTGAGAAAACCAGAATCTAAATGCAGTACTTCCATCAGCATGCATCACTTGGAACACAAAATATGTTGTACCTCAGCTTTTTTTATTTTTTTTAAGTGGAAAGAGTTCTGTTTCCTTGGATTTCAGTCTTAGCTGGTTAAAACTTCATGCTGTTTTCCTCAGTACTTATGGATACATATCTATTTAAAGAAAATATAAATTAAACTTGTGTACTGTACTTTTTTTTTTCTGGACTCTGCAAGATTAAAATAACTCCTTTATTTTAAACCATCTTGTCTGTTTTCTGTTCTTAGACCTTTGAAGACAGTGACTTGTTTCATTTGATTGGTGTTGTCTGTGGGCTAGCAATATATAATTTTACTATTGTAGACCTTCATTTTCCATTGGCTTTGTACAAAAAGCTATTGAATAAGAAACCATCCCTGGATGACTTAAAAGAGTTGATGCCAGATGTTGGCAGGTAAGCAAGAAAGGAGTGTTCATAGGAATTAATTTTTAATTCAACCTTTTCCTTTAAGAGCATAAAGAAAAAGTGTTACTTTCAAAGTAACAGGATAAACAGCTTGGAGTAACTTGCAGCCATCAAAGCCTTTGAGAAAGGATGCATACTACTGTTAAACACCTGCTTCTAAATGCTTGGGTTTTGTATTTTATTATCCTATGAGAATTCTAGGGGAAAATAGTATTTGAAATTCAAGACCTTTTGAGTTTTAGACATTAGTTTTAAATGCCTAAGTGCAAACATAGTTTAGTTCTGAACAACTTACTCCATCAAGGAAGTGGTTTTGCTTATTTCAGGAGCAAATGGATGCTAAATATCTGTCCTTGAGTTGAGATTTGAGTAGCACTAACAGGTAGGAAGTTAAGAAGAGCAGAAGTGGATGCTGATTGCCTCTGAGTTGTGAATGCTAAACTTTTCGTAGATTCAAGGAGAACTCAAGTTAATGAAAGAGCCTGTCAGTGGTTATTAAGCATTACTGCTTCTGGTTTGGGAGTCCCTTAGCTGAATATTAGGATATGAATCTTTTCACACCTGGAGATAACCAAAAGGAAATGACACTACAAGCAATAGAAAAATGATTACCAGAGGTTTTCCAACACTGCACATGGTCCAAGTCAATGAGCTAATAAATGAAATAACAGCAGGAAGATTTTTAAGAAAAAAAGACCAAACCTCACAACTTTAATTATGAAAGCATGTAGAATACTTCAGTAAAGTAAGTTTGTCTGTCATTCCACTGGTATGAGTACTTTGTAACTTGTTTTGCAGGGGAATGCAACAGTTACTGGACTATCCAGAGGATGACATCGAAGAAGCATTTTGTCTTAATTTTACTGTAAGTTCTATATAGTATTTGAAGTATTTCTCATCACAGGCATAACATCTGCTCTGACTCTGGAGTGCTTGAGCAAAAGCATTAGCTGCTGATTTCAGTGAATTTTAGCATCTGTGTCTGTTGTTTATGATGTTAGCTCACAGGGGGTGGGGGAGAAGTCCTTTATGCAGTAAATAAGGTTTATGCTATTTTTGTTTTAAATAGATCACTGTGGAAAATTTTGGTACAACAGAAATTAAAGAGCTTGTTCCTAATGGTGCTGACATTCCTGTAGTCAAACAAAATAGGTGAGTTTTTTGGGTTACAGGGTAGTTCTGTGTCATTGCCTTGGGAATGTAGCTGGGCTGCTATAAATATCCTTTGCCAAGCTGTTACACTAATGTTGGGGGTAAAGCTACATTGGTTGCTTTTCCAAGCTGTTCTCGTGTGTATTGTTAAAATACCACTTGTATTTGAGGGTTTGCCAGCTGTGGGGAGGTTGTCTGATTTTACCAGGAATGTGTAATACTTTTCACTTTAAACTTAGAAGTATTTTGAAGCTCTTCAGGGCCTTCCCTCTCGCCTCTCATTATTCCTGTCTGCTCTTTAATCTCCATGAATTCTCTGTGCTTTTACTTCTCCCACAGTAAAGGGAGACTCAAAGCAGGCTCTGAGAACAGAAAGCACTTAGGCTGTGTATGGTGGGAGTGAGGGAGAAAATGTACCTCTAAGTGTCTTCCTAGAGGAAAGATGTTTTGGGCAACATTTTATTAACTGGCTCTGCCCGATGTAGAGAAAAGAGCGGTGAGAGAAGATTCAGAGGTTGTCATAAACCTGCACATTGCCATGTACAGTCACACTTCCTTTTTTTTTTCCTTTCCTTAATCCTTGGCTCATACCTGAGGATTTGTGATACTTGTATCTTAAACGTGATAGCTTTGATGTTCTGTGGTGGTTTGGTGTTTTGTCATAAAGTGACAGTAGCATTGGTGTTGAATTATGAGAAGTTTCAAGGTGCCTAGGGAGTGGATGCTGCACTGTCATCACCTGTTGTCTTGCAGCAATGAAGAATTCCTGTTCCTCATGATCCAAATATTCAATGATGCTTTAATTCAGTTTTAAAAAATATTAACATAGCATGTAATAATACCAATTAGTTTATTCCTGTGAAGTTTCCCTGGAGCAGCCTTTCCTTACATGTAGTATTACCCAAGTTATCTGCCTCTAATTACCTAGCATGCATGAAATGGTTATCTCATGGAGTGCTGGCAGAGGAGGAGTGTGATTCACTCTTTTGCTCAGATCCAGTATTTTCAGTTCAGCAACTTGAATAAAGGCATTGTTAGAATTTGTTTAGATGATTCTTCTAATTATTGGTGTTCTTCAAATACTGAGGGTTTCTACAGGGTGTGTTACCAGGATAACTGTAATCTATAATTGAAGTCAGTCTTCCAGTGTAGAAACTAACACTGTTAAGCAGGATTGTTTAAAATAGTATTTATAAACAAATAATCATAAATACTATATCACATCAAGGAATTTTAGTTCTCTTCCTAAATGCTTTGTAGGAAGATGTTTTCAGCAAGATATGAGAACTCCTTGTACCGAAGCACAGAACACAGGCTGTTGGGTTTTCCAGTATCCTAGCTCCTTTGCACTGATCTTTCTACTGTATAGGACTCAAATGTCTATTTGAAGTTGATTTGCATTTTTAGTGCAAATACGGTGATCTTTTTTAATTAAAAAGCACAGCAGGGGGTTTGACTAGTTGGTTTTGGGACACTGCATGTAATTCAAGCCTTTAAGCTTGTTTCCATTCAGTCCAGTTCGCTGCAGTGCATACAAATAAGAGAAATGTTCATAGTGCCTGAAAAAAGTAACACTAAATGTTACTGGGTTTCTGTTGCGCATTATGGACTCTGTCTTGGGGTGCCTGCTGAGGAAAAACGTTGGTGTGCCATTTTCATTGAGGTTTTCATCACTGTGGTTGTTAACATGAAGCAGAGAATATAATACATTAGGATCCTTTTTGCCTAACTTTCTAAGATGTGTTCAATACAGAAATGGCTACTGTTTAACTGGTAGAACGCTGACAGGTTTTTTGTTGGTTTATTTTTCTCTCAGCATAATTCTTTTGTTCTTCATCATACAGGCAAGACTTTGTAGATGCATATGTGGATTACATCTTCAATAGATCTGTGGCTTCCTTATTCAGTGCATTCCATGCTGGCTTCCACAAAGTATGTGGAGGTAAAGTTCTTCAGCTCTTCCAGCCCAGTGAGTTACAGGCAATGGTGATTGGGAACACAAATTATGACTGGAAAGAACTGGAGAAGGTAAGAACCATAACTGGCTATTTGTTTTGTATATTTTTAATATTAAAATGCAAAGGCAAAATCTTGAAAGTTTCTTTTTGAGCTTTGTTTTAAACGACGGGACTTCTAGCCTTGACTGGATTGACTGCACCAGTGAGGAACTTTTTAAAAAATGTCAGTGAATGAAGACACTAGAATATTATTTACCTTCCTGGTTAAAGTTTTTCCTTCTGATTTCTGAAGGAAATCAGACTTGGAAATAAAATCCACTTAACCAAAAGGCAGCTGTATACAATCTATTATGTTAAAAGGAGAAAAGTGAACAAAATGCATGCAGTTAATAAAAGCAAATATTCTTGGTGATCAAAACTCACTGAGACATTGTTGCTGTTTTATTTGGATTGGAAATGCTTTGGAGTACAGGCGTCTGTCCATACAGTTGAAGTCAGACTGAAGGGCTGAAGAAAACTGACCCAAGGAAAACAGTAATATGTCTCTTGCCATATCCCCTTACACAAAGCGCATTCATTCTACTTTAAGGTCAGCTCATACTGGTTCTACATGCAAACGATAACCTAATTTCCTGCTCATTTTAGAATACAGAATACAAAGGAGAATACTGGGCAGATCATCCTACAATTAAAATATTCTGGGAGGTTTTTCATGAATTGTCTTTGGAGAAGAAAAAGCAGTTTTTGTGTAAGTATTTGAAATTGCTTTGCTAAGTTAACAGGATCACTGTGATTTCAGGCTCTTACTATAAGAGGGCAGGTATAAATAGTTGTCTATAATGATGTGATAGACTTTCTTTGAAAGAAAAAGACACAAGAGAAGAATTGATTATGAGCTTGTCTGGTTTTGGTGGGGTTGTCCTGTGTAGTTCTGGGTGGAGGGCAGTTACAACAACTTAAACTGCTGGTGTCATGTATCCGATTACTAGGATTTTTTTTTGTGTGTTTTGACATAAGGTTCACATCTTCCGTTTTTTTTTCATTGCACATAGATGGAATTTTGGAGTTAGAACTGATTGGAAATACATCAAGATACTGGTATGAGTGGAAATGTACAGGGGGAAAACAAAATTAATGAAGTTTTCTGCGAATTAGCTTTTGTTCAGAATAGATCACAGATTAGTTTCCAATTCAGATAAATTTCTTACTGAACAAACTAATTCTGTATTTAGAAGGTGCTTGCAAATGCTCAGTAAGGGTTTAGCCACTGGATTTTAAATAACAAATTACAATACATGAAGAACTTCCTACTCTTTTTTTTTCTTCTTTTTTTTTTTTCAGTACTCTTTGGTTTCACATGCTAAAAAAGAAATGTTTTCCTTTATATATAGCTTGTGTTACAGTTAAGAGTTCATGTGTGTGAGCTGGATATCGAGTCATTATTCCCTGTTTTTCAAACTTACCAGAATAATTTCAGTGTGAAAAGCTAACGATTGATGGAATTATTAAAACATGTAAACAGTGATTAGACCTGCATATATGATCTATATGGTGTGTCTTAAACGTGTTTCAAGACTGTTTGTTTTTCCTTGGCAGTGTTTCTGACAGGCAGCGATCGTATTCCGATTCTGGGGATGAAGTGTCTTAAACTAGTCATCCAGCCAACAGGAGGTGGAGAAGGTTATCTTCCAGTAGCTCACACTTGCTTTAATCTTCTTGATCTTCCAAAATACACAGATAAAGAAACCCTAAAATCTAAGTTGATCCAGGCTATAGATCACTACGAAGGTTTCAGTTTAGTATAACTTCAGAAACAAGAGTTCCGTGTAACGTGGGATCATTAACTTTTTGTGTCTTGTGCTGGTAAATTCAGTGGGTTAAATGGAGGAGCTGGTAATGTAACTGATTATTTGCAAAAATGTTCAGTGGTACAGATATTCACGGGAGCCAAAACAAAAATTTACAGATATGAGGAACTGTCTTAATGCATACCTTCTTGTACAGAGCCATGTGGGTTTTGCCATCTGACAATAAAACCAAGAGTATCGTGACTGGGAGTCAAGTTTCACTAACATGAATTAACGTTTCACCTTCTGCAGACAATTTGGCGTGTGAGTGCATGAGAGACTTGCTTAAGTTTTTTCAAACCACTTAGAACGTTTAACTTTTTTCCCCTGATAAATTCACTTGGTAACTTTTCATTTTGTAAATAATAAATTTTTTGTGATAAAATAATTATGTTCCAATAGCAGTATGGTTTCTATTGCTTGTAATTGAATATGAGCTTATTTTATGGCTTTTAACAAACAAAGTGACTACTCTGATTTCTGAAGATATATATATATTTTTCTGGTTTGTTTTAAGAACCTTCATAATGAAAGTGATTGTTCAGGAGACATTCATCTTCACAATGTACAATCCATGAAGCGGTCACTTAGTGATGATGTAAAACTGCATACGATGGCATTTTTAATATGTGGATGGACAAGGTGACTTAATACACTGTTTTATTTGTAAGGACAGATTCTGTAATTAAGTAGACACAATTATAAAAGAGGTTTATTTATCATTTGAAACCTCTGCAGCAACATGTCGAGAATACAGCTTAAAAGAAACAGATGCACCAGACAATTGTTTCTGTCAAGAGGTTAAACATTTATTTTTAAATGCTGAAAGCGTAGTTTATGGTTTCTAATAGAATTTTCACTTTTTTCCAGATAAATGCATTTGAAATAACTCTTTAACACCCCCCCTCCCCTTTTCTTAAGATTTTATTTTTAGTATAATTGCCCTGAGACAATTGTGCTTAGCTGGACACTTTCGGATTTGACTTTCCTTCTCTGGTTAAATTCCAGATTTTGTGGTGTTAATGCATATGTGACTTGCAGCTGTGAAACAAATATTTATTTTTTTTAGATTTTTAAATGCAGTGAAAAAATTCAAGCTATAATAAAAAACTTGAATGAAAACCTTTGTCGGTCAATGTGTACGGATGCTTGCATCACGCATATTTCTGCAGTTCGAAGGCAACTTTTGCATGCCTTGAATGGAGAGCACAGCTAGGATACAAACATCCTCCTTGAAAAGCAGGGAAATTCATCCATTGTAACAAACTGTATACCATGCAGTCTCTGTGCTGGCAATAGATGTGGATATAATAAAAAGCAGTCAGTACGGTTAAAATCTTTTTTTTTCCTTAACACTGTGTTTTTGCAGCTTTCTCATGCAGTTTAACATCTGATAATTTCCTCGGATGCAGCTTGTATTCTGTCCTTTACATTTGTTACCTGGCTGGGAAATGTTCCCTCTGGTGGAAAAACAAGAAACCAACAACTACTCAAGCAGCTTAATCTTACTATAGAAGAAAAAAATAAAGAGGGGGGGAGGGAGGGGGGAAAGTATTATGCCTTCCCTTTACCAGGTAGTATTAAACCACTGTTTTTAAGTTATGAAACACCAAGATTACCACGGCAAACATTTAAAAATTAGGAAATGGCTAATGTAAAGGTGAGTTCTTCCCTTTTCCCCTGTGTATTATCACATGATCAAGTGCTGGTTTTGGTTTTTTATGGGACTCTGGGTTCATTCAGTGTACACAGTTGATGGTGTTCACTGAACAGTAGAAGGGGGTTATGTGCAACTGTGCACGTCCAAGTCTAATTTAATCTGTACCATGTAAACCCAGCACTATTTAATTTCCCTATGGACTTTCTCTAAATTTTTTTCCCTGTACTGGCTCTTTTATCAGTATCAGTCTGAAGGATGAGTAATAGCCTTATTCTGTATATGAGGATGTCTGAGGCAGAATCCAAGCCATAGCTACTGCACACATCACAATTTTTGGTGCCCGGTTTAGGATGTGCTAGAGAACTTACTTGTGCTTTATCTTTGAGGTGCAGGTATTGTTGCCTACAACTGCTCTGGCCATTATTTCATGTTGCTGCCAAAGTTTTTCCAGCATCAGCAAGACCTATTTCTTCCTCTCTCAGAACATAAGTGGACATTAGTAAGTCAATTCTCCAGTTAATCGGGGAAGCTCACATACCACTTTTTTCAAAGGATAATGTAAGCAACTGGGGGATAGTAGTACTTTGGGCTGCAGTGGGGACATTTTATTCTAATGAAAAATCTTTAAAGAAAGTAGTTGAGTGTTTTGGTAAAGAGTCAGAGTTCTGACAGGAGAATGCTAGTTGCATGTCAAACTTGTATCTACTTGTGTGACAGAAGTACACAGGCTCTTCCAACTGTATGTATCACAGCAGCTGGTTCTTCATTTTCCAGGGAAAGCCTAAGGCCACTGTTGCCTTGTGCCAGTGTAGAGCTGTTAAAGCTGTGAGCCTTCCTTAAGCACAGGGACTTTGTCTTCTTTTTATGGGAGTTGCTACTACTAAGGTTGTTACTAATGCAGAGCATCAAGCTGTGCTCTTCCCTTCAAGAAGGTTTATATGTTACTTTAAGTAGGATTTAAATTCACCACCCTGCTCTCTGCTGCAATAAACTTGATCTATAAGGAATAAATTAAGTTTAATGTTACCAACTATAAATCACTATAAATCTAAGCTTTTAAAATAAAGGCACATGAGGTTCTGCCAAGATAAATACAGAATAAAAGCTTCCTTTTAAAAAGAATAGTTTTCAACTTGATAGACTGGTATATAGCGAGCAGCACAAGAATGGCTGTGTTGGCTTTCTCCGTTGTCCAAGCAGAACTATGTACTTGGGTGCACTGTGTACAACTGTCTTGCTCCACTGTTGAGGGGGTAAAAAAAAAAAAGGAAGAACAAAAAACTTGTTTCTTCTGGGGTCAGTTCCCATTGCTTACCAAGTGGGTATTTCTTAATTGATAGGTCAAGTGTGGGGTTTGGGTGAACTAATCATCAAGCTACTCTTTTTGTCTTCCATGGTGCAATGTTTGGAGCAGTAACTTGAAAAACCTTAACCACACCTCAAAAGGCTTAGAGTGAAAAAGCAGGAGAAAAGCACCTAACCGGAACTGCAGCAATACCATGGGCACACTAGAACTGCACAAAGCATCAGCGGTACAGACCTCCTGCTCTTTTATACAAGGCAAGGGAACAGTTGGAGTCCCTGTGTATCCCTTGGGTTTCAGCATACTTTATTGGTCTTTTACAAAACAACAAAATAATGTGTTGCTAATGCCAGGAGTGTGGTGAAAGAAGGTAAGTCAGTTGGGTTTGGGTTTGGTGTTGGTTGGTTTTGGTTTGTTTTTTTTTCCTTAAGCCAAAGCCACATGCAACAACGGATTATTAGAGAGGAAAATGAGGCTTATGTGTTCCCCAAGGGAACTGCAGAGCTGTTCTGTGCAGCGTAGGCAGGGTGAAGGGTGTTGGTGGGGATCTGTATCTTGCCAAGGCTCTGGGCTGGTCTGGTGGTACCCAGACCATAGGAATCCTACCCACACTGCAGGGCCTGGGGCTGGTGAATGTCTACAGGGATTCACTGCTTCCACCTCCCCCAGGCCTGAGTGAGGGATTTCAGTGAGGAAACAAGATCAGTGTTAGAGGATGACTTCAGTCTGAGCGCTAAATTTATGTTTCCTTCCCTTGTTTGAGCAAATAGAGCAGTTTTTCTATCGGAAGGAGCAGAGCTGTCAAACTAGCTAAAAACCAACTTCCTATAGAAATTATATATATAATATATATATTAATAGAAAAATTTTCAAGGTGAAACTAATTTGTGTCTTAATTCTATGCAGAGGCTCTGCCGGGGTGCCTGCTGGCGGCAGTGCTCGAGTGCTCTGTGAGCTCCCTGTAGCATCGCGGCAGGCTCAAGGTACGAATCTGCTCCCGTGCCGAGATGAAACAGGCACTGAACCGAGGGAGAGGGGAACTGAGAAGACAGGAGCTCAGCAGCTTTAGGTGAGGCAGTAGTGGGGGTGGAGGTGAAGCGGCGGGGAGGCGTTGCCTGGCGCAGCTGTGCAGGAGGCAGGGGCGTTGGTGCAGCAGCCCCGTGCCCTGCGCGCTCAGGGATCGCCGTGGCCTCCTCTCCCTCGGGGCCGGGGGAGCTGTGGAGGCGGGGGTCAGAGGAGGCGATTCCCCGCTGTAAGGACTGAGGGTCGCGCAGTGTTTCTGGGCCCGGTGCCGCCTGGGGCCCCGTCTCTCGGCAGCGGCTCTCATTTCCTCGCGTTAGCTGCGTGGGAGCGCGTTTAAAGCCACGCCAGGAGCTGCGGGAGTCGGTGTCGGGAGCGGCCGCTCAGCCCCGCCCCGCCCCGCCCCTCCCCGCCGCGGGGGCAGCAGGGCCCGGCCCGGAGCAGGGTCCCCGCCGTCGGTTCCCGGGCTGCCCCGAAGCCCCGTGCCGGGGCGAGCGTGGGGCTGCAGCCCGGCCGGTGGCGCGCAGTAAGCGTGGCCCGCGTGAGCGGGACCGCCGGGGCTCCGCCCGCTGAGGGCAGAGGCTTCCCGCGGCTG